>QCXZ01000003.1:19465936-19945287 GCA_025024175.1 Rhyzopertha dominica
ATATTGCAACGCAGAGTCAGTGGTATCACGGCCCGCTCAACGCCTGTGGGCAGGCAACCCGACGTGCTAGAGTGTTCGAGATTAATCTATGCGAAAGGCTCTAGTAAAGTCTAGGAAGGTTCGAAATCGAGAGCCTTCGCGAATGTGCCAGACACGCCAAGTAAGTGGGGAGTCTGCGGATATATAAGCGGCCAGAGACGGAAGTGAGAGTTAGACAGTCTATGAACGAGCGCGAGTTTTGAAAGTGACGGAAAGTGAGATTTATGTGTTATAAAGTGATATAAGTAAACTGTAGTGTTTTTAAAAGTGGTGTATAGTTGAGTAAAGTTTGTTAATTGTTAAAGTAATTGTGAATAGTGCTTGTTAGTGTTTTGAACTGTTAAATAAAGTGTTTTAAATCAGAAATCCAGAATTTTCGAACCCGAATTCCGTAACAATTGGTGTCAGAAGGATTTTGGATTTCTGGAGTGTTCTACGGACCGGATAGACAGTGTTTGGAGAAGTTTTAGAAAATTCTAGTTTATGCCAGTAACAAGAAGACAATCGGCCAATATGGAAGCACAACTAGAACAGTTAATGCAAATGATGCAGAAAATGCAAGAAAACATGACAGAGCAGATAAAAGCCTGTCAAGAGGACATGAAAACCGGACAAGAAGAAATGAAGACAGAATTCAAAATCGGACAGGAAGAAATTAAGAAGAAAATAATAATGGCTGTGCAAGAACAACTTAAAACCGAAATAGAGGAAATCAGAACAAGCCAAAATAAAATTGAAGAACGGATCGACAGTGTAACAGAAGAGCTTAAAGTTACACAGAATGCAGTCGAAGAGAAAGTGGAGCTTGTCGAAGAAAAGGTCAACAAAGTAGAGGAAAAACTTTGCAATAAATTCGAAGAAAAAGTTCTACACATGAAAGGAGAATTTGGAAAGGAAATTTTGACAGTAAAAAGAGACCTGGAAAGAATGAAAACCCACGGTATGACGTCTTCGCCAGTTATTGGAAATAACAAGATAAAACCACCGACTTATGATGGTCACACATCATTTGAGACTTACAAGCTGCAGTTTGAAATGGCAGGAAAGGCAAATAACTGGAGTAATGAAGAAAAGGTTATGGCTTTGGTGGTAGCTCTACGTGGACCGGCTCTTGATTTACTTCGTACGCTGCCCGAAGCAGAGAAGGGTGATTACCAGAAGCTTACTGCAGCACTGGAATTGCATTTTGGAGAACAGCACCTACAACAGCTGTTTCGTACCCAGCTGAAGACCCGTAAACAAAAAGTCGGTGAGACCCTGCAAGACTTCGAAGCGGACGTAAGGAAACTTATGCATCTGGCATATCCGACAGCCCCAACTGAGCTTGTGGAGGAGCTGGCAACGCGAGTTTTATCGAAGGTGTAAGAGATGACACTGTGAGGAACGCTTTGCTGCTAGCCACTTACACCACTACGAGAGAAGCCCTAGGGAAAGCTTTGGAGATCGAGGCGGCTTACAAGGCTTCAGCTGCCAACTGGGGCCAGTGTAAGGTACGTGGAACACAGGTCGAAGAGGAGACCGATTCACTGAAAGCAATCATGCGGGAGTTGAAAGAATTCCTAGCTGCGAATAAATCCGCCGGATGTCAGACCTGCTACCGCTGCGGAAAGACCGGGCACTTCAAGAGAGACTGCAGGGTGTCACTTCCTGCAGCGTCAAGAAGAAGCCAGCAGCAGGAAAACTAAAAACAGTCGGTGTTACGGGGCGCACACCGACTGCCCGAGAAGACAAAGCCCCCAAGATTGTTTCCGTCAACCTGCTACGACACAACAACGTGGATAGCCTCACAATGATGACAACCGTGAATGGAAAGAAGACGCAAGTGACCGTGGATACTGGAGCTATGGTTTCCATCATAAAGAAGAACATCGCACCGACAGTGAGACCCCTGATGGAGAAGGTTCTTCTGCGAACAGTGACAGGTGAAACGTCGCCGGCGATAGGTGAAGCTGAGGTTGAAGTGGAACTAGGGCAGCTTCGTATACGTCACAGGGTATTGGTGGCGGACATTGACGACGATTTCATCATGGGGATGGACCTGATAGGGAAGTACGGACTTGCATATGATCCAGAAGAGCGGATTCTGAAAATCGGAAACGAGAGCTTCGTGCTAGAAACACCTGGAGGCGAAGCAAGGTGCGTGAGGCTATATGCTAGTGAAACCGTCCGAATAAGAGGAAGCAGCGAGCAGATCATCAACGCTGCGATGGGGAACGATCTTGGGAGCTGCGTTGGATTAGTAGAACCGACTGAAGACTCACACAAACACTTGTTGGTTGCAAGAACGCTTATCAAGACCTCCAAGACGGTGCCGGTGAGGATTGCAAACATCGCTCCTGTGGGAACGACAATAAGAAAAGGAGATCTTTTGGCAACATGTACTCCCGTAACGAGGATAAACACCTGTGAGGATATGGAAGACACGCAGAAGACGCCAAGAACGCCGGCACAGCTCAACATCGATTTGAAACATCGTTACCAAGTGATGAAGCACGAAGAGCCCGAGATATTCTAGCGATGCTATCAACATGGTTTGGCCGAACCGGACACACCCAATGGGGAAATTACAGACATTCGTCCAGCAACAGGTCAATACCGGAGATGCCCAACCTATTTCGAACAGGCACCTAGGAGACTACCACTGGCAAGACAAGAACAGGTTGAGAAGATGGTGAAAGAAATGACGGAGCAAGGTGTAATCGAGGAGTCCAACAGTCCATGGTCTTCACCAGTGGTTCTCGTCACCAAGAAGGATGGATCGCTCCGATTCTGTGTTGACTACCGAAAGCTGAATGACATAACGAAGAAGGACAGTTATCCCCTACCCAGAATCGACGACACATTGACCACTCTTTCCGGATCTACATGGTTTTCAACACTGGATTTGAAAAGTGGATACTGCAGGTTGGGATCCATCCAGAAGACAAAGAGAAGACTGCTTTCACCACCAGTTGCGGTCTTTACCAGTTCACGGTAATGCCATTTGGCCTCTGCAACGCTCCGGCTACATTTGAGAGACTAATGGAACTGGTATTACGTGGACTCACTTGGAAAACCTGCCTGGTCTACCTGGACGACGTTATGGTTATGGCCGTGATTTTGAAGAGCATTTAAAGAACCTACAAGAAGTATTCGACCGGTTTAGAGCAGCCAACCTGAAGCTGAACCCGAAGAAGTGTGCACTTTTCCAGAAGAAAGTGGAATTCCTTGGCCATACGGTTTCTGCGGATGGGATTCAGACCAGTGATGACAAGATCAAGGCAATCCGCGATTGGCCACGTCCTCGGGATAAGCATGAAGTGAGGAGTTTTCTGGGAATTTGTACGTATTACAGAAGATTTGTGGAAGGGTTCGCTAAAATCGCGGCACCATTACACCAACTTACGGAACCGAAGACGACTTTTGCATGGAGCCACGTTCATGAGGAAGCCTTCAGGAAGTTGAAGTCAGCCTTGTGCAGTAGTCCAATTTTGGCATACCCCCGAAGACACGGAAAGTTTATTCTGGAGACAGATGCCAGCAAGGTTGGGATTGGAGCTGTACTATCTCAGGTACAGGACGGCGAAGAAAAAGTAATAGAGTATTACAGCAAAGCCCTAACTAAGCCTGAGAGGAACTACTGCGTCACGAGAAAAGAACTTCTGGCTATCGTGAAGTCCGTAGACCACTTCCATAAGTACCTGTACGGACGGGATTTCCTCATAAGGACGGACCATGCAGCATTATCCTGGCTACTACGATTGAAGAACCCSGAGGGACAAGTCGCGAGGTGGATGGAGAGACTGCAGCAGTACGACTTCAAAATCCAGCATCGTCCAGGCAGGCATCATAACAACGCTGATGCCTTGTCGAGAAGACCGTGTGGAGAATGCAAACACTGCAGGAAGGTGGATGAACGAGAAGGCACGGTGGATATAAGAGCAGTCACCATCACACAAAGCGAGGAGTGGACTACCGAGAAAGTCAGAACGGCTCAGCAGGAAGACAGCGACGTGGGTCCCCTCCTGAAATGGAAAGAAGAAAACAGACAACGACCTGGATGGGAAGAGGTGTCTCCAGAAAGTCCGACCCTAAAAGCGATGTGGGTTCAGTGGGAATCCCTGCGAGTAGAAAATGGCCTGTTGAAGAGAGCGTGGGAGAGCGCCGATGGGAGGAATGTTACCATGCAGTTGGTAGTACCCAAGGAGTATGTACCTAAAGTTTTGGAAGAGGTACATGGAGGATCATCGGGCGCCCACCTGGGAGTGAACAAAACCTTGGGCAAAGTTCGTGAGCGTTTCTACTGGGTACACTGCCGAGAAGATGTGGAAAAGTGGTGCAGGAAATGCTCAACCTGCGCTGCTACCAAAGGACCGACAACACGCCTGAAGGGAAGGATGAAGCAGTACAATGTTGGAGCACCATTCGAAAGGATTGCGATTGATGTCGCCGGACCATTTCCTACGACCACCAGCAACAACAAGTACATCCTCGTTGCTATGGACTACTTCAGCAAGTGGCCAGAAGCCTATGCTATACCCAACCAGGAGGCTTCAACAGTGGCTCAAGTTCTCGTCGATAATTTGGTATGCAGATTTGGAGTGCCACTGGAACTGCATTCTGACCAAGGAAGAAACTTCGAGTCCAGGGTGTTTCAAGAACTCTGTCACTTGCTGGGTATTACTAAAACCAGAACAACACCGCTTCACCCGCAATCAGATGGAATGGTCGAGCGATTTAACCGGACAATGGAACAGTTTCTCTCCAAGGTTGTGGAGCGACACCAGACGGACTGGGATAAGCATCTTCCTCTGTTTTTGATGGCATATAGAGCGGCCATCCACGAGACTACGGGGCAGACACCGGCGAAAGTAGTTCTAGGAAGAGAACTAAGGTTGCCTTGCGATTTGGTGTTTGGCTCTGCGGGAACATCCAATGAAGAGGGAGCAACTAGTTACGTCGAAAATCTTCGGGAGTCGCTATTGATAACACACCAGCTGGTGAGACAGAGAATGAACATTGCGAGCGATCGCATGAAAGCTCGGTACGATGTCAGAGCCAATCCCAGACAGTTCAACGAAGGAGACTTAGTGTGGCTCTACAATCCACAAAGGAAGAAGGGGCTTTCACCTAAGTTATCGCCATCCTGGGAAGGACCCTACCGTATAGTGAAAAGGATTAACGATGTAGTTTATAGAATCCAGCGCAGCCCAAGATCGAAGATGAAGGTGGTACACTTGAATCGTTTAAGTGAGTACCACGGAAATGTTGAAGACTGGAACTGATCGGGACGATCAGTCTTTAAGGAGGGGGTAGTGCAACGCAGAGTCAGTGGTATCACGGCCCGCTCAACGCCTGTGGGCAGGCAACCCGACGTGCTAGAGTGTTCGAGATTAATCTATGCGAAAGGCTCTAGTAAAGTCTAGGAAGGTTCGAAATCGAGAGCCTTCGCGAATGTGCCAGACACGCCAAGTAAGTGGGGAGTCTGCGGATATATAAGCGGCCAGAGACGGAAGTGAGAGAGTTAGACAGTCTATGAACGCGCGAGTTTTGAAAGTGACGGAAAGTGAGATTTAAGTGTTGTAWCMTGATATAAGTAAACTGTAGTGTTTTTAAAAGTAGTGTATAGTTGAGTAAAGTTTGTTAATTGTTAAAGTAATTGTGAATAGTGCTTGTTAGTGTTTTAGAACTGTTAAATAAAGTGTTTTAAATCAGAAATCCAGAATTTTCGAACCCGAATTTCGTAACAATATATTTATTTACTTAAACCAGAAATCTACAAATGTGAATTCTGCAGAAAAGAACTCATGCATAGGTCCTTGTATATTCTCTGTTTATCAAAGACAGGTGATTTGTATAGGTACATTTTTTCTGCCATGCAAGTATAAAAATAACTATGAGGAAATACTTGAAAAATCAAGAATGTACATGAATATGTTTTTTTATCGAAGGAGAATGTGTATATGTGTATTTCTGTAAGAATCCTATTTGCCTTAGGTTTTTACAGAATATATCTACTTAAAAACCTAGTTCTGCGCTTATATATTCATCTACATTTTGTAGTATTACAAGATTTTGACAAAATAATTATTAAATTATTATTATTATTATAGCTTTTTCTTAAAATAGGAAGATAATTTTTTCCTTGTTTTAAATAGGGGTAATCTCTTTACCATAATTATTGTGCTCTACTGTTACTATATCTATAAGTATTAATTAAATTAGATATTTGTATATTGTCAAACTATGGTGATAATGCACTATGAACACTCAATATATCATCAAACAATATATTTCTATTGTGTCTGTCTGAATATTTTAATGTGAACTGATGGACGGCGCTAAAGATTTGCATGGAGTACTGTGTCGGACAGCACCACTATGTTTGCTTAAATCACTGTCGGACAGCGCTCTAAACAGTGCCTTATATTCATGTCTATAGTGGGGGTGTCAAACTTTCCACGCATGCGTACTTAAGGCTGCGATCCTGAAGAAAGATCCATCCGAGATAACGATAGAAAGAGAACCACAATTATTCTACAAAACAGGACCACTCCATAATTATACTGCACTGATATCTGAAAACGGTCTTATTCGAAAGATCGTGATCGACATTTTCGCGTAAGCTATTTTTTATGTGCAAACTAAGTGATACAATAACCAAAATTCGTAAAAGTGTAGGCTAGAAATCAAGGAGGAAGTATAGCAGGAGGGAGCGCGGCCGTAAGCCCAATGTAAAATATTTCGCACCACGCCAGACACCTTTTATTACTCTGTTACGACTTGCGCAGTCGGGAATCTCTACAAACCGCTGGCACACGACGCTTGTTTTCAACAACCACAGGCCGTAATCGTAGTCGCGAAACACCTTTTATTGCCCTAAACCTCGTGGCGCGCGCGACCAGTTTTTCAAACCGACGCGCGACGCTCCCTCCTGTTATTCTTCCTCCTTGCTAGAAATAATCTAAAAGGTAGAACTCAATTATTTTAGCAAAAAAATATTGAGTATATTGATTTGAGAAATACTTTAGGCTCTAGCTGAACCTTTTATCTTTGAGATAAGCATACATTTATCTCTAATAGGTATTCAGTAGTTCTTAGGTGCTGCTGTTTGTAAAAATAGTTTCTTTTCTCTCGGTAATTTGAATATATCTTTCTCTCTCTCCAGGGTCCCAGCCTTAATGGATAATGGAACGCGTTCCGATAATTAGCCGCTCCTCACTCCTCAGTCCTCACATAAGTGCCGGCAAAACAATAACAACCGCTTCGCTAAAACGAAAATATAACGTTCCACAAATCGTATCCGACCAACAAAACTTCAGATCCAACACTTCTTCTTGACCAACCGCAAACGCCCGCTTTTTGATAGCTGATCGTAAAAATA
Organism: Rhyzopertha dominica; assembly: GCA_025024175.1. Classification (NCBI taxonomy): domain Eukaryota; kingdom Metazoa; phylum Arthropoda; class Insecta; order Coleoptera; family Bostrichidae; genus Rhyzopertha; species Rhyzopertha dominica. Next base: position 19,473,339 of record QCXZ01000003.1, read on the forward strand.
TCAACAGGTCAGCCAGGAAATAAATAAACTACCACTACGTACCCACAAATTCTTTATCCGATTGTCCGTTGTCCTTGTGGCTGATGGCATGCTTCTACGAGTTTACCCGATGACGCACAGAGCGCAGACGCTTGCTTGAAAATTGAGATTCTTCTACAGAGTTTATATCAATATTTCATGTATCCATGGGGTTTATGGAAGTTATCGATTAAATCAATTTGCCGCCTCCCAGGAAAGTGACGTATACTGGTCATCTGTCGATTTTTTAATTATTGGATATTCTATGTTTGATATATTTTATTATGTACTATCGCCGTGCATATTGTAGCTTAGCAGCAGTTACAAAAAGGCGTCACAAAGAATTCAGAAATCAACGCCGCCCGCGTGGCATGAATCATTTATAGAAGCCTTGTATTTATATGATCGAAAATTGAAATCCATTCAGAACTTAAGACCACGGCAAGCTAATTAAATACCGCATTTTATAAGGTATTAGAAAATGCTGTCGACCTAAACTAACGACCTTTGTAAAATGCGATAAAGCTTATAACTAAGTACTGCAAAACAGATGAATGATGGCGAGCGGTGGGGATGAGACACGTTGGCGCCAGCCTTAGATAGTGCCGACAATTATTGTATACCAGTGGCGGCGCAAACAAACATTTTTTGATTTCCACGCAAAGTGGTGTTTGGGAAAAAGGAATACAGGAAACATTATTATTGTGTAATTAAGTAAACAAAATAACAAAATTAACTCGATGGGATTCATATCCGGGTGGTAGGGTGGTAAGCGTAAAACTGTTATGTCCATGACTTTGACGCTTTTTGTTATTATTAATAATTTCGTACAGTTTTTCAAAGTTTCAAACTGTTTAGATCGAAATTAATGTTACGATCAGTAAGCCATCGCACCATATCTGCATTCTTTGAATTCGACTAGGGTGCTGGATTGATTTGCACATTATGGTAGGGCGCGTTATCAATAACAATGACCGAATTCCTTGGTAAATTGGGAATTAACATGTTTTCCAGCCAATTTCCTTAATTACCAGAATTCATTTCTGAATGGTAATCATCCTTTTTGTTCTCGACTTGAACATTATTAATAGGTATCCAGGTAAGAACCCCTTTTCCCATCCTGCGTGTATGATTATAAGCCTCTGAGCTTTGGACATATTTGCAAATAACCCTTTTGTCGAATTATCCGTCCAGTTTTTCGATGAAGTGTGTCCACTATGCAGTTAAGTTTCGTCCAGATATACTTGCTATACTTGGTGTATTCTGACTTCGGAAATATTTTATTTTCTCCAAATAAGAAATTCGAAGTGATCTGATGTCGTGCCTTTCGATTAGCACTTTCCGATTATTTTGAGTTCTCCTCCACCTGAATCCCATGTTGTGCAGTAAAACCACAAAGTTTCGTTCGATCCATACTAATTCAAGTCAGTTCGTATCTTCTGYTTTAATTGTGCTACTGTCACATGATTTCCTTCGGTTTTGTGAAATTCGTGCACAATATGACGCAAATCAGTCTTCTTGTATTCCGGAAAATCGGCAGTCAGGCTACTCTTCCTCGGTCTGTTCTTTCCAGGAGAAATGAACTGTGGTTTTCCATTATTTTCCGATGCACTGCAATCACCTTCACGAACAATCCTCTCGATAGTTCTGACAGAGATTCCTGTAGCAATAGATATTGTGTCTTACATTTCACACTTTCAAGAGTATCTGAGGCACCGCTTTAATTTTTAAAATAATAAAACACACGGTACCTACACTACTTCCCTCGTTTGACTTCGCACTTTTTTTCGTCGCCCGACGTCTTGCACAATTTTCAGTCACGATACGACCACACGCGATTACAGCAAGTATGTACTACCGTTACGCCGGCACTGGTTCTGAGTCAGTGAGGTGTAAACATATACATATAACAACATATAACAACATATATATAACACCTCACTGTTCTGAGTTGCAAACGCGTTTATGCGCAGCCCCCACCGCTCGACATCATTCATCTGTTTTGCAGTACCTATAATTACTATAATATAGGTGCCTATATAACAATATAACTACAAACAACGGTGAAAACGTTGATTCATTCATCTTTGTGAAATCAGGAAAGTGCTTGGAACCAATTACATAAAAAATTAAAAATGCTCGATAAAATTTTATGTATTTTTTTTTACTCACTATGTAAAACAGCGAATCATAAAAAGATCACCGCACCATTTCACATTTTCAGTGATGAATTTATTATGATTCATGATTCATAAGTAATGAAATGATGCTACCGATAGCCAGACTATAAAGCAAATGCTTGTTGAAATCTAAAGATCTCCGTGTCTAAAAAGTTGTCTCAATGTAAAGGCCCCGTTGCACAAAGCGTGGTTAACCAGAACCAGACCCCCTGGTTAACACGAGGTTAACCATCCGTTGCCATAGGCAGCACCAATGAAGAACCCTTAAAAAGAACCGTTTCCATGACAACTGCCCGTTGACCGCGTGTTAACCAGGGGGTCTGGTTAACTACGCTTTGTGCAACGCGGCAAAAGTGTTTTAAACCGATTCGAGTATACGGGAATTCGAATATTAGCTTATTCCAAATAGATGTTCTGGTAAACATGACAACATTGCAGTGATGCTGCTGCGCAATAGCGTGAAGTGAGCGTGAAAACAACTCGTTCTTGGAGTTCATGGATGTCGAATGGTTCATTCTTGAGCCGGCGTGTTTTATTCGAATTTCGTTTTTGTGATGTATTCAACGTGCTGTAATCGTAGCTTATGCGTTTAAGTATACAGTTTTGTGGGTAATGTATTAGACTTCGTTAATGGTGTAAGAGTGTTAAGAAAGAACAATGGAAGATAAAGGCGGTGGAAATGTTCTTTCGGCAGTTCTGTCTGAAAGCGAGTGGCGGGATATACCATCGCAAACGGCAAAAAAGTTGCGCTCCTTCGTAGAAAAACAGATTGAGGAATTTCTAACCGTAAAAGCAGTTCTAGAAACTAACCGCTACAACGCAGGTAACCTGTTAACTTTTGTGGTCATTTACACCTTTAATTCATAAAACATTGCTTATTCCTCATATTGTCATATTTTGTAGAAAGCAACTTATCAGAAATAAAGGAACAGTATGTCTCTTTGTCTAATGAACGTGATGATTTATTGGAGAAGCATGATGCCGCAACTAAAACAATTACAGAATTGGAAAATCAGGTCTCATTATCTGTTGCTGAAATTACTAAATTACAAAGCACATGTAGTCGGCTGGAGGCCGAAATGGCTGATTTTAGGCATCAAAGAAATTTGGCTATTGATGAACGAGACGAATTGTTAAAGATGATTGATCGACGAAATGCAGAAGTTGAAAGAATGCAAGCGGATATAGAGATACTTACTAAACAGTTGACTGCAGCCGTTAGTGCCAAATGTGAAGCACTAGCTCAGGCTGACGAAGTAGCATCTATGAAGTTGACTATTGAATATAAAGAAAAGCGACTAGAACAAGAACGTGCTTTACTAAATAATCAAGTCCAGAGTCTTACGCAAGATCTTACCCAACGTACAGAAGAACTAATCAATTTGAGACGTGATAATGTATCCAGATGTATTCAGTTGGAAACTAAACTAACAGAGAAGAATCAGGAGTTGTCTGTTGCATTAGAGCAGATTCAATGCTTGACTGATGTGAACAGTAATTTGAAACAGAAAGCCGAAGAATTATCTGAAAAATTAATCTGTCAAAAAGAGGTGCATTCCAAAGCCAATGAATCTTACATGCATGAACTTGAGACGAAAACAAAACTAGCGGAGTTATATAAGAGTACCAGTGAAGAATACCAGCAGCATGTTGAGAAACTTACCAAGGCTATTGCAGAAGTATGTAGTGTATTTTATTTATTCTTAACTTCCATTCATGGTTTTTATTTTTTGTGAGAAGTAGACTTAAGAAGAAAATTTTCTGAGTTCACGGCAAAACTTATAAAACTTAATTACATAATCAGAAGGATTCCTCCTACGTGATTCAAATGATGTGGAGTTTCAATTTTTTTTTACAAGTATTTTCATATATATTAAAAAAATCATAACCACAAATTTTCTGGTCAATCTGGATGGTGTCATGAATCTGAATAGGGCTTTTTTATTTGAATAATTGTTTTTTCAGATGATGTTATTGATGTATTACCTTTGTGTATATATATTATAGTGTGCTCACCTACATTGCGAAAAAGGGGACAGATTTTGGGGGCGAAATGCGAGTGTTTCTGGGGGCAAATGTTTGATGGCGCTGTAACGGATTTGTAAAATAGAAGTAATTGACGTTACCGGCATCTGGAGTACCCCTCATGTCCCCCACTACAAAACCGTTCTTATACCGACATGCCGACGTTGCCAAATGATGCTACTGTTATGTTAGCGCAGAGTACGAGTTGCAATCATAAATAGTATATTCATACAAATCTGTTACAATACGTACTAAAAACAAAACCTTATGTCTTATGCAGCGACACAGTCGTCTTGCAGATCATTTTTTAATTCATATAATGAACATGTAATCTCCGTAAATGTTCGTGTAGATGCAAATTACAAACTGCCGCGGGACATCCCGTAAAAACGAATTTTTATAAACACATTCCTCCTACGATTTATTGACTACCTATTTATGGGTAGGTACTTATCTAATAAACAAAAAAAAACAGATTGTAATATATTCCGTTTACTGAACTTCAACAGTTCAAATCTAAGATTATATTTATGCTTTAACAGATGATCTGCGCGATACAGTGAAAAACAATCGAACAAGCAATAAAAATATTACTATAGTCTTGCAAGCGAGATTCCCGAAGATAGGTCGTGTGAGGGTAGGTCAGGTTACAATATGTTTGTTATTTCTTCGACTATGTAGTAAATGAGATACCTACCGTTTTGGGCAAATAGACAAATAAGTATAACTGGAACTGGTGTTGATGTATGATTAAGAGAGACTGTGATTTGGAGCTTTGCAATTTGAAAGCCACGATGCGTGGAACCGCGAAAGCTGAAAAATGCTCGTCTTGTCGTCGTCTTCTGCAGTCGTTTGATAGAAGGGGTACTGTCTGATATTCCCCTTTAACAAAATTCAAAGCTCCGATTTACCGCATTTAATGCCATGTAGGAGTTCCGATGTTTGACGCTACTTACTGCCAAAAGACAGAGATAAATTAGCAAAATAGGTGTCTGCGATAAATCCCATAAGGTGAGCACACTATAATATATATACACAAGGGTATTACAGTCATCATCCATTATACCTTACTTCAGTTTTAATAATAATAATGACATTTTATTCATAGGTTCATAGAATATGTCAATACAAGTGAAATACAGACATTACAATTTAAAAATACAATATGCAATTAAAATAATCCTTTACAGCTTAGAATGGTTTTTTACACTTGACTACCTATTCCCCTGTTAAAATAAAAAACCACATACTGTATATTTGTAAATATTGTGTGCACACTATAAAAAAAGTCCAGTAAAGGTATTTAAAAAAATAGGTATTATTCTTGAGAGGATATCATACTTTTGCATGTTTATTGGATAGGTACCTTAAATTTAATGTTGTAACAGTTTCATTATGTTTATTTGTTTTACATCAATGAATGTATTCAATCACATGTATAGAGGCTATTCAATTAGTAGCTCCTGCAGGCGATATGCCATTTTAMTTAAGTAAGAAMTTAGGTGGCAGTGCCATCTGTCAGCATTGCACTGACATGATGACAAAGCCACCTAGCTGCCTAAATGGGTACTACTTTCTAAAGGAAAAAAAAGCTGTCTGTACTGACGAGCTATAATGATAGCGAAATAGATCTATCTGCAGTTGGTTGTGATGCAGACAGCACAGCATAGATATGCATTTTAATGTGATTTTATTGTTTTATTTGGAATTGCCACATTTCATAACCAAAATACAGATTTTAGTACATTAGTGGTAACAGAGTTCACTACCACTTTCAAATATTGTTAATCTTACTTGCAATGTAAGTGACTATACAGTGAAATATTGAAATACCTTTTGGTGAACAACTGCATGCCCTGGGTTTGTAATGAAAATGACATTTAGAATGTAGAAAAGTTGGTCAGGTTATACTTACTTGTTCAGAAATGCTTTTATTTTGTGACGCTGCCATCATTTCTCAAGACCTGTACATCTACATCATTAGTTAGGCATAGGCATTGCATACAATATATTTTCATCAAAACGTTTTGTATACTGTAAACATTTGTTTTAGTTGCAAGACAATTTAAAAACTGCATCAGAACAGTATGGTGATTTGGAAACCAAATATAAGGAGGAAACATTAAGAAATGAAGAAATTCTGGAAAAGAAAAATGAATGTATTGCAGTACTAAAGAAAGAACTTGAGACTGCAAATCATGTGATAGAAGGACTAAAAGCAGAAACTCTACAAAAGGACGTTGAAGGTAAGAAAATAATCTTAGGATTTAAATGTACTAATCAGTAAACCTTCCACACACCTAAATCATCATGCATGATTTTGTGCACAATTCTTACAGCAATACTTAACTCATTTGCAGTATTTTTTATGCTTGTTCGTCGACTTGTACAAAGCAGCGTGCATACACGATTCACATTTTCATTGCTTTGGCTGGTCATTGGCCTACCTATTTCTAGAGACTCATAGCCATTCTTAAAATGCAGAAACCACTCATACACCTTACTACAACTTAGACGGTCATTTTCATATACCTCACACATCATTTTATAGGTTTCACTCGCTGTCTTACGACTTTTAAATCAAAATTTTATTGTGACAGGCTGCTCCATTGGGTTAACAATAATAATGCATAAAAACAGCCTACCACAAATCTCTACCCACAGTGCCTCTACTTGAGGCATACTTCCATCTACTGGTACAAATAAAATACAGTTATCAGAGGAAGCTTCAGTTTACATATAGTTGTCCGAGAGATACTATCCCATTACTTGTAGAAAAAAATCAATCCCGGAACTTACTGAACTATCTGTGAATGTATGAGGGGAGTATAAGACTTGACTCACATATACAACAGTAAACTCATTTTCTAGTGCTGAGAAATTCATATGTTAAGTCTTTCGAAAGTTATCGCGTCCACACACAATACCACAGACACAGACACCGACAAGAAATTTTTTTTCATCAAATTTTTTAAAACGATTGAGCAAATAAAATTTTTTAAATTTTTTTCGCGATACAGTACTTTCCATCTGTTGGATGTGGAAGTAATTGTGTTTACCATATGATTAGTTGTAAAAATCGACATATATAACATATAACGGCCCAAAATTACTACCTTGTGGKATACCCGATTTAATATTGTAACATCATGATTCAACATTAMTTACTGCCACCTACGAAAATCTTTGCATTAAATATGACTGTATAAAGCGCATAAGATGATCAGAAAAACCACACTGTCTACGTAGTTTAGAAACAAGAATATTGTGATCCACCTTATCAAAGGCTTTTGCAAAATCAGTGTATACATTATCCACTTGCTGATAATTAATGAAATTGCTATTTATATAATCAGTAAAAACCGTCAAATTAGTAGTTGTTGAGCGGCTAGCCAAGAAACCATGCTGAGCTGGTTCACCCTAGATTCTTAAGGCCAAATACAGGGTATCAAAGTTGATATTTAAAAACCATTTTTTCACAATATAATCCACAGTTTCTTGACGTACACCCATGAGACCCATGGAGCTCAAATTATGTATTTTTTTAACATTTTTGTCGTCTATGTGTCTTCAATGCTCAAACCAATAGTTGACAGGATTTCTAAGTAGGCTTGGAAAAAGACATTTATTACTAATAGGTAGGGTGGAAAGTTTCAGAAAATGGCGTTTATCTCTGAATCTAAGCATTTCGTCCAAAAAAACTGACAATGAAGTTTTGTACTAGAAAAAAATCTGTTGGTCTCATGGGCGTACATCAAGAAAAGCTGGGGGGAGTTTAGAAAGTTACAAACCCCCGATATTCATTTGTTTTTACAGTAATGTTAACAATAATTTAGGGGTACACTTAGATGTACAAACTCGTACCAAATTTCAACTCGATACCTCCAAAACTGTGGATTATATCTAAAAAAACAATTTTTAAATATCAGTTTTGACACCCTGTATTTTTTAAATGAAGCGTTTTTCAGAAATTTACCAGTAACAAAATCGTCATATTTTGGCCTCAAGAATCTAGGGTTAACGGAATGACCGACTAATTTGCAACACCCTGTATAAGAACCCACTGAAGCACCAACATATTTACATATTATAGATTCCAATATCTTTGCAAAACATGATATGACAGTTATCGGTCTGTAGTTTTTAACATTAAATTTACTTCCTTTCTTTAGCAAAGAACAGACTTTTCCAATCTTCCACAGCTCTGGAAAACAAGTATTTTGTAACACTGAATTAAAAATTATGCACGAAGGCTCTACCAATCCTTAACTATATATGCTGGGATACCATCATATCCCGGAGCTGCTTTAGGTTTAAGCTTATTAATTGCCTCAGGAACATCCTTGTGATCTACAGAATAAATATTTAAAGTCAACAGAAATTCTATCTTCAGCACAGCACTAATTAATTACAACAGGCTCCTCATAAACCAAAGAAAAGTAGTCGGCAAAAGCCTGTGCAATATCCCTGTTCTTATCAAATTTAATGTTATCGCTAACTACATAGGTGGAATACCTGAGTTTTCTCTTTTTGAATGAACGTATGTCCAAAAAATATTTGGATTGGCTACTATACTATGTATTGTATATATAGTTCTTGTATAATTCATTAATTTTTTTTAACTAAAATTCTTAGAAACTTATAATTCTTACCACAATTAGTAATACCATTGTCTGTTATTCAGACAACGGTAATACTAAATGTTTTCCGTACACGTCTAGTTCGATCCTTCTCCCTAATCAGAATTTGAATTTCTGTTGTGTACCATGGTGGATACTTTCGAGATGTTCTGGTCTTGTGCGTACATTGCACAAAAATATAATTTAATTTTTCGTAAAAACAATCTAATTGCAATTAAAAATATTCAAGAAAGACCAATCAATGTTGAATAACAATCTATACAATTTATCAAAATCGCGGTCTATAGTTAAAATTATGAGCATACGAAGGCATATTTTCTTTTAATAGGTCTTTAAATTACCAGGCACTACGCAGAGTGCAGGGTGATGTGCATCCTCAGGAAGCATAAGCAATTCACACTTCTCAACTTCACATAATGCATTAGAAATGACAACAAAATTATAATTGGTAGCATCAGTAAAATTTAAAAAATTAACATATTATATTATGAGATAAATAACATTTGTAAATTGTCATGTTTGATCCAATTTTAATAATATGTGTCTTTTTTTTTAAGGGATATCGCCTACTGCAGCAACAATTTCACGGTTTTTGAAATCTGGTATGACCATGACTGAAATTTACAACAAATACATAGATGCTGAAGAACAACTGAATTCAGAGCGAGAAGAAGTTGCTCGTTTACAATCTTATATAGCACGCATAAGAGATGAACTTGAAGAAAAAGGTCCACTCATTAGACAACAGAGAATGGATCTTGAACTTGCTCTTAATAATCTGAGGATACTTGGGGAAAGGAATGACGATTTAATCAAAGAAGTTAATGATTTAAAGGAAACAGTCCTTGATGCAAAACGTTCAGAAGGTGAGGATGTCTTATTAAACTTGTTATGTTGTATTTGATTTAATGTATACCTATAATAATTTCAGCGGTAACCAAAAATGAAAATAAAAAATTGCAAGAAAGCTTATCAGATTTAGGAAGACAAGTTTGCCATTTATTACGTGAAGTTGAACATTCTAGAACAGGTTCTAATAGTTCTTCGGGTTCAACAGAGCAGGATAATATGAGTGATAGCGTCAACTCAGCTGATATCATCAGTAAAAGACTAGTGACGTTTAGTGATCTTCATGAAATGCAAACAAATAATCAGCATCTACTAGCTGTGGTGCGTGAACTTACTAGTAGACTTGAGGAAGCTGAAGATTTTGACCCAGAGGCTGTAGACAATCTTAAAAGGGAAGTTGAAAGTCTACGTAAACAGCAAGCAGAGAGCCTTTCACAGCTGGAGAAGCAAAATAAGATGGTAACAATGATGATACACCAGAGAGATTTCTACAAAGAGATGTGCGGTCAAGGTAGTAAGTGTGGGGAAATTAGTGATGTACCTATGGATTTGGAAAGAAACTACCTGCCAGATGGTTCGTTAAGTCCAAAATTACAGGAAGGCTCAGATGAGCAAAACGAGAAAATCAGAGAACTACAAAACCAAATTGATAAATACACAAAAGAATTGTCCCAGTTAAAGGAAGAAAGCGACAGTTACAGGAAAGAGAAAACAATTAATGAAAAAATGCTTATTGAACAGATAGATAGTATGAAAGGTGAACTGAAGGAAATGACTAGGGCAAATGCAAAATTGACATCCCAAAATGAAATGAATGAAGAAAAGTTCAAGATCTTAAACACAAATGTTGAAATATACAGGAATCAGATTGCCAGCCTTGAAAAGAAAAACAAGATCTACAATGAAACCATTATAAAACACGAACAAACGTTAAGCTATTTGAAAGACGAGGTACTGCAGGCAGAAACCAAACTGTCACGTGCCGAGGTCATGTTGGGTAACCTGCAGAAGGAAAATGCACTCTTACGTGACGCTGAATCACGCTTGCTGAAAGAAAGGGAAATGAACAAACGTGAATCGCACACTCAGAATCTCATCCAGACCAACATAGAGTTGATCAAGGCTACTCTGGAAAGAAATGACGCTGAGAGCAGGATCCGTCTGGAAGCACGCTTGGATGAAGCACACAGGGAATGTGCAGCGTTGCGTCGCAGATTGCAAGAAGAGCAAGATAACTTCCGTCAACTGAGTGACCACTTCAAAAAACAGACAGACGTTGTCCAGAAACGTATGGAGGAAGAAAAGGAGCAGGCCGACAAATTACGTAAGGAACTGGCCGAAGTACGTGAAGATTTAGCCAACAAGTCCATGCAGATTGAAGATCTGACGAAAAAACTGAAGTGCTCTATACCTTCTGCAGCTGAAGGTGGAGTGGATAGCCGCCGACTTCATCAGTTAGAACAAATGCTGAGCGACAGCCAGGCAGAAGTACGTACGCTTCAGTCTAAGCTGAAGATCACTGCTCAGACTGCAGAACAACACTGCAACGTTGCAGAAGCAGCTGAAAAACAATTGAAGGAAATCATAGAGCTCAAACAAGCGAGCGATAACAAGGTAAAGGAGCAGGAGAAAACCATCGCAAGATTACAGGAGCAATGTTCAGAACTGCAAGGTGAATTATCAGTTCAAACTGCTGACGATGACACTCCAAATTCTGATGTAAAGAGACAGGTAATTTTGTTGGAACAAGAATTACGCAACACTAAAGAAGACCTGCAGGATGCCAAGACTGAACTGGAAAAAGCGAGAAACGAAATTAAGACTCTGACTACGAACCTCGAAGAAGTGCAGAATAAATACACCCATCAGGTATTGCTGCACTCCAATGATCTTCAGGAACTCACATCTGCGAAAGAGGAACTAGTTCGTGCATTGGACGAAATCGAAACAGTTAAGAAAGAGAGAAAGCAAGCCCTTGAAGCTCTAGAACAAAACAAATCCAGCTGGAAAAATCAGGAAGAATTGTTCCAAAGAGAGAAAGAAGAACTTAGTTCGAGGTTCACTGATATGGAAGCTCAAAATGCCTTACTTCTTGATCAGATACAAGCCTTGAATGCCAAGATCACAGTTATTCAGGCACAGGCGACTGCAGACCCGCCGTCTGCCGATACCTCTCTTATATCGAATCGTTCCTTGACAGAAGACGAGGTTAAATCTTCTGAGCAGTTGTTCCAGATCATTAGGTACCTTCGACAAGAGAAAGATTTGGCTGTAAGCAAGTGCGAAGTTTTAGAGGCTGAACAGCAGCGTGTACGAGCTGAACATGAATTGTTAACGATGGAATATAATGAAGTTAAAGCTGCATTAGAAGCGGAACGTCAAAAGTCAGAAGTATCAGTAGTAACGGCAGCTAAACATGCAGAGGTTTTGAGGAAGGTAGAGACGCTCAATGCCATCACTGACAGTAATAGATCCCTGAGACATGAAAGAGATTCTTTGTTATCTCAGGTGGACGAACTTCGAACACGCTTGGTCACTGTTGAAGAGCAGATTGCGCCATTGCAAGAGAAGAACAAAGAGCTATCAAAGAAAGCTGAAGCTATGCAAACTGAAAACATATCCATTAGGGCAGAAGCAACAAGATGGAGGCAAAGGGCAAACTTCCTTATCGAGAAATCAAATCGTACTAGTCCCGAAGACTGGAAGAAACTTCAGAATGAGAGGGAAACTTTAGCTAAACAGTTAACAATAGAAAGGTCAAACAATACAAAACTGACGGATGAAAATAACAATCTCAAGCAGCACAATTCACGGTTGGAAGAGCAGCTGAAGAGCCTCAGAGCTCAGAATCAAAATCAGGCAGAAGAAATAAATAATTTGAAACAGGAAGTGCAATCACTGCAATCACAGATTAGTTCAATTTCTCAGAACCTGGAACAGACCCAGGATAAATACAATAAACTTGTCGAACAGAACCGTCTACTTACGGAAGAAACTGCCGGTAAAGATGTCACTATAACGGACCTGAAAAACAATCTAACTCAAATTAGAAAAATTGCGAAGAAATACAAGAACCAGTGTGAGGATCAAGTTAAAGAAATAGAAGCTTTGAAACAGCAGCAGGAGGGAAGAGAAGGTGAGTAATTTGCATTTGTGTAAAATTCTTTTTCTTAATATATACATTACTACTGCTGTGTAAGGGTGAATGCTTTCACTGTCCATAATATGAGATTAGTAATTTATGGAAAAACTCGTTTGCTAAACATACATTAACAAAAATTTAACAATCTGACATTTTGATACACCTGTAATCTTTGTCAAAAACCAGAATCACCAAAAAATGTCTGACACAAGTTCGAACAAAGTTTTAGAAGTAAAGAAACAAACAAAGATATCATAGAAACAACATATCAAGCTGATTTAAATAGTTCCAAGTAGAAAGGGTCAATCCACTTGATATACATAAACTACTTTATAATATAATGTCTATTATTGCTATTAAAGTTAAAAGTATTTCTATAAATTTCTATAGTTCTAGTTAGCTTTTTAATAATATTTTCATCTTTGTGAAATTGTACTGAGAATCACTCATGTACTTATTTTGTTAGAAGTTAATGTTCATGTACGTAAGATTTAGCTATTTTTTTGCAGCCTAGCGGCATATATGTATGTGTTTTTACAAATGTGTCCCTACTTTTCTTTTGGTCTGACCCATGTAACATTTGCACAGGAACAAATAATTTTTCAAACACCTTTATTTTCTAAATATACTTAATATTTTTTACTTAATTTGTTCAAATAATTTTATTCAAAATTGACAAAATATTCCCTTTACTATTACTCATGTTAGTACCATCCCTGGTTGTCTGGAAAACTGTATTCTCACACATGCTTAAAGGTTAGTGTTGGGCAATACTAGATATTGATATGTATCGTAAAAGAATGTATCGATGCAAGTAGTGTATCGACTTTAGAAGTAATGATACCTTTAGTATGAAAATAATATCATATCGGATGAACACATTACAGAATAAACACCTGCTCATTTGAGGGTAAAAAAAAGCAATACAAATGTGCAAAAAAATTGCTTGGTTGCCATTTAAATCATCATGGAAATACTTTAACACACAAAGCCAAAAAGTAGGCTATGAAATGAAAAATAATGGAGAAGTTTAAGCTTAAGCTGAAAAGACCTCGGATTTAAGGATATAAGCCAGAAGAAGAAAAGATCAGGCTTCAAGTAAGCACCCTCCTTAAACAGGCTCTGACATCACCTGCCGATACAATACACGCAAGGTGTGAATAATCTCGATGCTAGCCATAATTATAGTATATTCTCTTGTTTCTTATTGTCAATCATTGACAAAAGTCAGTAGACTCCGTTTTTAAGCAAAATGAGTGGAAATCAGTTGACAAGCACAAACAAGTAATATACAGGGTGTCCAGAGCTAGCGTGATTCTCTTATAGCTCTGTTCGATTTGAAGATACTCAAAAACTTTTTAAACAAAATCGTAATCAAATTATCTCCTTTACATTTTAAAATTATTTTCACATATACAGGGTATCCCAAATTTCCTGGACAGCCACCAACTTAATTTTTTTAAACGGAACAGCCGGTATATTTTTGCATTTTCGAATTCTTAGTCAAAAATGAAGGTAAGTTTATTAACCATACATGTGGTCTGTCTTGTGCCGTTTTGGAGATATCTTAATTTTTTTGTTAAATTTGACATTAGCAGTGTGCCCGAAAAAGCTGGAAATCTCTGAAACTAAAAACATTAGAAGACTGCCGTTTTTTTCATTAAATAGGGCATAAAATGGGCTTTATTTTCAATGTTCACGAATTTAGTTGAACTAAAATGGTTACCTAATAAGAATACTTGAATTTTGAAATATTTGATCATGGATAACTTGATTTTTTTAAATAGAATGGTATATTTTTATTTTCATTATCAGAACCACAATTTAAATCCCGTTCGATTATATCAAGGTATATTGGGGTCTATCTCTTACGGTTTTGTAAATATTTGCTATTTTCTAACTTTTTGGTGGAATTACACAATGGCTTTGGAAATTTGCTCGTGCATCTTTAAAACAAAAACGTTAATAATTTTTGTATTTTAGTTTTGCTTTTTGTTATCAGCAGCAAAATTTAATTCTTTTACAATTTGGTGCAACATATTTTCTTTGTATTTCGAACGGTTTAAGATATATTTAGGTTTGTTTGCTTGAACACCTTTTTTAGGTATTGGGCAATTGTCAATTGTTTTATTTTTTCAGCATAAAATATTTACAGCAATGAACACTTAAAATTTTAGTGTAAAATAATTATATTGGCTAATATTATTAATAATAAATATGTGTTTTTTACAATTAAATTAACATATCGTTACATAAAAAATAGACATTACGAAAGGTGTTACAAATGTCCGCCATTTTGTTGAATGTACATCCTTATTCTTGTTTTGAAAGAATCTTCAACATTGGCTAGTATTTCCGGTGTGACTGTTCTGAATGCCGCAATGACCCTTTCTTGCATATTCTGCACTGTAGTTGGTGGATCTGCATAAACTTTGTTTTTAACATATCCCCACAAAAAGAAATCGCACGGTGTGAGATCAGGGGATTTAGCGGGGCAATTAACTTCCCCTCCTCTTCCAAACCATAGGTGTGGAAACACTGCATCAAAATGATTGCGAACATCTATTGTTCCACGCGCAGGTGCACCGTCTTGCAGTAACCACATACGCTGTATTACCGCCAAAGGAACATCGTCCAGCAACCCAATAAGCTCGTTCTGTAAAAACTCAACGTATGTTCTTCCCGTTAGAGGCCTATCAAAGAAAAATGGTCCGATCACATGATTTCCGAGAAGGCCTCCCCAAACGTTACTGGGAGTAAATATTTGAGTATGACTAGGATTTAGTGTGTCATAATAATGAAAATTGTGAGTGTTAACAAATCCGTTTTTGTGGAAAGTCGACTRATCACAGAACATCACATATTTAAAAAAGTCTTCATCTTCGTTTAATTGGTTTAGAGCCCACTGACAAAATTCCATTCTCACAGCATGATCCCTTTGACGAAGTTCTTGATGTAGCTGGGTATGATAAGGATGGTAATTGTATTTCTTTAATATCACATGCACTGACGCTTTACTAATTTCAGTTAAGCGACTTTATTCTCTTGTGCTTGTAAGTGGATTTTCTTGCACAGAAACCAAAACCAGAAATTAATTTTCTTCGTTAATTACGGGTTTTACGTAACTCTTTAAATTATAATCCACTTTTTCGGTAGTAATAAATCTTTCCAGAACTCTAGCGAAAGACGCAGCTTGGGGATGGTTCCTATCTGGATAACGCTCAGCGTAAACCCTCGATGCTAACAGAGGATTTCTCTGGCATTCTCCAAGAATAAAAACCATATCTATCAGCTCTTCTCTACTTAACGACATTATTATTTGTTAGTAATTAACCACCAAACACACTTAGAAACACACACAACAAACAGAAATGACATTTACTATAAAACAAAAATTGTTTAATACTTTCCATGACTAACTTGTTAATTTGTGTAAACATATCTTTATGCAAAAAATAATTTTAAAAATCGATTAGTAACACTAAAATTTCAAGAGTACTGCTGTTGATTTTATGTTGACAAAAACAAAAAATAAAAATTAAACAATTGACGGTCTATTTGCCTGATGCCTCAAAAAAGGTGTTAAAGCAAACAAACCTAAATATGTCTTAAACCGTTTGAAATACAAAGAAAATATGTTACACCAAATTGTAAAAGGTGACAAAAAGCAAAACTAAAACAAAAAAATTATTAACGTTTTTGTTTTAAAGATGTACAGCATCAAAAGCCTTCTTAGACTTTAACATTGTGTAATTCAACCAATAATTTAGAAAATAGCAAATATTTACAAAACCGTAAGAGATAGACTCTAATATACCTTAATAAAATTGAAAGAGATTTAAATTATGGTTCTGATAATGAAAATAAAAATATACCGTTCTATTTAAAAAATCAAGTTATCCATGATCAAATATTTCAAAATTCTAATTTTCTTTTTAGGTAACCATTTCAGTTCAACTAAATTAATTAATATCGCAAATAAAGTCCATTTTATGCCCTATTTAACGAAAAAAACTGCAGTCTTCTAATGTTTTTAGTTTCAGAGATTTCCAGCTTTTTCGGGCGCACTGCAAATGTCAAATTTAACAAAAAAATTAAGATATCTCCAAAACCGCACAAGACAGACCACATGTATGGTTAATAAACTTACCTTCATTCTTGACAAAGAATTCGAAAATGCAAAAATATACAGGGTGGTCCGTTTAAAAAAATAAAGTTGGTGGCTGTCCAGGAAATTTGGGACACCCTGTGAAATTGTAAAATTAATTTTAAAATGTAAGGGAGATAATTTGATTATGGTTTTGTTTAAAAGGTTTTTGAGTATCTTCAAATCCAACAGAGCTATAAAGGAATTACGCTAGCTCTGCACACCCTGTATTCAATACTAAGATTTAAAATTAATGCAACTTCTCCATTAACAAAAAAAAGGATTTTACATTTTACAGAAATAAGCAGGTAATTCCACTCTCTTCACTAACTCTGCACAATTGGGTATTTCAGTGAAGTAAAAATTACGGAATTCAGTATATGTAGTTTCGTTACTAATTGTAACATATGCAAATAATTCCCTACGTTACTAGCATAAAAAATATATTTTGTAACCTACCTGGTTATACAGAGCGTACGGCGGCTTGTGTAGTTGTCCGCAGAACGGGATGGGCTCGTCATTAGAATAGATAAAAATTGGGCGCCAATTGATTGTAAAACAAGAATTGTATGCACACACTGACCAATCAATAAATCAAAAGAACTGTGTGCTAAAGTTATGTATTGAAAGTAAATTTGACAGATGTATATTTAATGTTGTACAAAACGGAGTTAGAGCCCATACATATGGTTTCCTCACATTCAGGATTTTTAATATAGATAATCAATGTGAAAATGGCTATAACTTAATATTTTAAACAATAAAAAAAATTATGACAATAGCTGTCGCTTAGCTACAAGTTGTACTGCATGCAGATTCCTCCATGTGGTAGCTCTGCGCCTTATTGTGCACCTGACTTGGCAACTTCCAAGAAAAGGACTTCCAATAATGCTGAATTTCGAGTTTGGCCCAATTTCGTGCCCGACTTGAGCTCAGTCCTGACTTTGATTTGAGCCCTCTCCTGACTTTGAGTTTAATTTGAGTTGACCTTGAGCCCTATCCTGACTTTGACTTGAGGCCTGTGTCGAGTACATACAGCCAAACGTTAGAAATGCGAAATTTTAAGTGAGAGTAAAAAAAAAAGATATATACCTGTGCTGGTGTGCAGCCTCGTAAGTGCTCTGGCTATGTCACATCAAAAATTCAGAGATTGCAAATTTGCCAATATGCCTTGACGTTTTCGACTCAATTTATAACAATTTAGCAAGTTGCTCAAAGATACGTGTGAAAAGCACGTTGCCACTTGTGTGAATGCCTTACTAGTCCCGAATAAAAATTGTCACAAAAAAGTTATAAGAAATATGTTGAGAGTTCTGCGAACAGATGTCGTGTGCTGGTACTTTAAATAATATTACTAGTGTCAGTAAAAGCGCACGCTACAATTTAAGTACGTGAATATTCAAGTCAAAGTTGAACTATTTTAAAACGCCTTCCAAAAGATGTGATGACTGAACTGAAAAAGGAAATACACAACTTGGCAACTTTGCATTCTTTTGTTGTTGTCAAATCACGGTCGGATGTCGGACGTCAGACAAGCTGATTGTAAACACACGTAGTTTTGTAAACGTTATCGTCTTGTGCCCCTGTTGTACTCGTTGTGTTTGTGTTTGATGATGCTTAATTAACACAAGAACGATAAACAAAAGAAAACTTCCACAACACATAAAAAACATGTTTACAGATGATTCAGCTCAGCTGTCACTGTACTGTCAGTGGTCAGCTGTGCGTGATGCTGCTACTTTGATTATTATTTATCCCTTTTTTAACACGGTACAAACAGATTGTTCACTTATGACGTCACAACTGAATTCTTTAATTTTTATTAATTAATATCTCAAGTTATATGTAATGTTGGAAGAAATAAAAAAAAAGTCAATCCTATTTCAATTGGATCGTTTGGAATGTGTAATAAAAAAAAACACTGTAATACCCAATTATACTCGGATTGATAGCATCTAGCAAATTATCTTTTTTTCTGTCCATGTAATATGATGTTTTGTCGATTAAGTGAATTTAAGATAGTTAAAAAAAATCAAATATTTGTATAGGCAGTAGAAAATACAAAACAAAATCATAATAAAAAATTCAATATACAGATTTGATTCAGTGCTCAAATATGGAAACATACGCGGAAACTATAGATTTACAGATTCCTGTAATACATTCTAAGTGCTCATCGTTACCATGGTCGTTATGCCAGTGGTGGTGTGGAAGGTTAAAATTTTCTACTTTCCAAAAATTGTAATTTAGCTATTGCTTTTTAGATATTGACATTCAATACTCAACGGGACTGTATTGATACACTTAGGTATCGGAACATTCTGATATCGGTACAAAATATCGAGTAATTAGAGTAAATATAGATACTCAACAGTATTAAAGGTACAATTCAGTAAYACAAAAAAAATGTTAAGAAAAAAATATGAATGTCCTTTACTGAGTGTTTTTCWTATCCTTAAGYACTTTAACAATATCAATTTTACTACTTTTAATAATGTGTCGGACTAAACTTAGCAGTTTTCTATGTGATCATTGATGTTATATTCTTCTACTTCTTAAAATGTAGCCAATAAAATAATTTTCACACACAGAAAATGATAATAATTGATTGTTGTTATGAAAATACATAGCATTGCGATACTTTATTAGGTACAAATCAAAWCATAGAAATAAAACAATATGTTATTGTTATTGTGTTTTTTTATTTGCAMAAACTTMGACAGAGGAACGACAAGAGCAGTTGAGACAGGAAGGCCGTTCAGAAGTTGAACAGCGCATTGCACAGTTAGAACAGACACATAAAAAGCAGTTGGAAGAATTAAATCAACAGGTTGCAAGTACAACTGAAGAAAATGATAGTTTTAAGAAGGAAATTGATAATCTTAAACAAAGCAATAGTGAAAATGCTGAACGTTTTAAAACTTTGTTTAAGAATGCTAAACAGAAAATCTTAACACTTACTGAACAAAATCACAGTTTAAAGGAAGAGTTGATCAGTCAAGAGAGCTCTGTTAGGGCAGAAGGTGGAAGTACAAGCAGCCAAGCTAACGATTTAACTACAGAAATAGAAAGGCTGGAAAAAGAAAAGACTGATATATTAGCAGAAAAGCAACAAGAGAAAGACAGACTTAATGCAGAAATAGAATCACTAACACAAAAAGTAAATCAGCTTCAAAGGCAGTTGGGTCTTCAGCAAGGTTCTAAACCCAGCACAAGTTCAGCTTCCTCAGATAAGTCAGCGACGGAACCACCAACGGCAAACATCAAACCAATGGCAGGTCAGTATTTAGCACAGATTACTTCTCTACTTCTCTAGATTGGTAACTCTCTTATCTTGACATTTGATGCTTATGGTTACATAGATGTGGTAGATGGTGTATTGATTGGCAGAACCTAATTTTGTTGCAATATTTTAATAATAATAATAAAACGGTGAAGCTAATTCTCTTTATAAGTTAATCTTTAATGTTAATTCAACAATCTTATAGGTTTTTACTGACATGCTTCAACTAACCATATTTTTAGAGGTTTTGTTTCACTTACCAAGATCTTGATCTGGTTTTTATTGTTGAGAAAGCCTTGCCAATTAAGATATAAAAGTTTGTTTTTAATAATTTTTATAACTCGCTTTAGTGTGTGTTTGTTCGTTACAAATTTTGCAATTAATTTTAAACTAATTTCCTGATGAGCTAGAGACTTGAAACATTAAATATTGCTTAAAAATAAATGACAATGCAATATTAACTTACTTTCTTGTCAATCTGATACCTATATTTTAATAGCCCTGATAATTAAAACAACTCATTTATATACCAATCAAAAATTTTAGGTTGTGGTCAATTATGGCATGTTGATATCATCTGTTTTCTTCTGATCGCTGAAGTTGCAACCTCAGGCACAATCAGTGCTTGAATGGATGACCGCTTGAAGCATTGCCTGCTGTTGACATCACTTTTTTATTCAAAACAGAGCTTTGTTATTGACAAGCAGGTGTAACAGTTGTTTATTTCCAATATGATCATTTGAAAAGAAACTTTAATAAAGCTCAAATTTTCCACATTGTCTGTAGTCTAATTGATATATTGAAATTCATTTGCAAAATTTCACATATAGAACTAAAATGCAGAAAATGTCATCATGCAAATTGTATTTATTTAAATAAACATCATAGTGGGCCATGATATATTTTTTTAAAAACAGTACAAAGATATCTAACATGTCAATTATATTTCTAGTATTTTTTTGTGAAATAGTTGTTTTTCCTGTATTTTCTGTTTCTACTTATACAGGGTTTCTATAAATTATTCATACATCCAGGCTCCAGACGTTTCAAGATTCAGGAAATTGAATACAACTATTGCTTTGACAGATACTTGTTATCTGTCGAAGGCTGAATTATTTGATTTATTTTAATATGAGAAAACGTGTGGGCGTGTGTATTTGCAACACATGCTGTAATGTTTGGTAGGAAAGCTCAGATTTTGGAGCCACTATGTATCGTAATTGAGAGGTTATGCCTACAGTAAGCCTGTTAATATTGTACTGTGAAACTTTTATGGACTAATGAAGGACGATTTTAGCCTGCTGCAATGGTAAAATTCAGTTAAGATTTATACTAGATAAATGGCAGTGACGTTAGCTGTACTACCGAATATAGGGCATGTCCAAGATATGTCGCAAACGCCTAAATGTAGGCAACCCTGACGTTTGGTGTACAAACAAACTCTGCTGCATCAATGGTTTCTTATGGGAAACAGAATTAGTCGTTAGGTATTTTTGATATAATGCGGCTGTAAAAGCGATATCAACAATGAAATTATGTTATAGGACAGGGGTCTCCAAACTACGGCCCGCGGGTCCGCCAGTGTCATCAATCTGGCCCGTGATAGATAATGGCTTATTGCTGTTTTTGGTACTGTGATAAGCTAGATAAAAAAAACACAGAAAGATAATAACTCTGTTTTATTTACTTGCTAAGTAAAGCCAAACATTAAACTTAAAGAAAATTATTAACAAATTATTAAAAAGAATCCCTCTGACATTGTAAAACTTGTAAAAAGTACTAATGAGATTTATGTAATCGTGATTTTCCACTGAAAATCTTAATTACTGCCATCTCGAAGTGAGTGGAATACACCAAAACTTTCTACAACCAACGAGGTTATTGGCGATAGACCTTTTATTCGCTTTTGACCGCGAGATGTCAATGCACAACTAGCGAATTTAGTAAACAAATGCTCGCTCAGTGCACGTACTACTAGTCTAGAAATTACATATATATGGCGTGAAATTTAAAATGGTTTCTGGCCCTCGGAACTTACAGGAGTAACCAATGTGGCCCTAAGGCTAAAAAGTTTGGAGACCCCGTTTAAGGATACTGCAAAATATGTTTAATTAATCTAGATAACAGAAGCGGTCTTTTTATCCAGTAGGATGGTGTAACTACAAAAAAAAAGAAAAAAAGTGTACCTACCAGTCCAGTATTTGGCAGTATTATAATCGTCAGTTTTGTAATGCTAAAAATTCACACAAATAAATATAATAATAAAATATATAATAAAAGAGGTGCTGCAAAAAAACTGATACTGGAGGGAACGAGAGAGGATCTATTAACGACAGAAAATGCTATGAAAAAGGGTAACGAACAGAAACCCTATAGGAAAGAAAAAGGAGATCTACCACGGGGTACAATGTCCCGGGATAATCGACAAAATGGGAAAGAAACTGGGGAAAGTAATGTAAAGCTAAGTGATTCAATGGGTGGAAGCAAAGATCGGCCAATGAATAATGCATCAGGTGAGGATAAGAGAGGGAAATGTGAAGACCATGGCTGTATGAAGACTAGCAAAGCAAAAAAATGGCCAAAAAACGGGGAGATAATACGTGTGGGTACTTGCAATGTACATTAGAATTAGTGAATCAACCACGACAAAGTAACATAGATGAGGAGTGGCAACTTTTGAAGGGAGCATTTAAGAAAGCAGCTGAACAGGTGGATACAAATAAAATAAACAAGGATAAGCATTGGTTCGACGAGGAATGCAGAAAAGCAACAGAGAATAAAAATAAAAAAAGATTAGTTTGGCTCAAGGACAAAACACAGGAATCCAGGGAGGGCTATGTAAATGCAAGAAACATAGCACATACTATCTGTAGACAAAGGAAAAGAGAACTAGAAGAGAAAAAAATTGAAGGAATTAAAGATACATATACTCGGAAAAATGTGAGGGAGTTTTACAGAAATATAATGAAAGAGAAGGCAGGATTTATAAAGAATGCAGTGGAATTAAAAAATGAAGCGGATGAACTACGTTTGGAAGAAGAAGAGGTTATGGAGGTGTGGAGAAGGTATTATAGGGACCTTTTTTCTGGGGACATAAACGACAAAATATATTTACACAGCCATGAAACAAAGGAAAAGGATGTTCCAGATTTTGAAGAGTTTACAAAAATTGTAAGCATGATGAAAAATAATAAAAGTCCAGGCTCAGACTCAATTCCATTAGAGTACCTTAAGTGTGCAGAAGATGTGGTGCAATTATATAGACCTGTGCAGAACCCTGTCAAAAAGCAAAAGCCAATATGGCCGCTGGGATTGGGGATGTCAAAGTTGTAGTGGTTGATGATATTCCGTTTATAAACGTCATATTGTACTGAAATTATTATAATATATAATCATGCGTCATTTTTATTATATTGCAAAATTCTAACAGTAAAATACTTGTAGTACTGACAATATCAACGCTGTTTAACATTGGCTCCCAACCACCATTTTTAAATCACATCTTCCAGACTCATCTATTTAAAATTTATCATTGCCAACTATGATTTTTATTTAAAAAAGTACAACTTTGTATCATAACTAAAACAGTTGAAAATAAAAAAATATTTGAGATTACCATTGTATACCTAGAGAAAAAAGTGATATAAGAATGTTTTAATAATTTTTTCTTATTTTTATAAATATTCAGGTATATACAGAAATAAAAAAATTGGCACCATTCCCTTTTTTCCATATTGCATACACATACATTAGCAGGAAGTTGGTGGGCTATGCCTTTATTGTAAGAATCTATCCATTAGACCAACCCATTCTTGTGTAGATTTAAATAAAAAATTTGCAAGCATATACTGTCCTCATCTGGTTACAAGATTGTCTGTTCAGATAGGAAATTTAGTGATCCGTGAAATATGTATTTATTAAAGCCTATCTACCAGAGTAGCTTTGAAAAATGTTAGAATTACAGTGTGAAGGCCTTGATATTAAGGTTTTTCTTGAATGTCCTTATAAGAGTTCATAAGGAGCAAAAGTTTCATGGAATATCTAATTCTTGTTTATAATTATGCTCACCATAGGGTTAATATCTATTAAAATTAGTGGTGGTATGTTAGTTATCACGTTTTTAAAAAAATACTGCAATACTATTTAGTATTTTAATATTTTTATTATTTATTGTCCATATATATTTTTTTCTTTTAATAAAACCTTTTATCATTGGTGTAACTGGAATACATAAGGTGTTACATCTTTAGGTCATTCTACAAATACTCAAGCGCAAGCAGTCACCGTTCAACCTTGGAGAAGTGGAAGTGAGCCACCATTAGCAAGTATAAGGCCAATGTCCATGCAAGTAAGAACTGTAGCTGTACTTCCCACAAGTCAAACTCCAAGTGCTGTGATGGTTCCACCTCAACAACAGGTACTTTCTCATTTATAAACTTCTTAAATATTTGAGGGTTATGGAAGCATTTAGACTCCCCATATACGTCAGC
Organism: Rhyzopertha dominica; assembly: GCA_025024175.1. Taxonomy (NCBI): domain Eukaryota; kingdom Metazoa; phylum Arthropoda; class Insecta; order Coleoptera; family Bostrichidae; genus Rhyzopertha; species Rhyzopertha dominica. Next base: position 19,498,113 of record QCXZ01000003.1, read on the forward strand.
ATTTGTTGCATGGTTTAAAGAATGCTATAAAATCTGTGTAAAATGAACAGTAATTGTTTTTTCTTTTAACTGTATATTTCTTTTTAACAGGTGCATACAACAGGCTCAAATACAATTGAGGCTCTTTCTAGCAGTCCAACTAGTAGTCATACTGAGTATGTTCCAGCAACTAGCTCAGCAAGTCTCGCTATGTTAGGTCCAAGGCAAATAGCAGTACCTCCTACGCAGTCCAATCAGGATACCGAGGATGATGACGCTAACATGCAGGTATGTTGTATTTTGATGCTGAAGATTTGGGTTTTAAGTTTATATCCACTTGTGCATAAAATGTTTTTTACTTTTGAGAATTTAAATGTGACAGCTTTGACTACTGTACATCTACATCTAAGTGTTTGTAGGTCTGATTCTGCATCATGCATTAATTCTGTATTTGTTCTACAAAGTTTTGGTCTCCATTTTGATCCCTTTTAACACTGTGATCCTGGAGAGAGAGAAAAGATCTATCCAAGACGGAACGAAAACCACCTTATTATACAAACACAGCACCCTCGATAATTATTGCACGGATATCTTTGAAAATAGTGTTATTTGAAAGCTGACGATCGACATTTTCATTTTAACTATTTTATATGCTCACTGAAAGTGGTATAATTAGCAATTATCTTACTAAGAAAGATTAAGTAGGTATATTTGTTTGAAAAATATCTTAAGGTCTAGATGAATTTTTTATACTTCAGATAAACTTTCATTTGTCCCGAACTATGCAGTAGCTTTTGCGTGGTCCATAGTTTGTGAAAATAGGTGGTTCACTTTCTATCGTTTTCAGTTAGATCTTTTCTCTCTCTCTCTCTCTCTCTCTAGGATCCCAGCCTTAGGTGGTTTTTATTATTTACATTTCATTGAGATTTTCATCATTCACATCAACATATTATAAAACAATAAACTCAATAACTTCTTAATGGATTTTCATGAGTTTTTCACGAATAGATGGAGTGATTCATGAGGAAGGTCTAAGGTCTAGGCATATAATTTATCAAGGTTTTATGTAAATTGGTTAAAATATAACGAACTGTTGGAAGTGTCTATAATAAATAGACTTTTGGAGCGAATGGAGGTGACAGCTGGAAGATATTTGTTGTGGGCATAATATGCTCTATACTACCCTTGCTAAGTCAGGGTGGGTCGCTAGTATTTCTATATCATAATCACAAAACTTCTGCGACAGAAAGGCATCAGTAATTAAAGTTTATTTATTCATATTTAAAAACAATTATGTTCTGTGTTAACTATTTTCAAAGACATTGAATCACCAATGTTTTCAATTATTTTCATTAAAATGCCAATATTTTAGAGTAACTATAAATTCCAGGTTTTTTTTCATTACTTCTGTTAATATGCAATGTTTTAGCTTGTGTATGCGTTACCTTTCTTGGTCAGCTTCAGTGTGCATTAGGTATAACACAGCTCTAGGCTTTTCTTAATTAATTAATCTCTTTAGAACGAACTTTGTACTTGATTTATTTTTGTATTTAAAAGTTACTCTAAATTTTGGGGTTTTGTGTGCAGCAATGGGTATGTAGGCATAATTTGTACTGTAATAAGCTAAACTAACACTTAAAAAATTGTGAACAGCCCTATTAACAGAATATGACGGCGACAAGTTTTTCTTGTTTTTCATTAAGAAAGAGTAAAAATTACGCATATGTTGTAATGACACAAATCGAAGAAGACCATGGTCGGCATCCAACTATAAAGCAATATCTATTATATAGGGTAAGGTAAAAAAATATTTACAAAAATTAACTTTATTTACAAAATATCATAATCGGCAAAAAACATTTTGGACACTCACTATGCTATTTTTAACGAGTTTAAAAAGACCCAAAATTTGGCATAACTTAAAGCTGTACCTAAAAAATAATGAAAATACGAGCCTGGGGAGTTTTAGGTGGCAGATCCTGTATATATGTAGTTAGTTATGGCATATTGTGAATGTGCTTCTCAGATTAGACCTTGATCAAGCACAGTGCCAAGAAATTTTATGCTGGTAAGGGCAGGTAAAGGTTTGATTAAGGAAAATCCAATTTCTTGTCGTATTTTTGTTAATCAAAAGTTTATTTGCAATAAACCATTTATTTAATTGAGATGAACTTGTGATTTAGTTGTTTTAATATCCTGCATAGATCGATGTGTACTATATATTATCATAAAATATGCATATACAGGAGTCCCTCATTTTACGTGGGGGTTACGTTCCCTGGAAACACTGTGTAAACGGAAACCGCGTATAATGAAATAAACATTTTATTACATAAACTACATATGTACATATATGTGTACAGTAATTAATATATATATACATATATAACAATTAGTTTTTAGAAAAATAAGATGTTATTTTTGTCTGTTTAGCTTCGTTGCATAAATTTTTCTCAATTTCTTTGTATGGTGCCAACACCGCAAAGACCTCTCGTTTAATTTTTAAACTTCGTTCCATTACAGGATCTTCCCTGATCAAGAGCTCGGTTAGATTGTGTGCCATGCTAAAACATTTGTCGAGAGTTTTAATTGTTAACTCCGGTGGTGCCGGGACTACGTCCTCATCTTTTTCTTCAGTTTCATACTCTTCATTCCCTGTCAGTTCTTTGAGTTCTTTATCAGTGAGTTCAACATTATGCGAATCAAGCAGCTCATTTACATCTTCCTCACACATATCATCAAATCCCTCTCCAGGCAATGACTTCTTTAAATCAGCAATTTCTTTAAGTTTGTCTCCGAAATCAGGCATCTGCGCACGAGACGTTACAATTTCTGGCCATACGTTTCTCCAGCAACCTTTTAACGTCGATTGTTTAAGTTCTTCAAGTGATTCTTTTACATTAACTATGCAATCTGCAATTGTGTAGTCTTTCAAGCATTGGCTTAATGTTTTTGTTGAGTCACGTTCCAAGTTTTCTAACAGCATTTTAAAAGTACGTCACATGTGGTAAGCTTTGTAAGTGGCAATGATGCCCTGATCAAGGGGCTGTAGGAGTGATGTGGTGTTTGGTGGAAAAAATTCTACTCGAACATTGGGATTTATTTCCTGAAAGCGGACCCCTGGGTGACCAGGGGCATTATCTATGAGTAATAAAACCTGAAATGTGAGGTTTTTTGACTTCAAAGAACGCTTAACTTCTGGTATAAAACAGTTCTCAAACCAATCTAAGAAAATGTCTCCCGTTACCTACGCATGATTATTGGCACGCCAAAACACTGGTGATTTATTTTTATCAGTATTTTTCAAAGCACGTGGATTAAGTGACTTGTACACTAACAAAGGTTTAATCATACAATCTCCAGCAGCATTTGAACAAAACAGAAGTGTAAGACGATCCTTGGCAGCTTTAAATCCTGGTGCAATCTTCTCTTCCTTTGATAAAAATGTTCGTTTTGGCATCTTCTTCCAAAACAAGCCAGTTTCGTCCGCGTTAAAAACCTGCTCCGGTTTAAAATTTACTTCTTCAATGATTTTTAAAATCTGTCCATGATATTCCTTTGCTGCATTAATATCTGCTCTAGCTGCTTCTCCTTGCAATTTGATATTATGTAAACTATGGCGATTTTTAAATCTTTCAAACCATCCTTTACTGGCCAAAACTGTTTTTGAGTATGCGTTTGATGACAGCGGCTCATCATCATGAAACTCTCATATCGACGTGTTGCTTTARCCCTAATAAGAGTAGAGCTAAGAGGTGTCCGCATTTGATTTTGATCTTGGATCCACAGAGACAAAGCTTTTTTCAATGGGGCCACTTCTGGTATACCCAGCCACTTTTCCACATTTAGGAGCACTAGATTGTAGACTATGACGAACTTTTTCTTTATTTTGACGGATGGTACGCACAGATGACTCATTGATTTTATGTTTCCTTGCAATCGATACAACAGGTTTTTTTTTCTCCAAAGCATCCAAAATTGCACCTTTTTCAATTAACTTTAAAACTTTTTTGCTTCTCTTAGTAGCTATTGCTTTTTTATTTTTATTAGAAATTGCACTCATCGTTATGTAGGGTGCTTTAAACGCACACACACCTCTGCAAACAGATTACAGAGACTGATTACGCGATGCATGGACGCAACGGACACACAGATTGCACACAGGCTGCGAGGTGGGGATAAACCGCGTATAAGCGAATCGCCTAAAATAAATCATTGGTGTCCAATTTGTAACCGCGTATAAATTAGCCGCGTAAAACGAGGGATTCCTGTATAACAAATCCAGTGAAATTAGATTATGTGTTGTCTTTATAATGTGAAGATGTTCATTATTCATTTTATCTTTTTGAACAGATTCAACCAACACCTCCCCAGCAGGCTGTAGCTTTGGTCCTGCCACGTGTGGAACCACCAAGCAGTGGCCCAACTCAGGAACAAGGCACCAGCAGCAGCAGTTCTAATACTGTGACGACAACACAAGCAAGTCTGAAGCGTCAACGAGAGCCTGATACCGACAGCTGCCAAGCTGAAGATCAAAGCAAAACTCAACAGCAACCTAAACGCACTCGAATGCAACAGGGTGAAACTGAAACTTTCCAAAGTGTAAGCGAAAGCGGCTTGGAGGTCGAGTATCAGGTTCCCACGAGTAGCCAGAGGGATCACGAAGAGGATACTGATGCTGTTATAGTTGTTGAAAGCGACGAGGATGGAGATGCTCCCGATGAAGGTGACGGTGAAGATGATGAGCCAGATGATCCCGACACTGAAGGTTTTGACATGGAAGCTCTGAACTATCCCGTAAGTTTATTGTGCTTGACATATTCCCTTGCACAAGTTATTAAAAAAAAAGACTTAACTTTTTAGCTTTCTCACAATATTAAGGGGATTATGCCCGTAGTCTGCTTATGAGATTCACAATGTAAACTTGACAACGAATATCTTCAAAAGTAACAAGAATTTTTACTCATTCAATGAAAGGCTTTAGTGTTCTGAAGAGACTGAATTTTTAATTTTTGCAAAAATTTTTACTATTAATTTTTTAACAAATTAAAAAAATGGTGATATTAAAAATCCTAAATGGCTGGATCGATTTGAATGAATTGTTTTGTATGCGTTTAGGTGGCGCCCTGGATGGTTTAGATTCACTGCAGTCGGTATCTAGGTTATTTATCTATGCTGCAACTAAACCGGCTGGATCGATGTGAATGAATTTTTGTGTGTGCATTCATTCATTCATTTCATTCATTTTAATATCCCAATCGCTTGGAATATTATGCAGGACGTCTGCCAGGTCCGCTAGTATTCAATATAAAATTCTTCAAGTTTAGAAAGTGCAATATTCTCATCCTGTTATAAACAATTGCCTTTGCACTTGATAAAAATATTGTTTTCTTTTTAATTGTATTAACACTGAATATACCAATACCATATAATAATAAAATCTACCCCACTTTTGACTACCTAATATGTGTGTATAATGTCTGCTAGGTACCTAACGCCGTTGTCTGAATAATACAAGTCAGTGCTAATTTAGGCGGAAACAAATAGCATCCGTCCGGTGCTGCCGCCTGGTATATTTAGACGGCAAATCAACAGTGAGTAGCTTATCTGATATTAACTTATTTGCAGTTCTCTGTAACGCCACCATTACAACTATGAATGAAAAACGTATGTCTGGTATAGCCCGAAATGAACGAAATTATGTTGTGATGCTTACAGTTTCAAGGTCAACTGTCGCATAAATAAAGTTAGCTGAAGGCGGCATGAATGCCTTTAATTCTGCGTTTGGTGATTGCTTACACTTTGAAACTAGAAACAGTCGATACGTAAATGACAAGCAACATGTTCATTGTAGTCCATTAGAAAAATACGTTTGTGAATTAATTATAAACAAATATATTTATATTTTATAGAATATATTTTTTCGCTTTGTTTACTTCGAGAAATATATGTAAATAACCTAGAAACTGAGTTAGTTACATAAAGTTAATGAAAATATTTGACAAGCAAATGCCAAATATTAAAACCAATGTTACCTTTTCTTGATATCAATCATCACTGGCAAGTGAGGGAAAAGATCGTAAAATTGTCCAATACATAATTCTTTTGCATATGCTAAGCGTATACAAAGAATAGAACTATTAATACATCAGTTTTTGTGTAACCGTAATATGACTATTGCAACATTATTAATTTTCTTAAAAATTATCGCAAACGATCCCGATTGTTATTGCAAGATGATGGTAGTATTAGTTGTTAAATGTTTTCAATTTTTTATAAAGTTAGTTTTGGGTACATGCTCTTAAAAGTAAGAAATGCAGAAATGGTGATTTTTTCTCTAAAATTATGAGATAAGATAGTAACCCACCCTTGCCGTTGCATACTAATCAATGGTGATTACTCGTTTTTATATGTTATTATCCATCCTCGTAGTTTATTTATTAAACAAAGTTGGTAAAATGCAATAGAAGATGGGAAAAATTCGGAACCTAAACAGTAATGAAGTTCTCTGAAAACTATGAAAAAATCGTTAAATTAAAAAAAAACTCAGCAAAGCAAGTTGTGTTGCACAGAAGTCGCCCTACCTACAATAGTATTACAGTGTATCTATTTTATGTAAAATAACGAAGTAGGTGTCTACTTTCAGTACTACTGTAAGTTATAAAAGACTGGCAATATTATTTCTAAATGCGTTTAGTGGACCACTAATCGTTTGTATCCTTCAATCTGTTGCAAAAAAATACAAGCAAGAAGGTAGGAACAGCATATACCTATGTATTTTGGCTTGGCCAGAATGGTCCTTTACGCCAACTCTTCATTCCGCAATATTTATTAGTTCCCAATTACGACTAGGTACATAAAAAAACAAATTTGCAATAAAAATGTGCGTTTATTGAAAAACAACTTACTTATCCAAATAAGTGCCGTGCTCGGGACCTGGGACTACGAGGAAAAGAGCACGACCAAGAAAAACCTCGATTATGGTCCCACACAATAAAATAAGTATTATAGGTTTAAAGGTATATTTTAGAAAAGTATTAAGTTAGTATCATGAAAAAAAAAGTAGAATGTGAAAAGTGCCACCAAAAATACATACTAGCGATCAGCGACGTTTTGTGTTGAACAGCAACAGAGGTCTGTAACCTGCAAAGAATACGGTAACAGGTGTTTCACGATTTACTCATCATTCCGAAAACTTAACCAATTTTCACTAAATAGTAGTAACTGGTGTTTAAACAGTTCGTATAAAAACGAAAACTAATCTGTGTGCACAAAAAAATCTGTAAAAAAGGAATTAGCCAAAAGTAATGCATTACTGTTATTTCCGATTCGGTGAGTTAATCGTGAAACACATCGGGTGAGTATGAATCTTATCAAATAGGTATCTACTGATACTACCAATACGAATACTATTAAGTTTAAATCAAATGAATTATTTACTCATGCTTCAGTATAGAAAGTTTGAACGATTTTTGCTTTTTAGTATATTTAAAATCACTTGAAAACCTCTTTCTATATTTAATTGCCGACACCCGTAATATTAATTCTAGCAGAAATTTTCTGTGCGATTCACATTCTGGTACAGAAGGAACGTACCATTTCGGTAATTTCTTTTTTATCCTTTTTTCAGCTTTTAACCCGATTCTTCGTAAGATGTTTTTTCTTTAAAAAAGTGAAATTATTAACTTGGAAAATTTTGCATAGAAATTTCACACATGCGTTCTAAAAGTTTTGTAGGTGCCCTTAAAGAATGTGTTTGATAGTTATAATTTTTATTATGAATTAGTAACTGTCATTCATTTGTTAAATCAGATTCTGACTGCATTTCCTTTTTGCATTCTTCGCATTTGAACTTATAGCATCTTTTTGCAAGATATCCTGCAAAATACGATAATGCACAATCTTCTAATGTTGGTTGACCCTCATCACTTCCGTTATCACTACTACTTGAACTGGAATACGACACGCTACTTGCAGAAGAAACTGATTTAACAGGTGAAGGTGCAACTGTAGCATCAGACAGTTGCTACACATTTCCAAATTTATGTTGCGCATCGAATATGCAATTAGATGTAAAAACTGGTCACTGCCCTGGTTGTGGGATTTTTTTATAACCGCCACGTTGTCTGTACACAGAAAAAAGGTTTTCAATTGGATCTTGATTTAGACGCGCCGTGAGAAGATATTCATATCCATGAAGTTTGTTCGACTCAAAATATTGCCGGACAGCATTTATGCTTATAAGCATTCCATCAAAACAAGGTGGTCTTGATTCCTTTTGGTTCTTGTCAATTTTGAAAACGCGTGAAAAAACTGACCAGCCATCTTCTAGAGCCCTAATCGCGTCCAAATTTGAATCTTGCAATGCTCTGTTGCACGATTTTGCAGAGTATAACTGACGACTATTCAAAGCGTCAAATAAATTATTTGTAGCTTCGATGTGTCCACTAGCTGTATTAGTTTCAACGAGAAAACTTATGAACTAAAATACTTGGCTAGGTCGTTTCATTTACCGTATCCGCTGTTGTAAATTTCAAATAGGCAGACGACTAGGAAAGAGATGATTTATGAAGATTAATTAAGATTTAGCTCACTCATTTTATAAAAAATTAAACTTGAAATATTGCGAAGTTTTTCATACTGAATAAAGTAATTTTTTGCAGGAACAAGAAATTAATTATGAAGATGCCGATTGTCATGATGAAGAGGAGGAAGAGGCGGGCAATGAAGTTGAAGTAATTGAAGATTCAAGCGAAGTGCCAAATCAAGAACAGCAACCTATGCAGTCTACTTCCTCTCAGATAGAAAATGCCGAACAGGCCCAGTCTGAAGCCACGAGCAGTGGAACAGATGGTGAGTAAAGGAGCTCAATGTTTACTTCTACCTTTCACTATTTAATGATCCTTTATATTCGTTCCTGTACTTCTAAAATGTTTGTTTTGAACCTATGTGTTGTAATAAAAAATTAAAGCAAAATTTTGTTTTTATTTTTGTTTTTAGTCATCCTAATTTGGTTCAGTTATGAGCGTATGGTTAAATGTTGAAAATTTTTCTTTAATTTTTTATTAAGCATGGCTGTATATGCATGTTTCTGCAAAACTGTTAAGCTTATAAAAGGTGTTACACAGGATCTTTCAGAAAAAATGATTATTAGTGATAACAGTCAACTGATTCCAAGCTATATTTGTATTTTCTCATTAGGACATTATTTAATAATACTTTCTGTTTATATTTTACATCCTATCACTTTGTGTATTTTGTTATATAAAAATTAAATTATAATTGTGGAACTTCATAATATGTATTATAATATTCATGTTTCTAATAGATACGAATCATTTACTGTTTTTGCTATAAATGAAAATGAAGTAAGATTATTCTTGCAAACTTGAAATGTAAAGTTTCTCTGGGAACAAGATGCAAATAAAATAATTTCGGACACATAAATTGATGTCAATAAAAGAGAGTATGAGAACATGTGATTTTTATAAAATACTTTGTCGAGTGGTTATATTTGATCACAAATAAAATCTGAACTTCTCAAGGCTAAAACATAATAGGACAACACAAGTTGACTGGATAATCAAGATTACAATCTGCTATCATTAATATACAAAAGGCACTATAACCACTTTGTATCATTTTGAAGTTTTTATGAAATGCTCTGTATAACTTGATGACATACATCTAAAACAAAATCACATATGCCAAGTTCATATTATCTTAGTAATAATAAGAAAATGCAACAAGAAAAAAGTAATTAAAAATTAAGATTATTTTTGTTTAATTTTGTATATGTACTATGTACTATATATAAATAAGTAAATAATTACTTATTTATAGTACATTATGATTAAACTCATATAAATAAATTAAACAAAAACAATCTTAATTTTTAATTACTTTTTTTTAATTGACATGACTTACACATTCTTGAGCTCATTATAATTGTCTCAAAACCATAATTCAGATCTAGCTAGCAGTAGGGTTATTTCACAACACAACACACATTTCACAAAATAAATAATAAGACACACTAAGCAATAGGCAGTTAAACAAATTAATATTAAGTACAAAAAATAGGTCAAGCAAGCTCTTATTAACATGAACATGGCTCCTAGCATGTACTTTATTATGTATAGTTTGATGTACATTTGACGTTTGTCCTGTTTGGCATATTTACCATTTATACCACTGATGAAACTAAGATGGTATTACAGTTACGCTATACCTAATATGGGCACTGTTAATTTTGGGGAATTGTAATCAAAATAAATAAGCAGACAAAGATAACAAAGCTCATTAACACAAGTGACATTTCAGTTTGTTGCATCACCAATACGTTCTTCTGCTTACTTTTTCACATTTTCAAACTTTAAAATTTACACAAAAACTATTTCCTGCAGCTTGATTGCTTAATGACTTCACCACATAGAAAGTTTTGGGTCACATGCCAAAAAAGTTGATTTTTTTGTATTAATTAATTTGTAATTAATGTAAGCAATGAAAAATCTTTTGTTTTCCTGTGAACATTAAATTAATATGGTAAATATATGCAAGTATGGTTTGTGTCTCACTGTCGCAACATTACGTTACATAGGGCAAGGTTTAGCATTCTTTTTTTTTTTTCATGGAGGACGTAGGAATCCTGCTTCCGATATGCAAGATTGTGCCGGATTCTTCTATCTGGTTTTTTATTGTGACCTTATAAAGCTAATTCAAATTTACCATAATTAATTCAATTTATTAGACAATCAAGAATGTGTCACTTTTGCTTCACCATGTGATTGTGTTTTAAAATCTCTCATTGATAAACACTGCTTAGTTGATTTTTAATGTCTACAGGAGCTAACCTGGCGAACTCCAGTGCACAGTTCAAATGCTTTTGACATATAGCATGTTATTTTACCCTTTCCCCCAAATGCTTTCAATCAGAAATTCCCGTATTCATTCAAGCTGGATCACAATCGTCGCATCCCACATAATGAAACAAGCAAAACAGTAAATTAATTATCTACATTAGTACCTCACAGTCAATCTGCACTTTCATTTTACAAATGTTTCCAACTTCTTAATCAATTATTCCAATTAACAATTTTATCTGTTTGGGTAGAAAATGCTGAATTTCTTGWAGGTTAGYGCTARAGTCTGAGACAATCGAAACTGGCATGAAGTTTACTTTAGTCCGCAATMTGATTGGTTTAGGGCAAATCCAAGATTGCTCGAAACATGCTKTGTTGCCAGTATTTCCTTAGCTCGATTCGACTCTTTTAATTATTAATTTCTGGTGAATTGTTAACAAGAGCACATAGAAGCAAATTTACCCAATGAGGTGTGGGTGACAGGCGATTTGCAGAGTTTAAAGAGATGTATTCATGCCATGAACCACCCAACATTGTTTGACTTAATGTGGTAAAATTAAATATCAAGGAAATAAAACTTTGGTTGAAATTCTGTGATAAAAAAAAATATTTCCTTAAAACCAAATCGGTGCTAATGATCCATTATATCAATATTTTAAATTTTTGCTCATATATTAACATTGTTATACATTAATGTTTGTAATATTAATACTGGTAGTTACTTTTATCCAGTTGGCATTAACTTTAATTGTTCAGTTTTTAATTAATTTATGAGCAGTTCTTGAATGTATGTGCATTTATTGTTCCCAATACTATACCGGTAAGTAATGACATTGAAATATTTAAAAGCTTGTTAGAGTTCTTAAATTACTAAAATACTGTAACATTCTGTATTTCAATTATGCTATACATGTTACTCTAATACTAATGTTCACAAAACTTGTTCACATTACCTGTGATGTAGTAATATAATATGTTAAAACATATATGTATAAACGTACATAATTTGATATTTTAATATACCCATACACAATATAGTGATGAAGTATGGAATTAAAAATTTCATTGTTCATTTTTTATTTCAGAAAATCCCACTACCTGTTTCTATTTTCCATACTTTTTCATCTGATATGTTAGATTACACTACTGGCATTCTGGATATAATGTACCATTTTTAAATAGTAGCCCTATATTATTTTGATAGAAACCCTGGAATAAAATAGAAAGAACTAAAATGAATATCTTACAAAATTTCATTTGTACTCAAAAACATTCAAACTATTAAACTGAGACATTAACTTCATAGTTGGTTTAAATTATCTTTCAGAAGAAAACCTATATCAGTTGTTTGTAAAACTGCAGTGGTAGTTTAATGAATTTTTGTGTCAAGTGCATTTTGAATTATTTTTCATCGTTTATGCAGATACTCTTTATATTTAGTATTCATTTGCAATTAAATACAACAAAGGCAATTTGATAGAAATTAAATTATAAAAAGTCATCACTTTAAGGCACAAAACAAAATTGAAAGATAAAATGAAAGAACTTCGAGGTTTTACAATAATTACACTTTTTTATGTATTGTTTTTAAGTGCACAGTGTTCCATCACGTGGTATTTTGATAACTACAGTTTGAAGATCACTCTTACTTTTTTGTTATGAGCTGTACTGCATCATCACCATTTTTATATCACTTTTATTTTACAACTATAGCCCACTTTTGAATGTCCTTACATTTCTTCAGCCCTCTATATCTAGCATACAATTTGCTACAAAAAAAAAATTAAAAATACTTTTATAGATATTTCAATTTTGGATAAACTGGCATATTCATATCTTTTTTGGGTCCAATTTTTGAGTTATAACACATATAATTTGTTGGCACTGCTATGATTGAAAAGCGTCATTGATTAAGTAAGTTTAATTATTGACTCCGCCCGTTTTTGGKAATTAGCCAGCTCAATACTTTTTATTAGTCTTTATAAACATACATCCATGCCCTAGGCGGGGCTCGAACCCGCAACCTCGGGGTTTAGAAAAAGAGGTTTTTTTTTTTTAATTATTAATGACCCTGCCAGCTTAGGGCAATTAGCCAGCTCATTAGGTGATCTTTATTGGAATTAAATTGTATTATAACATTAGGTACATAATTCCGCGCTACCCAATAGACCAGCTAGGCCGGCTAAAAAAAGAGGTTACCCATTGTGAACCGTCAAAGCATAATAATGCTAACTAAGGAGTCAAACTATTTAACACTGACAAACCCGTCAAGGCTATATAATTCTTAATCATTCTAGGGAAAACAATGGTGTAAGGGATTTTTTTGGCTGGCACTGTACATGTTGACATAAAGCCTGAGAACTTTAAAACGGTTAATGACTTTATATTATTTTTGTACACCTTCTCTTCAAGGTATGCTAATAAATAGGTAGTTTAAAGGACTCAGGTTTGAACTGCGTGGTGACTAATTAAGGTCACCTGTTCGCAAAATGAGCTTATGGGGATATAGCTGAAATCTTCGCTAAAATTAGGGGAGTGCTAGTTGCAGAACTGACGACATCTAGATAACACAATTTTTTCTAAGTAAGTTTCCAATAACACGAATGAATACAAAAACATAGCCTTCTATGACAATTTTTTTAAATTTATGTTAGTTTTAAACTGCACTCACCCTTTTCAGGCATCTTGTATTGTTACATTTATTTTAAATATAGGATCAGGTATTATTCCAAATTCTTTTTTTTATGATGTTAAGCATTGCATAGATTCTTATTTCCAAACAGTGATTTTCATTTGTTACATGGCGTCATTATTTACCAACATAAGAACTGCATAAATGCCTTTAATAGTTTCTAATATGTATGTAAATAGCCATATATTATTTTTTTTCACGCTCATTTCATTTGTTTCGTATTGGACATCACTCCACGAACTACTCTTTTTTTGCTTCATTGTCCCGCTTACCACGTGATTACAATTTTGTTGCGCACTTAATAGATCCCTTACATCAGTCTCTTCCTGCTATCAGGAGGCAGCTTATACTCTCGATTGTAATATTCTTGCAACAACATAAGGGGCAACCATCTACCCTCTAAATTTAGTACCTTTTTCCACCAAACGATGGAGCAAGCACAGTATCCCTATTGAGCAACAATTCCCGGTTTTTATGCAACCCAACATTACCACATTTGAATATCTGCAGAGTTCAATGACAGGTAAGATCTACCCTCGGATCTACCTGTTTTTACGATTACACCCAATATAAACAGGCCAACCCAACCGGTGCGGTATAGCTAGGAATATGAAATTAGAGTTCCAAGTGGACAGATACAACGTTCGTAGGTATAAAGGGTCGGCGTGAACGAAATTTAATAGCAATTACCTTCATTTCTAAACTCTTTGAGGCATGCCTATTTAGTAAACCGAAATATGTAAAAGGTTAAACTTATTAAAACTTGAAACATTACAGTTATTACTATATTATTGATAAAATGATTCACTTAACACCGCGGAATCAGTCAACTTAAGTCAATGAACCAGTTTTTCTTCTCTATTTTAAACTAAAGTCAACTTTGTTATTAGAAGCTACTTTTGTCATCGTAACCAAGTTGCTTTTAGCTAATATCAAATTTTAAAAAAATAAGCTTTTAGATACCTATATCGAATTGTGTTAAGTCATTTATTTCGCGTACTAAATTTCTCCACATTTATTATTTTAGCACAGGTTTAATAATAATATATGAAAAGAGGACCGTGGTTGCAACTTGTCAATTTTTAAGGGTACTGAGAAGATGAGTTACAAATTACAATTAATGTGTGTATATACATGTTTGTGGGGATATAACGACAGTAACCTATTGTGATGTCACTAAACGCTGCTCTGCCTTGATTTGTGTTAGATAAATTAATTTAAGTATCCTAATTTGGTATATGTATACAGCGGCAATATTTTGTCGTATAAGTAGAATTACTTCCATGTGGTTATGCAGTGCAATTTATATCTAATTTTAACAATTTATATATCCGATAATTGAAGATTTAGAAAATTCAGATATTTTTAAAAACTTTTAAAGTACCTAATGTTTTAAAATACACCAAATATGGCAAACAAAATGTAATAAAGTAAAAACAAATACATTTTCTCTAACCGTGTGTAAAATAGTACCGTAGAAAAACTCTTATACCACTGCGAAAGTATTGCTTCGAAATCCATGTAATAGTATGGTGTGGATGACTACATATAAAGTACATTATTTATAACAATTGCCGAAACTACCGTACTGCAATATTGTAAACATTTTAACTGAAAGGTTTAATATATCGTTCAAATTATTAATGGATAGTATCAATTAATTTGCCATTATTATCGGCGGGATAATTTTGTTTATATCGAATAAGGATGTTTCTTTCATGTTTGCTAAGTAATTGTCCATATTTAACAGAATATTTATAGTTAACATTTTTTAGAAGGTGATAAGGTTTTTAGATTGTTATTACATTGTGTTTTATAAGCAGGGGGGATAAGTGGAGCTAAATTGAAGAGTATAAAATACGTTTTCTATGTAAAACTTACTGTATATGAATCTCAGTTAAAATTTGAAAATTCCGAAAACAAAAATTCCCATTTACATCGTCATAATTGTACTACAGATGTGCTTAAGAAACCAAATTCAACTGGTAACATTCCTTGACTAATACGAAATTCATTTCCGTGAAGAAAGGATATGTTTTTGTTAATCTCATTTACTTGCAGTGTAAATTTATGTCTATAAAAATCCTATTAGGACTTTTTGATATTTATACTTGTCAAAACGTTGTTAACGTTAACGTTACTCTAAAATTAGTCAGACCCTGTCATAACGCATATTTTAATTACCCGATTTAGCAAAATGCAATTACTTGCCTGAAAAAATCCTTTTAAATGTAGTAAATTTGCAATCATATGGGCTTTCATTTAAAGTAAATAAATTCATAAATAAACTTTAAAAAAAAAACAGTTACAATTTTTCAATTATTTTACAATACCACGGAAATCTGTAAGTGCAATGTGATATGCTCCAAAACCAGAAAACGTCATTTAACATGGGCATTATAAATATATTTCCAATAAAGGCATAACCAACAAAATTCTCATATTTATATTTTAGATTTCAAATTTGTTGTGTGATATTTGCATAAACCATATATTACAAGCAGTAGTAGTGGAAGTGGTGGTGAGTTTTGGTAGTGGTTGTGGTAGAAGTAGTGGTAGTGATAGTAGTATTATTATTTTATTAACTAAAGCTTTACAGCATGTTAATATGTTTTGTTTTAAAATAAAATAGAAAATAAAAGTGAAGTCCAGTAAAATGGGATTCAGTTAATGCTGCTCTTCAAAATACGAATTTTATATTAAAAAAAAAACTAGCTTCATAAATGTCGATATAATGTACTAAACAAAATTAAATGTTTCAAAGAGATAGTTCCTATAAACAAACAAGAAGCGCCAAAGGAATGCTACGAAAAACTCAAAATGAAGAACTTTAGTATTAGTTATATGATCATTTTACACTCCCTTGTTCAACTTTCTGGTTGTCTCCTGTTGCCCTGCAAATATAATTTTAAAATGTATTGGGTTTGCAGATATGTTACTGGAAATTTGATTATAAACTTTGAAAACGATGTAGATATAATGTTTGATTGATTAATATATCATAAGATGGTCGCTGGAAGCATTCAGTCTTATAATAACAATATTTTCGTGGTGACGAAAGTGTTTAAAAGCTACTCTTCCAAAATGTAATTATATTAAATTGTTTACGAGCGATTTCTAAAAACATTTTATTGTATTTTATTCGCTGTATGTCGTATTGCTTGATGTATTACCGTAAAAGTTTTTAGAACTATCTGAAATTTTGTCAATATTCGATTATCTATTCTACAAATTGTTAAAATAAATATAATTTGCTCTGCATAACCGGATCGTAATAATTCTACTTATTCGATAAAAACATGGCCGCTGTATACGTATACCAGATTAGAGTACTTTAACATGCCAATTTGTCAAACTATTATCAAGAACATTTACTAACGTCACAACACGTATTTTCTTGCAATTAATTGTAATTGGTAAACTCATCGTTCCTCTTTTTCAAATATTATTATTGCATGTATGCTAAGGTAGTGCAATTTAGTATAATATACCTGAAATAAATTAATAAACTACTTACTATCATTCGATGTGTCTAAAAATTAATGGGCCTTAAAGTAAGGTAATATGATTGGTTTAGATTCTCATTACAAAGATGATTTTAACTTAAAATAAAATAGAGATGAAAAACCTGCCCAATGACTCAGTTGACAGATTCCAGTGTTAGATATATATAATATAACACTTCATAATGTTTCAAGTTTTATTAACTTGCTACATATTTACAAAAGAAGGTTGCCTATTGATTGCCGATGACGCGACGCCGACCCTTTATGCCTATGAGCATTGTATGTGTCCATTTGGAACACTAATTCCATATTTCCAGCTACACCGCACCGCCTGAGCTGGGCTGTTTATTTTAAGTAGGTAGGTAGTCGTAAAAACAGGTAGATCTGAGGGTAGATCTTACTTGTCATTGAACTCTGCAGATATTCAAATGTTGGTTTGCATAAAACAGGGAATTGTTGCTCAATAGGGATACTGTACTTACCTCATCGTTTGGTGGAAAAAGGTACTAAATTTGGAGTGTAAAGGCTTGCTTGTTATGTTGTTGCATGAATATTGCAACCGATAGTACCTCGCATGTGCTTGCACATGTAGTTTTTTAAAAGATGTCATAGCTTTACCTTCTTGTTGTTTTAGTTGGAAAGACGAAAAGAAGTACTTTTGTTGGTGGAGGATGTTCATTACAGTATCTAAATTTTGTAATATTACTAGTTTCCATTAGAGGATATAGATTGCGGTTATTTCTTCATCTTTTATATGGATAATGAGACATGGTTTCCAGTTATAAATTTTATTTTTTTTTAATTTATCTGCTAAAGAAAATAAAGTGACATGCAACAAATTGGTATCCAATGAAAATTTCAACTAAACTATTTTGAGTAATTTGTTCGTTATGTAGTATAGGAGTTAGAAATATGATGACAACAGGCGAAATAAGAAATATGTTTATTAATTGGACAGCAACTATATTCAAAGTTTATTTAAAAAATAAGTGACATACAAAATTCATGTATCTATATGTTTAAGAAACTACTTACTTTTATGGCATGGATAAAAAAAAGTATTTTTTGTTCATTCTTTCCAGTATATAGTACTATTTCTTTCCTCTATCACTTATGAATATTTGTATATATATATATATATATAACGTTAAATGGAAATAGCAGTCGTATTTAATTATATTTAAATCTTCGGTTTAAGGGGAATTCGACTTTTGTTGAAATTATGTAAACTCTTTTTTCTTTGCCAAGCTTTCGATTTTATTTTAAATCTTCTTCAGGGCTTCTACAACATTTATAACAGGATGTACCTAAAACTACATATAACTCGTAACCTTACTGAAATTGAGGTTTATAAAAGGGGGCCAATTTTATCTTCCAAATCTTGCATAACTTATATAATTTGATTGAATTTGAAGTTTCATTACAGATTTGATTAATGACAAAATATGAAAGTTGCAACATAGCCACCACATTTTTCATAAATTTATGCCTGCCGATTTACTATGATTTTAATATTTCTTCTGATAATAAATAGGTGTAAATATTACTCAAATTTTGTGTATCCGATTTTTTATTTATTGTGTTAGCACTTTTATTAATTTGGTACATTTCTAAAATCAAACGTTTATTTGTAACATTCTCTTTTTCTAAAATTTTGACTTCTTCCCAATTTATTATGTGATTATTTTTTATAGAAATGGTATCATTCATATTAGATAACAATTATTTTAACTATGAGGACAAATATTACAAACAAATTTTTGGATGCGCTATGGGTTCAAAATTAAGTCCTATACTTGCACAGTATGTAATGGACGAACTTCTAAATTCATGTATACCAAAATTGACATATAACATAACATTTATAAAAAAATTTGTGGATGATTTAATTTTAGTAATTCCAACCTCTGGCATAGAAGAAATTATAATGGTTTTCAATTCTTTCGACCAACATATAAAATTTACAGTTGAGAGAGAAGTGGATGGTGGTGTACCGTTTCTAGATACAAAAGTAATACGGCAAAATAATAAGATTGTCTTAGATTGGTATCAAAAACCCACCTCTTCAGGCAGATATATAAATTTTTTGTCAAATCACTCAATTAAAATTAAAATTAACTTTATTAGGCAAATGAAACATAGAATTAAAAAAATTTCACATCCAAATTACATAAATAAGAATTTACAAAAATTAAAAATTATGTTACTTCAAAATTCTTACCCGCAAACTTTTATAAACAAAATTTTATTTTCTACTATTGATTACTTACAAAACGATTGTGCGATTAATCAACAAAATTTAAATTCGGTGAATGTTTTAGACAGAGTGGAGCAGCAAGAAAACCATGATTCTCAAAGTAATCATAATTCAGAAGTATCTCGGTTTGGATCTCTTCCAAATATTACAGGTTTGGCAACAAAATTAATTAGAAGTTTTCAAAATGAGGGTATAAAAATAGCATTAAAAAATTTTAAAAAGGGTTCAAATTTATTTAGCAAATTGAAATCAAAAATTCCATTACAATATCAATCGAATGTTGTTTATTCTTTAAAATGTGATACTTGTGAAAGAATTTATGTGGGACAGACATCGCAGTGGCTATCCAGTAGGATAGCACTGCATAAAAGTGATATTAGAAAAGATAGAGATCGATGTTCATTAGGAGAACACGTAATTAGAAATAATCACATAATAAATTGGGAAGAAGTCAAAATTTTAGAAAAAGAGAATGTTACAAATAAACGTTTGATTTTAGAAATGTACCAAATTAATAAAAGTGCTAACACAATAAATAAAAAATCGGATACACAAAATTTGAGTAATATTTACACCTATTTATTATCAGAAGAAATATTAAAATCATAGTAAATCGGCAGGCATAAATTTATGAAAAATGTGGTGGCTATGTTGCAACTTTCATATTTTGTCATTAATCAAATCTGTAATGAAACTTCAAATTCAATCAAATTATATAAGTTATGCAAGATTTGGAAGATAAAATTGGCCCCCTTTTATAAACCTCAATTTCAGTAAGGTTACGAGTTACATGTAGTTTTAGGTACATCCTGTTATAAATGTTGTAGAAGCCCTGAAGAAGATTTAAAATAAAATCGAAAGCTTGGCAAAGAAAAAAGAGTTTACATAATTTCAACAAAAGTCGAATTCCCCTTAAACCGAAGATTTAAAAATATATATATATATATATATATATATATATATATATATATATATATATATATATATATATATATATATATATATATAAATTTTTTGTCAAATCACTCAATTAAAATTAAAATTAACTTTATTAGGCAAATGAAACATAGAATTAAAAAAAATTCACATCCAAATTACATAAATAAGAATTTACAAAAATTAAAAATTATGTTACTTCAAAATTCTTACCCMCAAACTTTGATAAACAAAATTTTATTTTCTACTATTGATTACTTACAAAACGATTGTGCGATTAATCAACAAAATTTAAATTCGGTGAATGTTTTAGACAGAGTGGAGCAGCAAGAAAGCCATGATTCTCAAAATAATCATAATTCAGAAGTATCTCGGTTTGGATCTCTTCCAAATATTACAGGTTTGGCAACAAAATTAATTAGAAGTTTTCAAAATGAGGGTATAAAAATAGCATTAAAAAATTTTAAAAAGGGTTCAAATTTATTTAGCAAATTGAAATCAAAAATTCCATTACAATATCAATCGAATGTTATTTATTCTTTAAAATGTAATACTTGTAACAAAATTTATGTGGGACAGACATCGCAGTGGCTATCCAGTAGGATAGCACTGCATAAAAGTGATATTAGAAAAGATAGAGATCGATGTTCATTAGGAGAACACGTAATTAGAAATAATCACATATTAAATTGGGAAGAAGTCAAAATTTTAGAAAAAGAGAATGTTACAAATAAACGTTTAATTTTAGAAATGTACCAAATTAATAAAAGTGCTAACACAATAAATAAAAAATCGGATACACAAAATTTAAGTAATATTTACACCTATTTGTTATCAGAAGAAATATTAAAATCATAGTAAATCGGCAGGCATAAATTTATGAAAAATGTGGTGGCTATGTTGCAACTTTCATATTTTGTCATTAATCAAATCTGTAATGAAACTTCAAATTCGATCAAATTATGCATGTTATGCGAGATTTGGAAGATAAAATTGGCCCCCTTTTATAAACCTCAATTTCAGTAAGGTTACGAGTTACATGTAGTTTTAGGTAAATAGTGTTATAAATGTTATAGAAGCCCTGAAGTAGATTTAAAATAAAATCGAAAGCTTGGCAAAGAAGAGTTTACATAATTTCAATAAAAGTCGAATTCCCCTTAAACACAAAGATTTAAATATATATATATATGTAATAAAAAAACCTGTCAGGTAAACTGGTGATGGTTTTTGTTGTCATGAACATACATTGTAGTGGTGGTGCAATTAACTGAAGTGTCACTTGTGTCATTGTCAAACAGGCAAGGTTATGTTGTGCATGTTTGCTTGCGGTTATCAAAAGCGTGTTTTGCAATTTGTAAACATTTTCGCAGGGTCGACTGTGTTCTTAATATGTATAGGTATGCTCAACAGTCAATAGTGAAAAATTCTGAAAATCAATACATATTCCGTATATTTGTATAACATATTTGCGGTATAAAATAGTTAGTTTTCTTTGTTTTAATTGTCGACCATCTATTTTAGCTTTAATATACAAGGTTTATTGTACTGTACTAATGAAACAGTTGCATAAATTGAAATTTTATTTTACATTCTGTTACATACTGTGAAATGTAAACTTTTAATACCAGAAAAGTACCAATCCAATGGAGGGGACAGATTATTGAAACTTGCAATACCTATAAGTTATACTTTTGCATAATAATTAATAATCTTATAAGTGACAAAAGAGGAACCAAGATGTACTGTATCAAAATCAGCAGTACTTAACAGAAATGTCACGGTTCATTAAATATGTGTGGATGATTCAATTTAACAAAGGTTTATTATTATAAGGATCTATCAAGCTGTGAAAAATTATATTTAATACTCCTCAGTTGAACTTCTGAACTACATTTTAAAACAGTTTATGTTCTGTTAGCAAATTTTAGTTCAAGTTAAATGTGTTCAACAGGATCAAGTGGGGTGACATTTTCCCAAGCCTCACCATCGGTTTCGGTGACTGTATCATCATTTTCTCGTACGAGACCTGTGGCACCATTGTCACGTCAACAACAGAGCCATCTTCTTTTGTCCCATTTGGAAGAAGGAGGTGATGACGGAATTGTGCCTAGTACTCCAACATTATTTGTACCCCGTCGATCTGATGGCTTTGGGGAAGCTGTCAGTTCTCCACTTGTTCCAACAAGTGGTAGGTTCATCTTCAATGAATCTGTTCCTCCAAGTAATGTCGGATCTAATGAAATTGTACCGGAACAGACTTTAGAAATTGCAAATGTGGATGACAACAGTTAGTGGGACATTAATCTGTCATACACTGGACATAATTTATTCTATTCTTTGATAATTGCAGGTACAGGAAGGAGTGTGCCCACTACACCTCTTCAGTCATCACCTCAAGAAGCAGGACCCAGTGGGGAAGAACAAGGTTCCCTTCAGGCACAAACAGATGGTGGGTATTAATTCAGCCATATGATTATTTTAAAGCCAACTTTTAAGTTTTGAATTCGAAAAAATAAAAAAATAGAGAACTGTTGTTCAGAAACTACTTTTGAGCAGATGTAAAACCCAAAAATGCTTTGAAATAATTCAGTCATAATGAGAAGTTTACATTCTTCATATTTTAAATCCACAATGTATGTTACTTAAAAATAATGGTCAGACCAGTACAAGATCCTTCTAATACAGGAACTGCAGTAGAGAAGATCATTGGTTATATAAGGTTAGAAGGAACTAGATAAGGAAATCAGAAAATTTTTAAAAGAGTCGGAAGAATGGTATTCCCGTAACAACCTTAAACTAAATGTGAATAAAACCTAACTACTGGAATTTGGCTTTAGGAATCATGGAAATCTAGCAGTAAACTACGGCAGTGGTACACTTGCATCGAGTGTCAGTACAATGTTCCTTGGAGTAATTCTGGATTCTCGCTTGTCCTGTAAACCATATAATATGTTAAAATTGGCTTCATAACTGATCTCTTTTGTCTTTGCACTTCGCACTATTTCTAACTCTGTGATACGCTATGGAATAATCTTTTAGGGAAACTCTGTTTAAGCATTGAGTATATTTAGAGTTCAAAAATTCTGTCTACGTGCTTACTTCCACCTGAAGAGACTCGTGTAAAGATATTTTTAAAGAGAACGGGATACTTAACCTTCCCACAATTTATTTGTATGAATCGCTGTGTTTTGTTCGGGACAATTACACTCAATTTCTTTCCAAACATGAACTTGATGATTGTTACAATACTCGTGGATATGCTAACCTTCGAAACCCTTTGGCAGCAGCAACTACCTTTCATTGAAACGTTGAGGTGCAGTTAATAAAAATGTGTAATATAATACCGAATTCAGTCAAAAACTTACCAAAGCTGGCTTTTTGATGCAAATTGAGAAGACATCTTCAAGACATTGTTCTATATGATATTAAATAATTGTATTTTTAACGTATTAATTATTATTTTTCTTTCTTGGCTTATTTTACACCATGTACATGGTACAAATGAATAAATATTTCATTATTGTTAACATTAATCTTTTCTAAGTTTAAGATTATCTAAAGACTAGACAAAAATTCAAAATAAAATAGAGACACAAATATGTCAAATTGCAGCTTGGCCTCTTGAATATGAGCTATTACAAAACAGAGGCAGTGGCTAGCAATATTGTTTCGTTGCTAGTTTTACCAATTATACATTCATTTATGAGATACTTATATCTCTTTTCCAGGCTTTAGTGAATACATCACATGTACTTATCTGTATAAAAATTTAAAAATCTAATGAGTAATCAATGAAAAAATAAGCTAGTATTAGTTGAACTTGTTTTTGAGATTATGTCGTTTTCTAGTTGAACTTCCTATCATCTCAGTGAGTCAAGTTGCGGATAATGCAGAACAAAGTGCAGATGGTAATTCAACGGAGTGTACAATGGGTCCACCTCCAGTAGCTGGGACATCGACTGAAGTCACACAACAATCTGATCAGTCTGAGGATAACATGGAATGTGGAGATGGAGTATGAAATTTTTCTCAGAATGTCTTAATCGTTAATATCATCAGTAATGACAGTTTTATTGTTATAATGGGGTCGTCCCACAATTTTTTTACAACTGTTTTCAAACAAAAAAAAAACAAGATCTAACTTCAAACACCAGCATGCATGGTTTAACTTGTAGAAATCATAACCACGGTAACAACGCACATGGCTGACAACCTAAACCAGTTTGTTCAATGTTTCTACCACAGAGCTTAATGGTGCATTTGTTTATTTCAGTATGGCAGCAAAAAAGCACTGTTTATAATGTAACTACTTTATTGTGCTGGATAAACTATAGCCTACCACAACATGCAGTACAACAATGGATCACAAGAAATTTTGAAAGTGACATAATTTTATTAACCTAAACGAACTGTCTAGCTAGAACTATCCTAACATTATACATTATTTCAAACTTAACACTACACAAATATTAAAAATCATCTATCGAATATTCAATAACTACAATGTACTATTTATTATTTTCAGGTGACTTCAGAGGGTGAAAAAACAGTCACAGCTGAGGAAGGAGAAGAGGAAGGTCGTGAGGCTGAAGCTTCACCTAGCACTAACACGAGGACAAGAAGTCAGACTGGTAGAGGGTCTGGTGTTGCCAGACGTTCAGCAAGGGGCTCTCATGTGTCTCGTGGAAATGCTAGTAGATCTGGTCCAACTCCAATTGTTTGGCACGATCCACGTTATTCTAGACAAGGTGTGTATATATTATACAAGTACTGAATGCACATGATCATATTAAATGAAATATATTTAATTCAAAAGATGTAACATAAACGTCTTTAGTAGAGGCTGTTGCTATATGAATTGCATATACATCATTAAAACCAAGGAAATTTAGAAGAAAAGGTGCAAATTGGGATATATTGCATAACATGTTAACAAATATGATCTACTGGTTGAATACTTTTTTCATGTTTTCTTCCACTGCCTATGATCAGATTTTTTTGTACCCAAAACAAGTTCTTTAATTATTTTTTTTAATTATAAACAATTACAGGAAATTAAAATATTGTATTTTTAGCAAGTATCTAACATAGGTATAAAAATGTGAAACGTTTGATTACTAAAGAAAGTGTTAGCCATTAATGTGATTGAAAGAAATAGGTTGCATATTCTTGAGGGAGCAAGTTTATTATTATAATGAGTATTCATAAAAGAGTCAAGCAAGCCAGGATTTTTCTTTCTAAGGCGTACATTGTGACTGCCGAATAAAGTAGTAGTGGTTGTTTATTGCACTGATGAATATAAAATGCTATTACTGTTGATTCTGCAAAAAGGTTTACAAATTGGGAAAATGAGCAGTTAAAAATAGTGAAGCTCTTTTGACATTCATGTAAAACATTTTTAAAGGTAAATTTTTTTCACAATAAATATATATATATATAATACGTAAATTTTATCAAAATGTAGCTTTTTTGTCTTTGTTCACAATGAATGTAAACAGTATGGTGGAAACGCGTCTGAATAAACCCAAGCCAACATTCGATTTTAAAATGTCTTCTAAGAAAACGGAAAGACATATGACAGKTTTTAGTTTATTGTTAAAAAGAACTTCGATAACGATACAAATTAAAGTTTATACCCTACATTTTGTGTTCAAACTGTAAACCACCTTCATCAATGCATTTTTGGCATCGCTCGTGCACTGTAAAACAGGTCTTTCTAAAGAATTGTGGATTAGCTTTGACAGATTCAAACTCCTCTTCAATCTTCTCTTTTAGGTACTGTATATCCCATATTAGGGTGGCAAACACAATGGGCCGGTTTCTCTTCTCTTTGTTAAAGTTGATGGTAGCTAAAATGAACCCAGTAATCATGACAACACCTTAAATTGAAGTATGTGATTGGTTTAGATTTTAAAAACAGGGTTGATTTTAGCTTAAAATAGATAAGAGAAACCGGCATTTTATCTATAAATACCTCCCACAAGGCGAAGTCACATAGCGTTAAGTCTGGTGACTACGCAGGGCATTTGAGTCTGCTAACTGACTATCGTCAGATGAAGGTCGCACGTTTCTATCTATTTTGCTAGCGTAAACTGATTTTTACTGCACCCTGTATTTTTATTTTACTACAAATGAAAAGATGAATGTGTATTTGATTTGTTGCTGTATTATTTTACGGGGAATGCAGTCAAATGAAAAACAAGTACTTGCCAAGTTGTTTCTACGCTACAAGTCACAAATAAACTAGTTTCATACGTAAGACGAACATAAAGTTGAAATTATTTCAACTCTTGTGTTCGAGTTATGTATGTCCGTAACAAATACACAAGCATAATATTTACTTATTGCCATTGTGAACATCTTTGTATAGTTTAACATGATGTTTATGTTATGCTTATGTTATGTATTATGTTTATTGTAAATGGTCACTAATAATGCAAATTCCTTGTTATGACAACAACATGCACATTTGTACATGCATCCACTGCTGTGGTTAGACAACAAGTGCTGAGACACAATCTATAAATAAAGTAAAGGATTCTAATGAGCATATTTTAAGACCTTTTTTTGAAAAATAAAATGCCTTTTTATAGACAACATCAAATGCAACTCTTATCGACAAAGTAATGTACTTGAAATATTTTATATTAGGCATTGTTATTATTATTTAATAAAAAGAAAATAAATACAAAAATAATATTCACATAATTCTGCTTCTTAGGTGTAGCTAAATGTGGAGTATTACAATAACCACAGTGCAGATAACTAGAATTACCTAACAGAATAGATTGTGAAACATAAACGAGTAGGGCAAGCTCAATAAGAAGTCTTATTGAAAAAGATTAGCCATCATTCACATTTAACTATAAAACAATATCAAGCTTAAATTTCCTGATACAACTGTAGGTACTCAAACATTTTCAATTCTTGAATCTGCATATTGTAGAATTTGCACCTATGTAATCAAAACACCTCTGACCAATAGCCTTCTGTTTTTTAAGCACTGCAACATTGCAAGAGGAGCCTCTGGTGTAGGTTCCCTGTTTGACATCCAGAAACATATTATTTTTTTTAAGAAGTACAGCAGAATTATTTCACAGCACAGCTTTCTCACTGTTAAAAAAACTGCGATCGCAAAAAACTGATAAAATAGATAGTACAAAGGGCAACATTTTTTAACTCTTTTTTTTTTCATAATCTTTCTGAGGACTTTATGGAAGTATTGAGAGCATTTCTTCTCAGCCTATTATATCTTTGACAAAGTTTTACAAAATAAAGTATGGTAGTTTAAAGGTGTTAGTAGGTGTCATAATTTAGTTACAACTGTATTTTTGTGCAGATTCCACCTAAGGTGACCATATTTGTTAAAAAACTTCAACATGTAAACCATCTTTTTATTATCCTTTATTCACTTTAGGTTTTTTAATACAATTTTTTTTATATACCAATGAGTAGGTTTATTTTTAAGAGAAAATTTATGCTCTTATGTACTTTGATATTAACAAGCTGTATCATATTTTTTGCAGATAATATGGCTAATCGAGGTGGAGGAATGGGTAGAGGTAGTAATGCACAACTCGGTAGCTATTCACCCAGGGGTGCCAGAAGAAGCAGAGGTAGACGACAAAACAGTCGATTCTAATCAGTATAAAAATCATTTAAATTTATGTCCATTCCATGATAATATTGTGTTTTATATCACATTACCAACAATTCATTAGCTTGTAAGCCAACAGTGCTAGCTTTCAGTTTCATATTTTCCTGTGCAGAATTAGATGGATGAATGTTCCCGAGTTCTGTTTAATTTATAGTTTTCTTGATCATAATAGTTTTCTTAAAAGTGTATCTAGTATCCAGTAAGAATAAATATTAATTAAGTTTTTAATAAATGATAATTTCAGTCACTTTGTTTTTATAGTTGTTTCCTGTTATGAGAACTTGAATTGAATTATGATTAAAGGTTTCTCGGTGACAACTTGTGTATAGGGCCCCTGTGAAGTTGCAAAAAACATAAAGTATTTAAATATATTGCAGTGCATTTTTTTAATTTTGCGAAATAGACGCCATATTTCTAGATTTTTTAAATATTGCCTATTTTTTATTGCATGTTATAACTAAAATTAGTCAAAAGCAGTCTGCTGTCTGTTTTGGTTCTAAAGTATAATAAATAGCACAACAGTTAAAAAATACTTAAATTATGAGGGTCATGTCATAATTCCTGCATATATCAAGCTGGCGATGATGAAAAAATAAGTGCTGTCAAATTATAAAAGTCTATCATTGGGACATCACTTAGCTACATATATATAGAGTTTGGGTGGTTCACTCAGTTTATGTGTAAAAAAATTTCTAATTTGGGTAGTTTGATGCAAATTCACGGTGCGTTACAAGAAGCTTGCCACGAGTCGTGTGTGGATAGTTCAACAGTAACTTGAAGGAGTAAGCGTTCCAGAACATTGGACTAGTGTTAAAGATGACCACAGAAGTTGGACACCTCATAATGCTGAAAGACAGCAGCATAATCCTCTTATGTGATAACGCTTGATCGCATAAAGCAGTGTCAGTCAAAGGAGTTTGCAAGAAGAATTGCTGTGAGATTCTCTCACATTCTCCGTGCAGTCATGCCATGTGTCCTCTAAATTTCGTTCTGTTCATCCAGTGGAAGGGAGAATTTTGTGAAGTCTAATTTATTGACTTGGAAGGATCAAAGCCCTGGAACATTATATGCCTTCCAATTGCTGAAACATCTTGATAAAAATGGAATATTTAATGAGATTACATTACTGCATTACAGTCTTGCTATTATAATATACTCATTTGTATCGCGTATTGAAACACAGATGGGTTTGCAAACGAGTATATTCAATATAATTATGGCAACCAAAACACACTCATGGCAGTAACCTATGTGATAACCTCTTAACACCATAACCGCATATTACTATTACAATATAATATCACACATGCTTTTTGTGTTTACATTTATCCTCTTTTTCTTAATAATATTCACTGCCCACAATTTAAAAATGCTAATACAATATAACAAAAATAGCCCTATTACACAACAATCCCACCTTTTTCCAGCATTAAAGTTCCGTTCTTAATATTTTATGTATTTGTCGCCAGATGTCGTGTCACTATTGTAAATTTGACTATAGGTATCTTCTGATGTTCTTTTGTTTGTTTTGTATTCCATCACAAGTCACCTGGTTTTTAAAAGGAAATCAGTTATCCAGTAGTGCAGAAGTATTCTATTCTCTGGTCGATCATAAGACCATTTAGTAGATAAGATGGCATCTGATTTTTATAGCTTCCGCTTGCACCATTTAGGTTCAGCTAATGTCAGTATTTTAGATGGGTTTACAGACAGTGCAACAGATGCCATCTTTTATGAGCAGATGCCTATTAGTCTACCAGGATCCACAAGATATTTTCGTATGCCCGTATCATTCAAGTTTTATTCTAGTTCGGTGCCAAGTTCTGTAATTTTTGTTACCTTAGATTTATTTGCTTGACTGTCCAATAGATGCTGTGCAGTTGCCTAAAGTAAGAGGGCTACTAATGTTATTTGAGATTTTAAACATATAGTGAAATTAATTTAATGACTACTTATTTTACTAAATGTTTTTATTTTAATATATGTATATCTGTCAGCCAAACTTTTTGCTACTTATAACAGCTTTATGGAGCTAAAGTGTTCCGCAACAGGAAACGTTTACAGTCCTCTTATCTATATTAATATAGAACTTTAATTTGTATTGAATGCTATTAAAAATTGAACTAGTAAAAGGCTTGATTTTAAACACCAAAATGAACTGGTGCACTTGTTTTTCAAGAATAACTGAATTAATGATAATATTAAATTTATCATGGCCATGGACAAGCTTTTTTTAAAAATAATGGGTGACCGTGGTCTTGATTAATTTAGGCCCAATAAAATTAATTAATGTAATCATCAATAAAAAGCTAGATTTTTGTTTCCCGGAGCGAAAACCTCAATTTTTGGGGTTTTTAAAACGAATATTTTTATTTAAATATTATGTCCTAAGGTTTTTTATAAAAAAGCAGAAGCTCTGCGATATTTGTGTCGAACTTTATTAAAGGTATTCCTGTGATTTTAAACTCGACGAAGATCTTGCGTCAGCTAGTGAAGATGATAATAGAAATGCTTTAAGGGTTTCCTGAATTGCTCACCTAAAAGTAAAGTCTTCTTCTATCCAGAGATATTTCATTGCTAAATTTATATATCGCTTTGTAAGTCTTTATTGCTATGCTAAACACAATTAATTTTATTCTGTAATGATTGAGATCACCTAGCAGCATTCGATTTTTTACAGGTTCTGTGATATATGTTTATCGATATTATATTGGGGTTGGTGGGCTACACAAAATGATGGTAGCCCGCGGTCCCCACTTTAGACACCCCTGACCTACACTATCCGATTTTTGTTCCATTCTCATCCAACAGAGCCTTTCATGTCGTAACATCTACAGTTAGAGATTGATCCTGCCTTATTAAGCATGTGGCACTTTCTTTTACAAACTTTAATGAACGTTTATACTTATATTAAACCAGACCACTTTATACAACTACAGATTCATTAGCAGTTTGCATTCACCTTCTTTCCATGGAAGTACATCAAGTATGTGATATTGATATTATATTATACACCCATTTGTTATTTACACTGAAAAGGATTAAATTATTCTTCAGTAGTTTGTTATACAAATTTATATAATTCTGTTTTGGACATTTATTCTCCATTACATTATTTACACACAACTGGGTTTTCTGTTTAGTTTATTTGGAAGATTTGCTATAAACTCCATAAATGTGCCAATTTCAACCATTGTATATATTTATTATACTGTAAGTAATTTGTAGTCCCAACCCAATGTTGTAAAGCGAGACAGAGCGTAGAGTAATTACTTCGTTATAATTTTAATCTTTCATTCTTATCAAAACCGTTTTTAACCTAAGCCATCATCAGCTGATTCTACAATTACAAAAATCAGTAAATTTATTTTATATTGGGATTAGAAAAAACCCTTTAAAAAGTGTATGTTCATTGTAGACTTGATATACTTTTGTAATGTATAAATTGATGCTAAGAGTTTCACAAATATTACACAACTGTTACTAATTTTTGTAATTGTATAATCAGCTGATGATGGCTTAAAGCCGAAACTAGTCCCGATAATAATAAAAGACTAAAATTATAATAAAGTAATTACTCTAGTCTCTTGCATTACTGAGCGATTGCAAAAAACCTACAAGTTGAACCACTATTGTAAATTTTTTGGCTTTATTGTTGATAGTGCTGACATGTTGCTGAACATACTTGATATATAAGTCAAAAGTTCCCACCCCAGTAGTACATTTTAAAACTTTATTAATTAAAAAATGTGATTAGAAGTCAGCTCCAATCTATACACTCTACCTAAATTTTAAGTAAATTCCGTAACTTTGGCTTGTAGAGATATTTACAGAACCAGTGTTAATTAAAAAAATGACTCACAAATTTTAAGTGTTTTGCCTTTAATCTAATCTAATCATGCAGTATTTCCATCATTAGCCTACATAGGAAGGTGGGCAGTACCCAAAGTATTCTTGGTCAACACTGATTTGACGGGGTAGTATTGAAGATATATAGTTAAATTTAACTTACAAAGGATGAAACAAAAATTTTTAAGCCGATGAATCAAGAAAGATATTTGCCAAAACCGAAGGGGAACTAGGATCCCATTTGTTTGATATGACTGCTTTTAACTTTGAGAGTTAATACTAAGTAGCTCATTTTATTCTTGGGATATTGTCACTAATGATACTCGCAGTAATCCACGTAATATTAACCATTAGCTTAATATTCTCATGAACTACTGAAACCACATGTTAACATAATAATTATTCAAATAATTTATTAACAGAAAGGGGAATGACAGAAAATCTCAACAGTGATAAAATCCCTTCCAAGATTCAGTCTTCAAGCAAAATGATACAGATTGCAAAGTATGATGAGAATTTGATACTCACCATCAAATAATATAGCAAGTTCGTGCAACTCAACTCTGTATCGTATACTGAATTGACCATATAACAGATTTCTTAACGTGGGTGTTGCTAGAATAAGTAAATACATGTATACTTCAGAAGAAAGCATGCAATGTTTATCTTTAACTAAGATAACTATAATTTTTATAGCTGTAAAATAATAAAAGTTACCATTCCATAACAGATAATTTAGATATCGTATCAACTAAGATATCTTCATACAGTTTAGTGATGACATTAATCGTTTCATAAATAAGGAATATGAAATCTGAAAAAATTTTGATGATACTATGGGTTTCCCATACATAAGCTTCCAAATAATTA
Source organism: Rhyzopertha dominica (assembly GCA_025024175.1). Taxonomy (NCBI): domain Eukaryota; kingdom Metazoa; phylum Arthropoda; class Insecta; order Coleoptera; family Bostrichidae; genus Rhyzopertha; species Rhyzopertha dominica. The sequence goes on from QCXZ01000003.1 coordinate 19,530,721, forward strand.
ACACAAAAATCCACAAATTTTGGACAAACCTTACYGATTTGGTACCTTGAAGTCATAAATTGTTAAAAAGGATTTTTTCTTATTTGGAAATTGGGATGTAAACTTTTTGGTTAATTTTTTTACACAAAGTGTTGTTTAATCTCTCCTTTGAGACATAATCACAGAATGAAAACATTAGAAATAATAAAATTTTCTGTACTTACACAAAAATTCTTGACACCTATTAGAATTGTTCAAATGATATTCTTTAGGAATTCTGTAAGATAAGGAAGATTAAATGATTTAGCTCTTGATATGGCAAAATAAATTTATACAGGAATATCATGGTCAACACCACCAATCTCCACCAATTGAGTGTACAAAACACATAAAGATATCACTATAGCTTTATCTTCTGTGATACATGCTTCACTGAGATACTTATTCTTAAAATTGCAGAAAATAGTATTTATTTTCCTATTATATTTTGGATTCAATTTAATAATATTTTATAATCATCGGAGGTGAGCCACACTTCATGTTTCAGTGTTAACCATTTTTAAGAAAATGGCAAAAGAGGTGCTGTTTTACTGCTATTTAGTTACAGTTACACTATCTCTCATTAGACTTAGAATGAATTTATTCTCTCTGCCTATTTTATTTAATATCTCAATTTTAGTTACCCTCGAGCTAAACATTTACATTTAAAAGCATGAGAAACATTAAACGACCTAAAYCTACATGAGAATAAACAACATATGTTACAGTGTTTYAGTAGTATGAACTGCACAGCCTTTTATTTACTAGTGCCTGACTAAGGAAACGCTTGGGAAAAGAACTGGGCTACTAAAGTATTCCTGCATTGTAGAAATAAAGTTGAATAAAGAGAAAGAGTTTAAGGTATACTATATAATTTAAAAGGAAAAAAGTACATACAGAATTGTTACACACATTATTTGCCTAATCCTTTATCAGATTATATTTAATTCAAATACAAATACTTTTTTCACCTTTTTTATATAAATGTGAAGCACATACAGAAATAATTATTTTTATGGTGCCTAATTAATCATTGAGTCATTAAAAATTTATTTAGTAAGGTGCATATAGTAAACTGCTACTACATAATTTTAGACTGGAAAATAACGATAATAATTATGTTGGTGGTATCTCATTTTCCATTCTTGTCAGTTGTATGTTTCTGTCCGTATCTGTTGCAGGTCCAGCAAATTCTCCAGTCCTTAATCGTATTCTTAAGTCAAGACATCTGATGTCTGTCATCAGCGACTGACTTTTATTTGCCAAGTCTCTGTCTATTAGTACCTGTTGATCTTCAAGTGCATTATAAGTTGCTTTGGCACAGTTGATTTTATCTCGCAGATCCTGTCTGGTCTGTCTTAATTGGAGAACTTCATCTTTTAATCCCATTTCTGCTTCGTCTCGTGCTAGTTCTACTCCTGGTCTGTATGCTCTGTTTTCCAAACGTGTCTCACAAAGTTTGAGTCCGTCAGTTTTTGCCAGCAGTGCTTCTTCCAGTGTTTTGATTTCTTTCAATACCTTATCCATTTCTTCATGCATTTTTAAAAGTTGCCACTCCAGCTCGTTGCGTGCTCTTTGAGTTTCATATATACGTTTACGAAGAGTAAAGTCAACTCTATCTCTTTGAGCCAACATCTCATTTCTCCCACGTTCGCGAACAATGAAAAGTGCTTCTCTCATTTTTGATGTATCTGCTAACTCACTGTCTGCCAACAGCTTTGTATATCTTGAATGTTCTAACCAGGTTTCATATGGTATTGAACTAGAAAGCAAATATGAAATAATGAGACGAAAGTTGCATAATGTTTTTGATTCACTAGCACAAAAATTTACAGGTGTTTTCTACATTAAAACTGTATGGAAAGTTTCTTTAATGTTAATCAAAAAACATTTAAAATTTATAGAGATTTACGTTGTTATTGGAAGTAAACTATCCCATAATAAAATTTTATGTGAATACGTATCTGCAAAACTTTTTACAAAAAAAGATAATCTGATAAGTAATTTGAACTGTTGATTTCTTTTAAGTTTAAACTAAAACAAAAATTTGGATTTCCATGAAATTGCAAAGCAATCAGGTAACACTAATATCATTAGATTTACGGCACTATTTGAATTAGCTATTATGCCAACTTTGAAAACATTGCATTTCATTATGTTTCCATACATGTCTAATCAAAGGTTTTCATTTAATATATTTTATTTAAATAACTGTTCTTTTCATGTTTAACATGACTTTTAAAAGCAAATTGTCATATTATCTACACAAGCAAAAATTAGTTGAACAGCTTTAAAAGATCAAACAACATTATAAGATGTTAAAAAATGCCTTGTTTACTTAATTTAGTATTGTTAACCATGAGTTCAGCTGTTTTTTTTCTTCAGATCATTAAATCTCCATACTGTGATGACTGTTTGTAATTGTTTTGGTCATTCCTGGATATTGATCTGAGGAGCTGAAAAAATACTGAAACTCATGGGTAACGGTATCTGACTAAAGATACAAAACAGATGACAACTTAATTAGTAAAACTAATTTATTTCTCAAGCTGTTTTGAGTTGTGCTTGTTTATCGAAGTAAAACTGAGAAAAACAATTTTTAAACACTGTGTTTTTACAGAGGCTATAAATTATGATCTCACCAAAAAGAATGGTGTATTAGTGTCAATATTTATGGCAGTTTTAAATCACTTTTAATCGCAAAGTTTTTTGCCTCTAGCCAGCTAAGAAAGTGTGTTAGGTGAGATATGTAATATGGACTTACTTCTTCACTATACGTAAAGGGTCTATCTTAAAACTTATGTTTGCACAGTTTTTATCCAATGTTAATTGATCCTTATCAATTTCAATGGATTCAGCTTTATCATTAATATCCAACTTTAGTTTAAATCGCACTTCTTCTAATCTATTAAGTTTCTCCCATGCAGCTTGACATCGTTCCATAAGTTGGTTTTTAGCATTTTCTACTACACATAGTTCCTAAAATTATACATTTGATTAGAATTTCAGTTAAATAATGTGTAAATTGTCTTCATCATCTACTCCACCCTCTCTTAAAATTCAAATATGAAGTTTAAACATCCAAATTCAGCAAAGTACGTAATCATTCCAGAAAAAAAGATTAACGCAAAAAAAGTGTAAATTGAATTATTTGCTAGGATAGAAAACCTGTTAGCATTTACTTTTGTAAGACCAATATATTTGGATAAAATTGTATAAATCACAAATAAATATCTTTGTACATATATTGTGTTTTGTAAGTAATTTTAATTGAATAGAATGATAGTAATAATACATTTTCTGGAATAAATCATCTGTCCTGGTCAATCCACTCTCACCCTATGACCGGTTTCGCCCTGTTGGGGCTCATCAGGCAGGGTTAGAGAGTAAATTGACTACGGCCTATGGCAGACCGTCGCGTCGCTTAATACCGCAGTGTGTGCCTTAGCTCTTGAATGGTGTTAGACCTTCTTGCATAAACTTTGGACTTCAAAACAAATCCAAAGGGAGAAGTTAAAGTGGTTGAAATCGCACGATTAGTTGGAAAATGCGATTGCCGTCTTGAGAAATAACGCGTCCGAAAAACTTTTGATGCAAGAGAGTCGTAGCTTTGGCTGTGTGGCAAGTGATACAGTGTTGCTGAAACCACATGTCGTCTAGGTCCATAGTTTCCAATTCCGTCCAGAAAAGCCCGTTTTCAATGCACGGTAGAGTTCACGGTTCACCGTTACAGCTTCTTCCTCATCGTTTTCGGAAAAGTACGGATGACCAATGACGTTGCCAGCCCAAAAACCGCACCATACGGTGATTGTCTGTGGATACATAATTTTCTCAACGATAACTCTTGTGAATGATATTTTCAGAATTGTGCGCTGGGAGGACTGTGTTGACCGAAAAAATCACGTAATGCGCGAAACGTGTCTTTTCGAACGCCCATTTTTTGTAAAACGTTTGCGTTACTTTAACATGTTATTCAACCGTGAATTTTCCAATGCCTCAAAATTCTAAAATTACAAAGAATAATAGAAAGGAATATTGAGTCTCCCTGCAGTTCCCTATCGGAATTTACAAAAACTGATTTTTACATTTGAATTTCTTTCGATTTTTGGGCCAACATTTAGAATGTCAAAATAAAGGTGTATACACATTTGTAGCTTCTCATCTTTCATTCCGAGGTTGACCCCTCAGGAGTCTGTTTGCATGGGTTATTATAAATCTATACTTCTATAATCGTTGACTGAAATATTTCATCCATGGATGTATACATCCATGATTTCATCAGTCACAGCTTGAAGTTAAAACTAACAATTTTGCATACGGAATGGGGATCAAATAAAGGTAATTAGTACTTGCTAACTTATTAATTCGTGTAATACACTCGATTTTAATTTCCGCGGACTATACACTGCAGTTATTTAAAATATCAATGCAATTGTTTATTGGCATGTCGAACATTTCACGTTCAACTATATATACTGTTTACGTCGTGTCTGTTTTTCGCGAACAGTCAAATATAATGAATTAAAATCCGCCACACCACCTGCTAATATGATATGGATACCTATAATTTATATGTGGCATATAATATGATCCTGGGAGCGCTCTAGCGAAAGCGACCATTTTGGAACGATCACACATACATTTATGCATTTCATGCATTCAGCTGTAGCATTGATCAAATATAGGGAACTTTAAATGAGCTGATACTTATCGGAAAAGGTTCTCTTTATTGTTAATTTGACATTTAAACATATCAGGACGAACGGGGACTATTTTTACGTGTCCACGTGGTTACGTCTTTTTTTATTAAAAGTCAGAAATCCACATTTTTCGACCTAGCAATATCAAGTAATTGTAATAAATGTACACTATATGTGTAATAAAAGTTGTCAGCACAACAAAAGAGTTGTAATGAGAAAATTATTTGATATTTTGAGATTAAAACTTTTGTCTTGAATATTTTGTGATAGGACTGCCGTAGTAGCAACTCATTGAAAAATGTGAAAAGAAGTACATGTTAATCATGGTTAAGCCAAGACGAGTCTGATCTGTTAAACGGTTCTCTAGCTATATGAGGGTGATAGACATCAGGCAGACAATAATGCCTTTTCTTCAAAATGATCAGTTTTTTCGATAAAATATAAAATCGCTTGTTGCTTATTGCAAGAAACGAATGCACTGTTTACTTCAAGCTGGAGGAAAATCTGCTAAGGGTTTGGTGGTCTAAAACCCAGATCTAAAGTTTTCGTATAGTACACTAACAATACTTCATCCGTTCTCCAATTGTGTTACGTTGCATAGAACTTCAACCAGTTTTATTGAACTAGACTTTTTCTACAGAAAATGACGATTACGCATTGTGTAGGTATTTCTTATTAGAGAAAATAAAGTGTACACAAGTATTTGATAGGACGTTTGGATGTTGTTTAAGGATTAAATTAGTGTTTTTAAAGTACACAAAAGACGTAATAAGGTAAAAAATATTAACAATGGAAAAATCTATTGGAAACACTGGTAAATAATATATAAAGGATAATGGTACAGGGCTTCTATAAATGATTCATGCAACGCGGGCAGCGTTGATTTCTGAATTCTTTGTGCCGCCTTTTTGTAACTGCTGCCAAGCTACAATATGCACGGCTGAAGGTTGCAGATCAATATCACCCCACAGCTCCGAAATGGAGCTTTCTGCAACCTTAAAGTTAATTATCTCACAAAACACTACAGAATATGTTGAAAATACACACTCCCAGTAATTTTCTTATATTAAAATATATCAAATAATTCAACAATCGACAGATGACAAGTATACGTAACTTTCCTGAGAGGCAAAAAATTGATTTAATCGATAATAAGTGCCCTGGATGCATGAATCATTTATAGAAACCCTGTATAATAATATAACGTGAGCGCCAGGAAAGGAGACGGACTTGATGAAGACAATTGTCGTGAAATAGGCAAATCATTGGCGTGGTCGCAATTTCAGGCTACCGGGTGGAATAAAAATATTAACTAGGTCCACCCATATGGTTTGCTCCGTTCAAATTGTGGAAGATGTTACATTCCTAAGGTGCGACACTTTTCCTAGCGCGCACTATACTTATACCTTTTTCAGTTCAGTATCCCCATCGTCATAAGTAAGTTCAACACCCAGTCTACAATCCCGCATTGAGATGCATTCAGACACCACTCCAAGGGGAATTCCAAGTGCATCCAATTCTCTTTCCGTCGAAAATTTCTCATCCTTCAGTAACTTAATCTCTCTCTCTACCCTGTCCAGACAAGCTTGCAATGTGTCCTTCCATCTATCTAGTTCAGTAATACGATCTGCCAGCCGAACATTGTTGTGGTATGTATCCCATTCAGTACGAATTCGTGTTTCGTTTCTCAACTGGCGCGCCTCATGACGCAAATTAAAAGCATCAGTTCTACGGGTGTCATTGGTTTGCTGATTTTGCCACTGCTTTGCATACCAGTCCGCGAGACCAATATGTTGCAACGGTTTTTCAAACGTTACCACAGATGAATTCATGTCAAATCACACGACCTAATAAGAAATTCAACTTATCTAATAAATAATTTTTAACTTTGCAACTTCAATCTGACAAATATTGACAAAACAGTTCCCTGTAACCATGGGATGTTGGCGTTGCTAAGTTAAGACTACGAATAACTCCACCAAGGGCAAAGTGAAAGGATCCCTTTTCTTTGCCAAAGATGCCGAACAAAAGATTCGCTAACGTCCCTGTTTTTGCCGGCGAATTCAAGCGTTTACGGTTTGCCGATAGGTGGCGTCATATGTCTAGTGTATAATTTTTGAATAACCACGATGTGACACAATTTACTTTTACTGGATAAACGTTAGGTTTTATTATCATTTCGAGTTTTAAAATTACAAATACCAACCATTACGTTTGATAATTTGGTTCCATGGATCTGCCAGATCTGTTTGGTTCCCTCTCCCGTCTTCTTTATAAACATATAAATTTTTCGCCACTATCTTGCCTTAAAACGGCCGTCTATTGCGGTACTCCCATCAAGGTGTCTGGAGTCGGTTGTTTACATTTTTAAGTGAAGCCAACATAATAGTCACATTCTAAGGTGTAACTGGAGGAAAACAGAAACGTACAGTTGACCAGAGCAATACTCGATGCATCGTGCGATTGCCCGTCTTCACGCGCATTAGATGGTCCGCAGTACTACTGGTGTTTAGAATGTTTTGTATTGTTGAGTAGTGTGGTGTAAATTTTTTGTTAAAAAGAGCTTATTGCGAGCTGTGTAAGGACAAGGCGTATAAAAAATTAATCCAGGCAATGGTGCGGATGTGTCAAGTATGCAAAACGTGGGCTCTAAGGAGAAAACCGTATCATTTCACCGGTAAGCATTGTTTAGATTATGTTTATATTTGTTGTCATAGGCGTAGTTTGATAAATTTAGCGAAATTAGTTACTTTGCAGAGAAATACTTTTATAAAATGTAATGAAGTTGATAGTGAAGGATTAATACATATGGAAAATGGTTACTGTTAGTGGTAGACGTTTTAAAAATAAATATTTGTAGGTAGAAGAAGATAGCCGATGTGTTCGGAGTAAGTATAGTTCAGTAACGTCTGATGCGGATTATGATTTTATGTATTTCTTTTTATTTAACAATAAATTTCATTTTCGCAGTTTCTGAATTTTTTGCCTTATATTTCTGTGTGAAGAATGTCAAATGTTTTCTCGTTAAGTGTTGATTAATGATTAGTAAAGCTAGAACTCTGTTGATGCTTTCATTCGGCKAAAACTTTTTTCCTGCTTGTAACGAAATTAAATTAGTGTTTGTTGTACATAAAGATGTTTCTTTGCTTTAACTAAAAGATTGTTCTAAATATTATTGATGTACGCTCCGCTTTTGTTTTTAGTTGGAAGCTTTGAATATAGAATGTAACATATTCAAAGGTTGGAAGTTAAATTATCTCACTGTTGACCTTTTTATAACAGTATGCCAATGTACGTGGAGGAAAATTGTATCTCTCCCTCGTACCCGCGCACCCCTCACGCTCGTTGGTCTTGGCGTTAGTTCCAACCGTATTTATGAATGAGATGTCGTGTCCATTTAAATATGTCAATGGGTACTCCAATATATTTAGTAACTGTAAAAGTGTCTACAGTGTGGCCATACGTTAACGTTTCTTCCAAATTGGGTTGCAAGCAAGTGTATGTTTGCTCCTCTTTGGACATCTGTGGTTGACTAACAAAAAAGATAGGAACTTACGGTTTTCACTGTCTTTTATGCCAGACAGCCGTGCTAAACCCGATCGCTACAGGATTCGAGAATTCTGCTATTTCGGATCTGTTTAACAATTAAAAATTAAAATTCATAATTTCGTGCTAAAAGTAGCGGGGTTAGATTTCTTGAGCATTTTACGTGGCTTACCCACGGTTGTGTATAAAAATCGACATTTTGCTTGGATAATATGTTTCAAGTGCGGTAAAAATCCGGGGTGGATTTTCGTGTTTTTTCAATTATTTTGTTATTTGAGCTATCGAGATAAAATTTGGTGTTTAAGTGTAGTTTTTGTTATGATATATCTTTTGGTTGAGAATTATCCGATTTTTCTGTAATATTATTTTGTAAAATTTGCCTGAAAAAACAGGTAAATCTTTACAAATTACGCAATTAAAATTTGATGTTGGATTTACCTACATACTGCTTTGAATATCGATAGTTCTTGATGAAGTAATTTGAATCTTGATGGGAAATTTTCCGAAATCGTCGGGAAATGAGGGAGGGCCAAATTCGAGCGTATACGGAAAAGATGGTGAAAGGTTTTCATTTTCTCGGCCCTTTCGAAAAATTTTCTTTACAGATTAAAATTACTTCATCGATACGCAACGCGGCGGCATGTAAATCCAATTTCAAATTTTAGTTGTATGAATTTGTAAAGTTTTACCAGTCTTTTAGGTATAGTTTCCAAAGCATTAGAGACAAATAGGAAAATTTTACACCAAAACATATGTCATAACAAATTCGATCGAAATCTCGATTTTTATACACAACCATGGGTAAGCTACGCAAAATGTCCAATAAATCCGACCTCACAACTTTTAGCGCTAAAAAAATAATTTTCATTTTTAAATGACGTTAAAACATCGATCCAGGATAACCGTACTCTAGTAATCCCAGAGCGACTAAGTATCCAGAATCCAACAGTGAAAACCGCAAGTTACTGTCTTTTTTCGTTCGGCTACCACGCCAAATTTGGAGGAAACATGGCGGGAACATTAGAAAATTTTACCACCGTATGACCAAACTCCCAAACTGTGCTCAGTCACTGTAAAAGTCCCTAGATAGATACAGGGGGTACAATCTGCTTGCCAATTGAGCGTTGAAGTTTTTAATATTAGTTTCAGAGCACGTGGTAGATGGCGCTAGCAGTAAAAACGGCACCTTATACATGATTGCCAGATTGAGCAAGCTTTCTCAACAGAACCAACTAAAAACTCTTGTTTTGCCGTTTTAAACATTATTATAACGCAATCACAGAAAATCAGAGCACTTTCAGATTATTCTAATATACATTTAAAAGCGTGATTACTGGTTTATCAAGAGTACATTAGTTTCTCTTGTACTCCTAAGAATAGCTTCCTAATAATTTTTTCCCTAGAACATGCGAGATCTGATGTAACCTGCTCACAAGAATTTTTTTCTGATAAACTAAAAACATTTTAACAAATGTGTACAGGTTCTTTTGTTAAAATAGAGGTAGCGCGGCGGCGGCCACCTTGTTAACATAATTTGCTGCTTTTTTTCCATGGTTACTACCGTAGCCGCATCTGGCAACTCAGCTGTTTACAAATCTTTTTCAAATACGTGCATAACGTTTTTTTAAATTCATTTCTTCCTGTGTTCAGCTGTTTTTTTTTTAATGTAAGTATTTTTAAATAATTGTATTAAGTTACAGGCAAGTATAACATGAATATATAAAATTTATAGCCAAGAATGGCTAGTAATTTCAGTGTAGAAAAAATATAAATTGCATTCTTTGTAAAAGTTTACAAGTTCATCAAAAAGTAAATAATATACACCTTCTTTTGATAAAAGGATACATTTTTTAAGTAAAAGTGATTCTAAGTATTTACATATTATATTAAAATTAATTTCAACTAAAATGTTTATTCCTTAGCCATTCTGTGTTCCTTGTGCATTTGTAGAAAATAATAAATTTTAATTTTTAGATGAGCCTAAGGTGTGTCATTTTCACATGCTTCAGCACAGAAAAGCTGCATAGGTTTCCTAGCAATGCTAGAGCCCGTCAGCTACAATAGCTAGCGGCCGTTGGAAATACAGAACTGTTGTAGTATCTACCTGAAAAATTGCAAAACTATTATGTATGTAAGAAGAATTTTGAGCAAAAATTCTGGTTGGGCAGAATATTAACTACAACAGCAATACCAATATTAAACTTACCAGGTGGGTATTTACCTATTAATAAATTACCTGTTACTTAACGTTTAGTTAATTAACATAATATGACTTAAAATGCACATAAAACATATTTTATATGTAATAAGTATTTACATATATTTTAGATCCCTTAAATAATTGAAGATTTGCCAATGACTTCTGAAGTATCTAGATGCCCCAGAGACAGAAGATATTTCCCTGATAACGGCAGAATCAATAAGTACTCTATTAATGCCCGAAACAATACCCACAGATGTAACACCAAGGAAGCATGTACCTGAAAGCATTGTTGTAGTGGAGCAAGATATTCAAATAGAAAAAGGTAGGTTTTGATTTGCATTCAACTACTACAGAAATATTTGATCTACAAAGCATAAGCAATATAATATAACATATTAAAATTGTTGTACCTTATTATAGTTCATTCGGAACCGGAACATGAGACACAAGAATCTATTGAAACTGTGGCTTCATCCTCTGGATTGCATCTTGAAAATTTATTACATAATGCTCCTCCAGAAGATCAGCATTGTTGGATAGAAGTTCAGGACATAGGAAGTCGATTACATTATTGCAATTCAAATTTTGTTCGATGCTTATGTAAAACTATAACCGACTTCCTATTACCCCCAATAGCCCTTGAACATAATTTAGGCCATACAGTTAGAACTATAATACAAAATTCATCTATTTTTAATTTATCTCATTGTTTGCATACTGTCGACATATGTTTCAAAATTATATATACGTTCTCAAATTTTTTAATCTTTAATTATTTCAATAACATTAATTAATAAGTGGCAAATGTATACCAACCAGCTTGATAAGCTGCAAGCGATGGCCGCAGAAATGCTTCAAAAAAAGTATAATAGGTATTAGTTGCTAATTTTTTTGTATTTTTCTTTTATTTCATTTAATAAAAACTGTTTTCAAACTACCCTTGTTACTTTCATTGTTTTGTGGACGATGTAATTTATACAAGCTTTGCATTTACATGCTTTGCACATATTTATGCAAAGCATCTAAATGCAAAACTTGTGTAAATTGCTTATATAATAATTTTAATTAGAAACACGAAAATATATATGTATATATATATATATATATATATATATATATATATATATATATATATATATATATATATATATACATCTTGTTCATGATTCTGCGTCCGTACATTGTCTCGTTTACATTTGCTTCTGCGTCCACCACCCTTCAGCGTCCATATTCGGACGCAGAAAATACATCGCGTATTAGCTCTCTGGTAACAACAGTTAAAAATTTGCTCACATACTTGGCATATCTATTAAGGTGCAGTGTTGTCATTCCTAATGTCAGCATTCGCGTAAACAACATAATATGAGTGCTATGAGACATGCATGTGGACGCAGAAGGGTGGCGATGTGTGCTCGTGTTTCAGCCAGTAGTTCGCCAGACTGTTCGTGGGGGCGCAATTATCGCAACGCGTATACTTTCTGCGTATACCTTGTTGATACAGAATGTCGATGGTTCTGCGTCCTATCACTTGGCAATGCTGGGGAGCAGTAATATTTCCAGTGCTAGCAGATATTTTAATGTTTTATCTCGTCGCGAAGCCGCACGGTTCGCTTTGGGTAACTGTGGTGCGTTTAAGGCAGTGATGGGCGCGTAAAATACGCTATGTAAATTACGCTATTATCAACGCGTAAACTATGTAATATTCTACCTTAAAAGTCTACTGTAGGAAACAGCATTGTGTAGACAACAGAATTCTAGAAATATATAGTTTTTTTAGTGGTGTTCTGGTGTTCATCATCAGTACTACTCAAAACGCCTCAAATGCCAGTATTATTTTGTATTTTATAATATTTATTCTTAATTAAACAAAATACTACTTTGTTATAATTAAGTTTGACTAGATAAATGTTTAAATAACAATAACTTGTTTGGAAAACGTCAATTATATCCAGAACACCTGAGTAAGCAGGCTAAGTGTGCTGTCCAAAACACTTTGACGCACTTTGAATTTTATTATCTTTATTCTCTATAAACTGAAATAAATGACCAATTTTATATGCCACCCTTGTTCTTTCACCAAACGTTTTTAATTTCAGGTCAGTTTGATTGTCCTAATATGTATGTATACTGAACTAGGTACATTGATCTAAAGAAGCAAGTAACAGGTTATAGTTGATTTCAGTAGATACCTTTCTCTGGAGAAAAATCAACTTGTGCATGAAACATGCTGTTCTAATTTGATATCATGTGAAAATAGGCTACTTAAGAATGTACTTAATATAGTTGTGGAAGGAAAACATAATGCTTTGTCTTTTATGTTCCAAAGAAAACTATTATAAAAAGGAAATCGACACATGAAGAAGCTAGCAAAACAGAGAAATTAGAAACAAAACGGTTTCCATTCAGGTTTATCGCGTACCTACTTAAATTTTCTACTCAAAATCTACGCCAAAATGCTTTATCTACATTTTCTACGGGTGTAACGTAGAAAATTATAATTTACGCGTAAACGCTCATCACTGGTTTAAGGGTATTACCTATACTGTTTACATGTAAAACTTCTAGGTGTTCAGCTACGTCATTTTGGATCCGTTTGCCTTCATTTTTTAATATGTTGTACTATAAATAATCCCCTACAACGCATCGAGGCCGAAATTTTACTTTGTCTCTGTAAAGCTGGAAAAAGCTCTTTACGCAATATGGAATTTGTATCTAAAAAAACTAGGAGCTAGCTACAGAMTAAGTTTCAAAAATMTTAATGTGTTTACCTTCTGCAGGTATCCKCCACTAATTGCACCAGATTACCTATCATGAATTATGTTTTCCCTACATATACCAGGATATAAATGGAAAATTCCCTCATTGGTTGAAGATTAGCATTTTATTGCATCATACTGCATTTTTGGCGATGTTTCACGAAGTATTACTAGATACTAGGCTAAACTCAAGTATAAAATATAATACTGAAAATTTAGGTATCCATAATAATTATAAATATAACCTACTTCAGATGTAAACGAAAGTAAATTATTTACCATTATATATATTCAACTACTTCCAGAAGAAATAATTAAAATTAACGAGAATCTACTGGAGCATGAAAATGAGATAAATTACTTCCACATCTAAGAGAAAAAAATTTCAAAAATTTTTATTTGCTCATTCGCTTTAAAAAGCTCGAAAACGTAAAAGCAAAAAAATTTCTTGTCTGTGTGTCTGTGTCTGTGTCTGTAGTTTTTGTTGACACGATAACTTTCGAAAGACTAAATATATGAACTTGAAATTATAAGTATGGTATCGGGAAGGGGGCAAAATTGGGAGGTAACTACCCTTTTTGCAATTTTTTTTTTCGTTTTAGTATGTGATTAGTAGTATAACTGCGAGTATTATTTGCCCTTATAAATTTTCGGTGGAGCAAATTGTTTAGAACATGTTAGCAAATAAGCGTCACTTAGAGAAAACAGTTTTTCCTAAATATCTCCGAATATAATTAATATATTCAATATATGAAAATCGGTTTAATAGAAGGTGATTCGGGAGGTGCTGACTTAACTTAACTTAACTTAACTTAACTTAACTACAGACTTTAAGTGTGCGCTTTTGTAATTTCTGTTTTTGCGAACTAAAATGGTCTGATTAACAGGAAACGTAGAGATATAAACCTGAGTGTTTACTGCAAGAATAAGTGTCTTAAATTATTTACTCGAAGAAACTAATTTTGTATTACTGGGGAGAATAATGTTCTTTTAATTTTTGAGTGTTCTTTTACTGGTCAGTCTCTTTATGTAGTTTTTCGTAGTGTGTATATAATTCGTGGATTCATATTTTTAAACAGTTAATTTCCGGTTCATTAATAATGTGTTCCATGTGTTTAACCAATGCTATAATTTTGTTTGGTGCTGTTGTATTTCAAGTATTAATTTAAAGTATTGATTCAAATTAGACATACTGACATTATTTTTCTATAAATCTGAATATATGAAAAAACCACTGCAAATTGAGTCAATACTTCCACATACAATTGTCAAAATTTTTTTGGAACAACAAACGGTTCTCGTAATATCAATAATCCATAAATTTATAAATTCATCGTTTTCTTTTGTAACTCGAAAATTTTTAACTTAATAAAAAAATTGCAAGAGTACTTTTTAATGATAAATTTGATTTTCTATATAATAGAAATAATTTACAAAAATCTTGTGGATAGGGTCCAAAATTCAATTCATTGGAAATATTTCTAAAATGTCAATTTTTTAAAAATACTTTTCCGAGAAATTTTAAATAGGACACTCTGGGTAGTTATGATTTATATGTATACTAAATTGCAAATTTATATGTTAAATCTTTCGAAAGTTATCGCGTCCACACACAGACTGACAGACTGCCAGACACACAGAAAAGAAATTTTTTGCTCAATTTTTTTTCGCGATAGAGTACTTCCCATCCGTTGGATGTGAAAGTAACATTAAATCAATTTAAAGCCAAGATGAAGCAGAAGCTTCAAACGCCATTAGTGTTCTCCAGGATTGAAGTCTATAACTTATGGTTTCCACTTTTCAATTCCAGGCTGTATGGCAATTGTAATGTTTTATACTAATATTTTATTTTTGGCTATTTTTAGAACAGCCTTTCTTCATTCAAGATATTCTACTGCTTTATAAAGGAACATAAAGTATCCGCAGGTTTAAGTGGCATTATTACTCCCTAGG
The DNA here is from genome assembly GCA_025024175.1 of Rhyzopertha dominica. Classification (NCBI taxonomy): domain Eukaryota; kingdom Metazoa; phylum Arthropoda; class Insecta; order Coleoptera; family Bostrichidae; genus Rhyzopertha; species Rhyzopertha dominica. The sequence continues at coordinate 19,545,897 of QCXZ01000003.1, forward strand.
ACAATTTTTTTGTGGTGTTATATGGATAGATTAGTTGTGTAAAATTGATTGATTGATCACATTTAAAACATTTACTTGCCTACTTCTTCGTGTAATTTATTGAATATTATTTGTACTTGTGCTAAATAAACACTTTTCAAGTTGGGCTGCTTTGGCTTGTTCCTTTACGCCTAATGACATAATGGTTGAATTTCTTGTACAATAAGGGTATAAAGCTGTTTCTAGTTTTCAAATTATTTTCAAATAATTTTGAAAATATTTTATCGCCACTGTGTAGGGTTACCTTCTGATACTTGCCATATAGGAATTTATGCATTCTGAACATAGTGCTATTGTTGGAGTGATTTGTTTGGATGGCTCGATGGTTACTCTATTGCATGCTATTTCAAAAGTTGTTTACATTCTCTGAATAAAATGTTAATTAAAATTTGTTTTACATTAAGATTATTTACCATAAACTGTACTATATAATTACATTTTCAATATATAATCCAAGGATGCTGAAAACCGATTTGTATTAGTTTTTGTCAGTTTAGAATTTTATTTCCTTCTTTAGTAAGCCACAGCTGACACATTTCAGCTGTTAATTTTAATATAGCATATACCTGTAAACCGTAAAATCTTCGAAAGTATATTATTAGTGACTTTTATTTGTAAAATAATTATTAACTATTAATTATCTCCTATCACCATAAACAGAAAGAACCTTCGCTACTACGTTCTGCAAGAGCAAAAAATGGTTTGTATTCCAAAAGAAATAATCAATGACATCCAAGCTTGTTATTTGTATCTTAAATGGAGGCTAGAAAAATAATACTGATGTGTTCGGGAGTATTTTTCATAAACGGCGATTTACAAATTATTATAACTTGAGAATTTCCTACCGCACAGTAAATAAGTTACAACCTTTAATAGCAGAGATTGGCGAAGCACATAACATTTTTTGCAATAAAGAAAGTTCTTTTTTACAGCTATTACATTTACAAAAACATAACAGAACATTTATACTATGCATCAATCTAAGATGCTGAATATATACATATAACGGATATAACCAGCTTACATTTGTATATATAATTATCTGCTATTTAGCTATAACTAGTATTTGCCTTGATGAGCTTTAGTACATACATAATTTTTAATCCTTTTTGTAGCTATTTTTCTTTTATAAGATTGTTATGCTGTGATTTAAAACATTTCCATTTTAGTGTTTTTCCCAGTTAGATCGTCTACATTTTTCCGGGATACAGCTTTTAACATAGTAGAAATTTCTGATACGCTGCAACATAATTTGAACCTCATACGCAATTATTGTATTTTAATATCAGTTTTTGGTTTCAAAATTTGGAGCTAATAAGCTATTGATGATTCTCGTAATATCGCAATTTACATTTTACAGCCCCCAAAATGATTGCAACACTTTCTTTTTAGTTACCTGCTTTAAAATTAACTCTTTCAAACCGAAAAAATGGCAGCGCTGTGTGACGCACAAACATCGGTAACCTGGTACGTATATGCCGGACGCCAAAAACTAGGTAATGGTTCGGACGCAGAAAGATAGCACAATGTATTCCGCCCTGTAAATTGAATAATATTCAATATACATTGCATGACTTGCCATCTGCCTGTTAGAAATTGAATGACTGATCTAAGACGCTTGCAGTTTTCGTTTATACTCGTCGGACGCAGAATCACTAGGTTCATGAAAAGACGCAGAAAGAATAGCATGATGTATATATATATATATATATATATATATATATATATATATATATATATATATATATATATATATATATATATATATATATATATATATATATATATATATATATATATATATATATATATATATATATACCAAGGACAGTAAAGGTCGTCACTGGTTGATACTCAAAGTTGGGGATAAGGGTATTTCGACCTTATAGGGCTGACTAAATAAAGATGCTCTTTAAATGTTGCCAAGCTTTCGAACGTTTTATTAGTTCATCATCAGGGCGCTACAATATGGAAACCATGTTACACTAATTTAAAACTGTTGATTTTATAAGTACTTACACAATTGTGAGGTTTTTATACAGCTCAAGTGTAGCTCTAAACATTTGTTCATTGATTAAAATTGCAAACAATGTATTATTATTAAAATTACTTTAAATTTCACATTTATAAATGACAAGTGCACAGCACGTGGAACGAACAGTGTAAAAATTCTTTATCAAAGCAAAGCAAAAAACTACTATTTCTTTTCGTCTACACGCACGCCCGAAGACAGTATTACCACAATTATTCTGCCAATTGTTAAATTTAAAATTTTTAAAATATTTTCTACTCGTCAAGTGGGCCTTCATAATTATCAAGATGTCTATTAAGAATGTAAGTATATGTAACACTTAAGTTATTGACATCAGAACGTTTATTTAAGTTATTATTGTAATCATTAATGTATGTCATTTCTAAAAAGTTTCGTTTTGTGTAATTCTGTTCCTTTGCTAGAATTCCTGTCTTTCAACCTACTAAACCTCGAACCAACACCAACAGCATTCCTTTTTGCAATTATTAAATTTTCATTTTTTAATGACTTTATTATTTTATCTGTTAAGTGATCATAACTTGTGATGCTACCAAATTTAAATCCCATTTCTTCCCAACGTTGAACCCGGTTATTATGATTATTATTTAGGTTGTTGCTATTCTCTATAACATGGCCTCCCTCTCTCCTTTCATGATACAATATTTTACTAACCAACACTTTAGGATATGCGTTTTCTCTTAATAAGTTATATAATATTCTAATATTCTTAGTCACAAAATCCCCATGACAAATGTTTACAATGCGGTTTTTCATTTGTTTTATGAAATTAATTTTGATTTTGATACTATGATTTGATTTGTAGTTGATGTACCTGCCTGAGGCTGTGGGTTTTATATACCAATCCAGTTTTATTTTATTCTGGGTATCTCTCGTGACTAATGTATCCAGAAACGGTACCTTTCTATCAGTTTCATGTTCTACGGTGAATTTTATGTGTTCGTCGAAGTTGTTAATAACCCTTAATATTTCATCAACCCCATTACTCGGCAGTGCCACTATGACATCATCTACAAACTTTTTTAAAAAAGCAACTCTGTACGTTATTATTGGTAAACAATTGTCAAATAGGTAGTCCATGACGTACTGTGCTAGTTAGTATAGGGCTCAGTTTAGAGCCCATAGCACAACCAAAAGTTTGTATATAAAATTCATCATTAAAACTGAAGTAATTGTTGGTCAGAATGAACTGCACCATGTCTAGAAAGAGTTTACACGTAATTCCCTTGCATTAATGTTTTATTATCTCCCATTTTTCAGTTAAAACCCTAATCACTAAATCTTTTGATATATTACCAAACAAGTTTATTACATCCAGGGATACCAATATATAATTATCAGGAATGGTTATGTTGTTGATTGTTGAAGCGAAATGGAAAGAGTCAGATACATAATAGTCATTACCAGTATCATATGCTTTTTTTAACGTATCAGCGATAAACTTAGCTAAATTGTTTGTAGGACCACCTATCCCAGATACTATTGGTCTTAATGGATAGTTATCTTTGTGCACTTTTGGGTTTCCATATATTTTAGGGCATACACTATTATATATCCTCATCTCCTTTCCCTCGTCACCAGTTATTACTTTTAATTTTACAAGTGTGTTTACAAAACCATTTGCTTTAGTCTGTACTGTTGATGTCGGGTCTCGGCCAAGCCGTCTAAAACGATTTGTATCCGATAATATATCCTGCATTTTTTGCATGTACATTTTCCTCCCCATTGCAACCGTTACCCCACCCTTATCGCTTTCTAAAATTAATAAATTGCTATTGTTTTTTATGAAGTCATCAGTTTCTCGTAAGATTCTGTAAAATTTACTTTTGTTATCTTTATATTTATGTAAATAATTGGTTATAATACTAGTGAGTTTAGCTCTTAAAAAATATTGTTTATTTTTATCTATTTTTGTCAACAAATATTCAATTTCCGCTAAAAATCTTCTAACATTAACATCACTTACAGTGGTTGGAAGGTTGAATTTAGGTCCCAAAGCCAAAAAGTTTTTTACTGTGTCAGGTATGCGTGTGTCAGAAATGTTCTTAAACCATTTATCTTGTATCTTTAACCCTAAATGATTATCACTAATTAATCTTTTTATTTTATCTATATTTTTACGTTTAATCTCATGAAAATATCRATTATAATGAATCATTTGCCTGACTTTAAAGTTACTAAATATCCCTACTGGTKAAACATTTAAAATATCAGATTCTAACTTTAACATTTCTTGAATTAAATGACTTAAATTTTGATTTACATGTCTAATTTCGAAATTAATAATTTTGAATATCAACCTGTTATTAAAATCCAGTATTTTTCCCATCAATTTTTGAATTCAATTTCGAAGGATATAACAGAAAATTGATGGGAAAAATACTGGATTTTAATAACAGGTTGATATTCAAAATTATTAATTTCGAAATTAGACATGTAAATCAAAATTTAAGTCATTTAATTCAAGAAATGTTAAAGTTAGAATCTGATATTTTAAATGTTTTACAAGTAGGGATATTTAGTAACTTTAAAGTCAGGCAAATGATTCATTATAATAGACATTTTCATGAGATTAAACGTAAAAATATAGATAAAATAAAAAGATTAATTAGTGATAATCATTTAGGGTTAAGGATACAAGATAAATGGTTTAAGAACATTTCTGACACATGCATACCTGACACAGTAAAAAACTTTTTGGCTTTGGGACCTAAATTCAACCTTCCAACCACTGTAAGTGATGTTAATGTCAGAAGATTTTTAGCGGAAATTGAATATTTGTTGACAAAAATAGATAAAAATAAACAATATTTTTTAAGAGCTAAACTCACTAGTATTATAACCAATTATTTACATAAATATAAAGATAACAAAAGTAAATTTTACAGAATCTTACGAGAAACTGATGACTTCATAAAAAACAATAGCAATTTATTAATTTTAGAAAGCGATAAGGGTGGGGTAACGGTTGCAATGGGGAGGGAAATGTACATGCAAAAAATGCAGGATATATTATCGGATACAAATTGTTTTAAACGGCTTGGCCGAGACCCGACATCAACAGTACAGACTAAAGCAAATGGTTTTGTAAACACACTTGTAAAATTAAAAGTAATAACTGGTGACGAGGGAAAGGAGATGAGGATATATAATAGTGTATGCCCTAAAATATATGGAAACCCAAAAGTGCACAAAGATAACTATCCATTAAGACCAATAGTATCTGGGATAGGTGGTCCTACAAACAATTTAGCTAAGTTTATCGCTGATACGTTAAAAGAAGCATATGATACTGGTAATGACTATTATGTATCTGACTCTTTCCATTTCGCTTCAACAATCAACAACATAACCATTCCTGATAATTATATATTGGTATCCCTGGATGTAATAAACTTGTTTGGTAATATATCAAAAGATTTAGTGATTAGGGTTTTAACTGAAAAATGGGAGATAATAAAACATCAATGCAAGGGAATTACGTGTAAACTCTTTCTAGACATGGTGCAGTTCATTCTGACCAACAATTACTTCAGTTTTAATGATGAATTTTATATACAAACTTTTGGTTGTGCTATGGGCTCTAAACTGAGCCCTATACTAACTAGCACAGTACGTCATGGACTACCTATTTGACAATTGTTTACCAATAATAACGTACAGAGTTGCTTTTTTAAAAAAGTTTGTAGATGATGTCATAGTGGCACTGCCGAGTAATGGGGTTGATGAAATATTAAGGGTTATTAACAACTTCGACGAACACATAAAATTCACCGTAGAACATGAAACTGATAGAAAGGTACCGTTTCTGGATACATTAGTCACGAGAGATACCCAGAATAAAATAAAACTGGATTGGTATATAAAACCCACAGCCTCAGGCAGGTACATCAACTACAAATCAAATCATAGTATCAAAATCAAAATTAATTTCATAAAACAAATGAAAAACCGCATTGTAAACATTTGTCATGGGGATTTTGTGACTAAGAATATTAGAATATTATATAACTTATTAAGAGAAAACGCATATCCTAAAGTGTTGGTTAGTAAAATATTGTATCATGAAAGGAGAGAGGGAGGCCATGTTATAGAGAATAGCAACAACCTAAATAATAATCATAATAACCGGGTTCAACGTTGGGAAGAAATGGGATTTAAATTTGGTAGCATCACAAGTTATGATCACTTAACAGATAAAATAATAAAGTCATTAAAAAATGAAAATTTAATAATTGCAAAAAGGAATGCTGTTGGTGTTGGTTCGAGGTTTAGTAGGTTGAAGACAGGAATTCTAGCAAAGGAACAGAATTACACAAAACGAAACTTTTTAGAAATGACATACATTAATGATTACAATAATAACTTAAATAAACGTTCTGATGTCAATAACTTAAGTGTTATATATACTTACATTCTTAATAGACATCTTGATAATTATAAAGGCCCACTTGACGAGTAGAAAATATTTTAAAAATTTTAAATTTAACAATTGGCAGAATAATTGTGGCAATACTGTCTTCGGGCGTGCGTGTAGACGAAAAGAAATAGTAGTTTTTTGCTTTGCTTTGATAAAGAATTTTTACACTGTTCGTTCCACGTGTTGTGCACTTGTCATTTATAAATGTGAAATTTAAAGTAATTTTAATAATAATACATTGTTTGCAATTTTAATCAATGAACAAATGTTTAGAGCTACACTTGAGCTGTATAAAAACCTCACAATTGTGTAAGTACTTATAAAATCAACAGTTTTAAATTAGTGTAACATGGTTTCCATATTGTAGCGCCCTGATATATATATATATATATATATATATATATATATATATATAAAAAGTSCGCCGCCTAAGTAGTTCTTACACGACAGACAGATGGCGCTGAACGATAACCGCCGTTTGCATTGCAGATTGCGTTCTTAGACCATGGCCATTCTAAGTTGAGCCGGGCGGAGCCTAGCGAGCGGCGCAGTGACTTCTGTCAGTGGCGGCGTAAATTTTCTAGTAACTGGGGTCTCACAGTAGCTATTTTGATCAGTGGCGTGGTACGGTTATTAAATAATTGAATTATTTAATATATTAATTCATATGTGTATATAGTGTGGGTATGTTTAAGATAATCGGCAGCTGCAAGCTTATTAGCGGGTTAGTACTATATTTCTTGTTATATAGAAGTGTAAGTAGAGATATTGACCGATAAAGTTATAATAATGACTGAAATATAGATAGCTGGGTATCGGTCTATCCAGGTAGACAATGACAGTGTAGAATTATGATAGTTTAAGCAGGTTTAAAGTAGGTAATTACTAAAATACATTCATAATTTCAAATAACAATTGCAATTATCAAAGCAAAAACAAAATTAACATGAATTTGATGGTTCTTATTTTTTAAATTTTTGTTTAATAAAAAGGATATGAAATTTTTTGGTTTGTGTTTTTAAGGCCAAAATCAGATATTTTTTCCATTTCATAAGTATAAAAAGTAAGATTTCTATCAGAATAAATAGGTAAAATTTTTATTGTAAATTGTATGTTTTTAATTTGAATATAAATAGTAATAAAAAAGTTACTTACCTTAAACTAAATTAATTGCACTCTGCTGATTGCATTGTTGTACATATGCCAGCTCTATGTCTACGTTTGTTTTCATATAGTCTTTTTTGCTGGTTTTATTTATTTAATAAATGTCAGGACCTGACAAATACAATAATCTCCGAAAGCTTGGCATAACATTAAGACGTTTTACTTCGCCCTCTGTCTTTTTTATTTAAAAAAACATATACTACCTACATTTTAATACAACAAGTATTTTACACCATATGATAATCTTTGGATTTCAGTTATATCAGAGCAAATAAAGTAAAAAGTAGAATATTAAACAAAAGACGAACAAAAAATGTACTTTAATAATAATAAAATAAAATTCTCACATAGTATATACAATTTATAAAAGATTAACGAATAAAAATTATTGCTTATGACAAAAGACCTAACATTCATCATCCGAGAAGTCACTACTTGAAAAATCTTCATCAGAAGCTCCTGTTTTTACTGTAAAACACAGTTCATCTAGCGCTTCGTCGAGAAGATGTTCTTTTTCCATATATTCTAGTTCCTTTATTTTGCTATAATGGCATACAGCCAACTAGTTGTCCACATAAATTTGCGAAAATCTATGCTATTTTAACGACAACACAACACACAAGCTTACAACCGCATCCGCATTCAACAGGATCACGAATGAAATGCAAATGCATAAGAGGGTGGTCAAGTGTCCTAAAACTCAGGGCCACGTCAGGCTTTAAGCCGTTTGCATACCGTCCACCCCTAAATTAGCAAAATAGGTACAGCCTGGACGAAATTCCGTTAGTGCGACGTTTTATTGCTGGGTTCAACTAAGAATGGCCACAGTCTAATTCTGTTCTGTGGATAGATATTTATCTATAAGTAAAGTACAGCAATTAGTTTGCCGTCGTGGCGCCAACATGGCGGACATATGGTGACTCTTTGGGATATTCAGTGTCTACAGGTTGTTAGGATCAACCATAGCCTGTCTTTTTAACATATACACGCACTCTGCAACGCGTCAACAATCTATAATTAAAAAAATTCTCCAAAAAAAAAAGTAACCATTATACAGATCGGACTAATAATTGCGGTACTTTGTCTATCTAGGAGCTTTAAAAGTCCGTACTGTTCCTCTGTACAGGAACACTGAGAGTCCCTAAGGCCACTAAATAATTATATAATATATCAATATTTAGTGGCTGCCCCAAAAAAAACACAGTAAGTGCAAAAGTGTAAGAATAAGAATATACAAATACTGTGTTGCATTGTGGGAACAACCTAGCTAGACTGCAGATGGGTCTAAAACAGTTAGCAGAATCCATAAAACTGCCACTGCCAGCGCAAAAGATGCACATTTTAGCATTTTGCTAAAAATGTTGGTTAATGTGTTTTTGCTTGAAGCAGACGTATAGTGGCCTTAAAAATCCCCATCTTAGGACACTACTAGTCTGTAATCCATAAGAGCTCAAATTCACTCTATCATATTTTACGCATGTAATATACGGAAGTTTGACGTATTTAAAGTAAAGTATTTGCTTTATCCTTATAGCTACAATGTATTTATATAAGAGTATAAATAATGTTAGGTATGATTTCTTGTACACAAATCAGTATATGATGAGCATTTTCCTAATTTTCATGGTTTCTATGTGTATTTTTCATATATCTGCCACACCGTTGTTTTGCAAATCAATTCGTGCAGTTTTAATTGACCTGTGTTGAAGTAATTTTCAAAGGGTACAAATAGGTATTCTAAATGCAATACACAATACAATTAACTGAAAAATAGGGACTCACTTGGATGCTGTTAAAAATCTTAAATTATACATTTGCAACTGAACTGCTACGAAAGCATTTTGCAGCAGGTATAAATCTCGTGTCTGTGGATTGTTTGGTGAAATTAGAAAGTAAAGGCATGTTTGGCCCATTTACCATGTGTGAATATGTGGTTTCAATGTTGGATTTAACTACTGAACACAATAATTATCAAATCTTTTATTGAAAATTATAAGAAAGTACCACTCTATTTACAGATTTCAAGTCTTAGACATATGTATTTATAAATACTATTCACAATGAAATGTCAGATCTGCATTATTATAATCAAATCTAAATTTGTACCCCACTTCTTCAGTGCACTTTTCCTGAAAAAGGCGAACTCCCTGTCTAGTGTGCACATCCCAACAGATATACTCATCAATATTTGGCACACTTGTTGGTCCTGTTGTCACTGTATTCTTACTATCCTCGCCAAATTGCCAATCGACCCACAGAGCTATGCCATTGCAGCTACTGGTTCTGAAAACAGAACAGAGAACAATATTATATAAACTGGTTTTCCTTTTATTACACTTACCCTTTTAACTTTAATGAGCCAGTTGTTTCTATATTACAATTGACTGATTGTAAGCTAATCTTGCAAATTTCTACAACATCACTAACAGCCTTGCCAGGATACTCCCACAATGGCTGTGGTTCTACCTCACTGTCACTAATACTGCTCGATTCCTATAACAAAATGGCATTACTTAAGCAGAAGTTATTTAATAAAAGTTACTGTTGTAAGTTCCCATTTATTATACCTCTGATTAACATAATTTTACATATTTCTTTCTTCACATTTCACATTCAAATACCAAGTTTTTAACAATCTGTTCTTTAGGGCTTTACTCCATTAAAATACCTTTATTGACATAAAATTTTTACTAGAATGTGTACTGTTTTACAAAATTATTTTATTTTTTAGCAAGCCAATTTTATAACACGTGTAAACACACTCATTTCATTTTCACAAATAAAAACTAATAGACATTTATAAAAAACGGGTTAAGTAACCAGTGTCAATGTCACCATTAATTGCCGGCAACTTACAGGGATATGATTTTTACGTTTTTGCTCCCTTTTTTGTCAAGGTATTCCTAGTGAAACACTTATAATGATCATGCGATAAGACATAATATAAAGGTATTTAATTATATAGGCTTTCAATGTGCTCTGAGCAGTTACTACATGGAATAGGTGAGATGCTCAATTTTTTTAATTATGTACTATTTTACAAGTTGCAATTATCTTTTAACTGTTTTTGAATTTATTTTAGTGTGAATTTGGCTAAATTCGTTGCTTAACATTAGATTTGACGCTGGTCAGTTACAGCAGACAAACAAATAAATGTGTGGTAGTATATAAGTTCCCTAAATATTATATTCAATATTTTTTATCTAGATGGCTAAATCTTATGGTATAAGTAAGAAAATCGCCATGTTGCTCATTTCCAAGTCGTCCATTATCGTTTGAAGAATGTAATTTTAGTTATATAGGTTACACGGGTCATAGTTTTAATGAAGGAATTAAAGAACATAAAAACTCCATATTAAGTAATAGGAACTTAATTGGCTTTTCAAAACATTGTGTAACTTAATCGTACATTTAAAGGAAAAAAAATTAAAATATTGCATACATTCAAAACCACATAAGGTTAGGATTATTATAATAGCTACACATAAACAAAACACTTAACAACCCCATAAACATATCTATAATGATCAAGTTGAATTCTCTAGTTTGTTCACAAACGCTGCCATAAGTGTCAATCGTTCCTAGGTATAGAGGGTCAGTGGGATCCGTACCTAACTTTAAGCAATAGTTTCGTATGTAAACTCTTTGAGAAAGGCCTAATAAGCCAAAGCATGTAAGAGGTTAAACTCAATAAAACTCAAACATTACCAAGTGTTATAATTATTATATTAATTTTTTTAATACTGTGATTTTGAATAACTTACTTTTTAGAATTATAAGCAAAATTTGCAATTACACGACTGATATAATATTCTGCTTGACTACCTGACACACTGTGCTCACATTAAATATAATATAAATAACAGATAATTGATAAAATTTATATCTGATAGCTAAGAATGTATCTTCATACAATAATTTCAATTCAAAAAATGCACTATGATGTTTCCTGTAGCATTCAGTGGAAAATCTATTGATTTTAAATAAAATATACAATAGTGACAGATATGGCAGCCTATAACAATCTGTTTCTTCACAATGCAGCCCCGTGAAGTTATAGAAGATTTATCTTTAAAAAATGCAGTTCAAGATTATATTAAGTATTATTTTGAAAAAGTATCCCGCTAGACATTTTTTTTACTTTAATGACAATACAGTCAGATGTAATTGTTTTTTTTTTATATGTTCTGTATACACAAATGAGATTGTTTGCAATTACACACACTTAATGGCAAGTTCAGTTTGTTGAAATCATACCTATGTTCAGAAAAGATACTTACATCAATCAAGTCGTCAAAGTATTTCATCAAAAATCCTTCGCATCTACCTAAAGAGCATCTAATTTTATGGAGATTATCAAATGCAACTGCAACTGCCTTTATAACAGCTGTAGCTGGAAGCACAGTTACTTTTTCACAAAGTAAATATTGAAAATCCTTAAGTAAATACATGAACATTAGATTATCCCATGGTAAAATACTACTGGCAAAATATGGTTCACCAAACACAACATTCACTTTGCTGAGATCCGACTTTTTAGAAAAACCCTCTACATCATCAATTATCTCAATGTTAACCAGGCCATTGCATTCTATAAACTTATGCAAAATTTGTTTTAAGTAAGAGTTACTTTCAAATACATAGACCTTTTGTGCACCAAACTTGGCAGCTGATAAACCTACATAACAGCTATGACTTAACACCAACACAACACTTTCTTTGTGAATGTTTTCTTTTAATACTGACAAATACTTATTAATCCGAGTTTTATCATTTAACTGTCCAATTCGTGTTCTTGAAAGGGTAATATGTGTACCACACGTACAAATTGGTCTCAATAAGTCTTCATCAGTTATTTTCAAATCTGTTCGTAAATTAAACCATAACGAAAATTCATCATGACAGCTGATTAAATGTATTTCCTGCCCTTTGGTGACTTTAACTTCATGAGGTAAATAATAGATGGCTTGCATCCAATGGTCCCGCCATGGTATTTTCTTATCAGTTACTTCTGGATGTGCCCACTTGGGGGCACAACTCAATAATATTTTATTATTAATATCCATGTTTAACTCCCACCACATAAAAATGGCCTGAGCTATACCATCTGTTTCGGCTTTCACAGTGCTTATTGTCGATCGCTCAAACATAATTGGCGTTTTTCCTGACAAGTCAAACTTAAGTACTGATTGTGGTGATACAACTGTTTTTATAAGATGCCTTGGTAACTGACTCATTTGTAAGTCGTGCACAGCTGCACTTCCAGGGCACGTCTTAATCACATCAGGGACTTTAACGAGAAGTTTGTCATCGTCTGAATAAATATCTTTTAAGGTATTCCAATTTTGTACATAGGGGCTATCTACCACTTGTGCATAGATTGTAGCAGTATGAGGTATTACAATGCAGTCGTTTTCTAATAGTTCTTGATGGGCATGCTTAAATGTGCTCAAAGCACCTTCACCAATTAATTCAGTATCGAATACTTCTGTAACAAGGATGTTAGCTCGCTGCTTTAAATCACCATTTTCACCAACAGTCAAGTCCGTTGACCGCTTTGGAATCACTATAATTTTGTCATCAAGGCCATTCAGTCTAATAGTGTTTAGTGCACAAACACTCATAGGTTTAAACGCTTCACAGGCAACAACACTATCAGCTCCACTGCGGACAGCCATCATAGACAATAATCCAGTACCAGTTCCAATATCAAGAACATTTGCAGGCAAACCTCGCGAATGCATTTTAGATACTGCAGCTTTCAATGCCTGCTCGTATTTATTGTTTCTCTCGGTATCATGAAGCATGTCGGCAAATGAGGATCGAGCAACTTCTTGATGAAAATCGTAATTATCATTATGAACTTCCCAATCACTTTTACCAGTCATTGGATTTAGCCGCTGTGTGAAAACACTCATTGTGCAATGAAAGTGCACTGACAAATTTAGAACACGACACTTGAACAACTTTTGTGAAACACTAAATATCAAACTTTTGCACATAACCTGTAAATCTGTGATTACTGCCAAACTGAAAGTATCAAACAAGAGGACAGGGTTGCCACTTGCCGCATGTTACTTGTGGTTTTACCTACACTCACTAAATACAGGGTGCGACAAAAATATCTGATGGTTTTCGCGCGTGGCGAGAAGAGAGGGCGTCAGAGGAAGGGGCGAGAGTAGTCATTGAACTCAAGGGGCCGGTTTCTCTTCTCCATTTTAAGCTAAAACCAACCCTGTTTTTCAAATCTAAACCAATCACATACCTCAATCTAAGGTATTGTCATGGTTGCTGGGTTAATTTTAGCTAACATCAATTATAATAAAGAGAAGTTCACTCCAATATGGATTGCCATTTCACCACTGATCTCTAAATAATTGGATGTCGCATACATACCAAAATGCATGTAAATTATTTGTGATAGATTTACGCCACTTTAGCGCCTAGCCGCTGGTCCTTGTACTAAAATTTTGACAAAGGTTCGCTTCTGCGGTAAATATAACGTTAATGATTGACGGTTAAAAACGTGAGTAGTAGGGCTATGTTGCTTCTGGCTTTTTCAAGGTCAAAAGACCAAGGACACGACCAAGGTCAAGGTCAAAAGACCAAGGACAAGCCCAAGGTCAAGGTCAAGGTCATGATCAAGGTCAATGTCATGGTCAAGGTCATGGTCATGGTCAAGGTCATGGTCAAACATGAACATCACTGAAGATGCTACCAGTGAAAAGCAGCGAAACATTTGAGAACTAGGGACACTTTGGAGTAAGACATAATAGTCCAGAAGAAATCATAACTACATATCGCCGGTTGTGAAACTCTTAGGAAAAGACAATCAATTAAATCAATTTCATGTCTCTTAGAAAAATGACGTATACTTATTATCTAACAATTTATTTTAATACAAGGAAACGCTTAGGAGTGTGCATTCTCAATACAGTTTTTTAGTGCTTTGTGGTATAATTGACTTAAAAGTTACAGAAAACTTACATTTTGTGGTTCTGGCATGTCAACTTTCAATGCATGCATATTGTTGCCTGACATCAGTTACAAAAAGAATTCGGAAATCAACACACCCTGTGTTTGCATGATCTATTTGTAGAAACCTTGTATAACTTTACGTCATTTACTATGTTGAATTTTTCCTTAAACATTGTTAATTAAATTTAATGATAAACAAAGTTATTTACGTGATTAGTCTGATGTAAACATGTTTACCTGATATGAAAGATTGAATTTAATTAACGTTGCGTATGAAAGTAAATTGGTTCAATGCAGTAATTATGTGTTCATATTTTAGTTGCATAGCAGATTTTAACCACGAAACACCTAAATTTTGATTGATGTAGCGAGTGCATTTTTTTGGTCGTTGTCTTGAATAGTGTGTGGATTTGTTATTCTGAACGGTAAGTTTTTGAATAAAGGTTAATGTGTGATGATTTTTTGTTTCATTAGGTACAGTGAACTTATTTAGTTGAAAATTGTAAAAGTATGTCCTTTTAACAAATTTTGAAATTTTTTAAAAAAGTTTGATGTGTGATGGTTTTGGTTTCGTTAGGTATTATGAAGGTTATTTAGTTGGAAATGATTTTTTGGTTTTGTTAGATTATATAGTTGAAAATTGATTAAATTCAAGGGATAGTGTACCTTTTTAAGCAAATGATATTATTTGTTATAATTGTGTAAAATTATACTTTTGTTTTTTTTCAGATTATTCAGAGGATAGAGGATGATTAGTAACATTAAGCAAATTAAGGATAAAATAAGGAAATAATAATACAAGGAATAAAAAATATATATTTTTATCATTGTCTTTTATTTTAAATATTATTTTAGTTCTACCTTGATGATGACACAGGCACAAATCAACAGTGTTTTGATGAAACGTATTATGTCAAAAAAAGACAATTGTGTTCAACCAGAAGATGGAATAGATGTGTGTGGAACTGGAAAACCTAAAAGAAGAAGGAGAAGAATTACACCAACTCCTATAACTTCTTATACAAATAATAATTTAGTGTCTCCTATTTTTAATATGGAAACTCAAAATTATGTTAATGATTCTAGTAAAAATGAAATCCCATCATATAGAAATAAGATGTTGTTACAGTCAGTGTTTAATTTAAGTGAAGGAGTATTTCTAGTAATGGGTTTAGATTTACAACATGAGTGCGAACCAATTTTAAAAATTATTTCTAATTTCGATTTATCAGTTATACAATTTTCAGATATTAGTTGGAAACAATTTTTAAATTGTAAAGATACAGTTTTAGATTATTTTACTAATGATGAGTGGTATATTGAAAGTTTAGGATTTGTATATCATAAGGTTCAAATTCAATTCAAAGATTGAAATTATTAGTAGCCTCAAAAGAAGCTGGAAATACAGGTGTAGATAACGAAATAATCAGTATTATTGAAGAACTGAAAGAAGAAGGAATAATAATATAACTTTTAAAGATGCCGATAGATAAATTTGGAAGAGATGTTTCAAGAAGTAATAAACATCTCCATCAACATATTAAAACATACATAAAAAAAGAAATACAAAAAACAGGAGTAACATCTACTATATCAAAACAAATTATCGAAGTCATGAAATTTTCTACAAATATCATAACAAAACAAACTGATATTGAAAATAAGGTGAACGCATTAAAACTTAATGTAGATCAACAATACTTGAGTGCTCTACAGTATTGCACAAAAGATTTTGTTCAAAAACAGTTTGATCAAAACAAAATAGATAATTCCAAAGAATTTGTTAAGAATGATTCATTAGCGAAAACAGTACAACAACTTATACATGATTTAGACACCAAAATAAAAGATAGTGCTCAACAATTAAAAGTGGATACTTCCAAAGAATTTGTTAAGAATGATACATTAACGAAAACAATACAACAACTTAATCATGACTTAGACATGAATATAAAAGATAATGCTCAACAATTAAAAACAAAATGTCTACAACTTATCGATCTACCGTTTCATAAAAAAGAAATAACAAATGACKTTACTGATATAGTTAATACGAAAATACAAAATCTATGTGCAGGTGAAATATTATATCAAATCTTAGAAAGTTTACGAGCTCAAAGATTCTATAATATAGTGTCTCATACACAAAAAAATTTCATTCCCATACTTCGAGATTGTAGGATATTGTATTTTTCATGTGACAATTCTGCAATTAAAATATATCACAATACACCTAAAAAATTAAGTAGTCAACCTTTTTCCATTAAAGATACAATTAACTTAAAATTAAATAAAGGAGACAGCTTACAATTTGAAGTTGATAAAAATTTTCCTATCCTAACACTTGTTATAATACTAGAATATCATATTTGGGTAGAGGGTTCTGCTGATATAATAACTTCATTAGCTAGTTTCAATAGATATCCATAATGCTAAAACGACAAATCGTTGAAGAAATACACAAACCGGCAAGAAAGACCTTTCCAAGAAGACCAACAACTATTTTAGGATATCATGACCTTTTTCAATCAGATCTATTAGATCTTTCCAAACTATCAAAAACAAATAAAGGTTATAAATATATACTAGTAGTTATAGACTGTTTTTCAAAATATATTTGGTGTAAGCCATTAAAGACAAAAACTTCAAAAGAAGTTGCATTTGCTATGGAGGAAATACTGAAAAACTGTGGTACCATTCCTAAAAACCTTCAAACAGATGATGGAAAAGAATATAAGAACTAATATTAATCATTACTCAACATTTTCAATTACAAAAGCTGCAATAGCTGAAAGAGTAATTCGAACACTTAAAACATGGTTATACAAAGAATTTAGTATGAGAGGAAATTATAAATGGCTTGATTTAATTAATGAAATAACACAAAAGTATAACAACACAAAACATTCTAAAACTAAACTCAAACCATCTGAAATTACTGGAAAAACAAATCTAAGTCATATATATAATACACATTTAATTAATAAAAAACCCAATACACCAAGCTTATCTGTAAATGATTTTGTACGAATAAGTAAATTTAAAACAATATTTGAAAAAGGATACCTACCAAACTGGTCAAATGAAATATTCAAAATAATTAAAGTTCAAGCCACAAGTCCAGAAACCTATTTAATCGAAGACATAAATAAACAACCTATATTAGGTGCCTTTTACAAACAAGAATTACTAAAAGTTAAATATCCTGAGGTATATTTAGTTGAAAAAATATTAAGAAAAAAAGGTCAAAAGGTACTTGTTAAATTCCTAGGATTGAACAAATCTCACAATACTTGGTTACCTAAAAAAAATATTTTCAATTCAAAAATTAAAAAATCAAAATGATAGTTACAAGAAATGATTGAAAAACTAATAAAACGAACACAAAATATAGCAAAAACTAGAAAGATTAAAAAAGCTAGAACAAACATAAAAAGTGGGGTTAAAAACCTAGAACAACCTTTGACCATAACCTTGACCATGACCATGACCTTGACCATGACCTTGACCTTGACCTTGGGCTTGTCCTTGGTCTTTTGACCTTGACCTTGGTCGTGTCCTTGGTCTTTTGACCTTGAAAAAGCCAGAAGCAACATAGCCCCTACTACTAACGTGAACTCATCATCTGTCTGCACATTTCCAAAAGATGATCGTTGTAGTGTTTGAGTAAGAAACATGTACCGTACAAACTGGATGTTACGTTTACTCATAACCATATTATATAGTTAAGGATCTAACCTAAAATTTGAACGCGCCGTTAAATTGATAGTACGAGTACCAGTGGTATGTCGGCTACTTATCACAGTTTTGAATGACTTATGCGACATCCAGTTATTTAGAGATCAGTGCATTTCACTCTTTCAGTAACCATGGAGTAGTTGAGTCGTTGAGTGCGGCACATCGTGCGCACTGATCTCTAAATAACTGGATGTCACTTACATACCAAAATGCATGTAAATTATTTGTGATAGATTTAAGCCACGTTAGCGCCTAGCCGCTGGTCCTTGTACTAAAATTTTGATAAAGGTTCACTTTTGCGGTAAATATAACGTTAATGATTGACGGTTAAAATCGTGAACTCATCATCTGTCTGCAGATTTCCAAAACATGATCGTTGTAGTGTTTGAGTAAGAAACGTGTACCGTCAAACTGGATGTTACGTTTACTCATAACCATATTATATAGTTAAGGATCTAACCTAAAATTTGAACGCGCCGTTAAATTGATAGTACGAGTACCAGCGGCATGGTGGCTACTTATCACAGTTTTGAATGACTTATGCGACATCCAGTTATTTAGAGATCAGTGATCGTGCGTGTGTTGTGGAATGTGCTTTGAACATTTCAGACTAAACTTGCATTCGAATTTTGCACTTGGATTTTTCTAAAGAGGTATCTGGTATCTTGCCTTAAATATATAGTAGAAAATTATCAGATAGGTACGCTGATTCACAAAGCACGTTGCCATTGCCAAGTTGCCTAGGGAAAAGTCGAGCATCGCTGCAACACAGCTTCTAACCTTTAAGGATGGATTTGATAATTGTATTTCCTCTCCAACTTCTTTTATAAAAATATTAATTTCCTAAAACTAGTTGGCCTTAAAATGGCGGACTATTGTGGTACTGTGCGCGGTTATGAAAGGGGAAGGTTATGGAAGCGGTTTTGCGTGTTTGTGTTGGTATTTTTGATTTGTTTTCATCTGCACTGTTCTGTGATTTGCACTTACGTGGATAATCATGCCAGCACATATTTGCATTATGAAGGACTGTCCTTAGAAATCGAAAAGGGTAGTTTCTTTGTTTAGATTTCCAAATGACGCCAACAGGTTTGATTACTAAACATGTTTTCCTAGTACCTAGTTTATTATAATGTATGTCAGTATGTCGGTTTTGAAGGAGCGACTAAATAACAGACTGGGCTCTGCCAACTGCATATTACGCACGCGTGCAATTGTACAGTATGTCCACATGGAATATAGAATTCAACTTGTAACGAGACATCACCCTCTGCCTGGGCCTGCGCCGCCAATGAGGCCCCCCTCCCATGCGCCGCCACTGACTGTCGGCCAGACCCAGTCGAAACCAGAGAACTAGAGTGGGGAGAACGCTCATGGATCTGCGCGAATGCTAGTAAACAAGGGGGCTCCATATTGTCCACGAGAACCTCAGACTTTTGGCGCTTACTTTAAATAATGACATCTTGTGCAACAGTTTCACTTAAAAATAGGGTAAATGTGAACCAATTTGATGTAGCAGTGTTGAAACACTAAAATCAGTTTGACTTATTCTTGGAATGTTTTATAAATATCAATTAAATGGCTAATTTAATGTGCAGAATGTCTGTCGTCAATCATCTGTCATCAGTTACACAGTAAATAAACAAAGCTCCCAGACCGGCGTTGCTACATGTTATTCTATACTCGTAGCATTGTTTTGTTTACATTGCGTGGCCCGTGGCGTTAGCTATTGTGATTATGATTTTGTTCTCTGCTTGCACGACTTATTTCTTAGTTTTATTTGGTAGTTTCATTAATTTTAGTTATGAGTTGTGTAGGTAGGTAAAGAGTGTACATCGAATAAACGTTCGAAGTCGCAAGATGTCTCCTTGCATAAGTAAATATTATAATCCTTAATAAACTTTTTGCAGTAATTATTTGATATAATTATATATTTTCAAATAATATCTAGTACCATTAACACTGCAAAATAAGTTTACATAAATTTTTCATTTTTATAGGTATACATAAAGTCCTTTTAAATTCAAAAAAAGTACTGTCATTTGACAACACTGTCTGATTTTTGACGTTTCTGTGGACAATATGGCGACCATTACAGTGTCCCAGCTGAATTGGCATGCGCAGTCGGCATATGCGTGTTCTCCCCACTATATTTCTCTGGTCGAAACCCGCAGCTGAACCTCAGAAGTTGCATCACAGGCGAACGGAGCAGATGAACTACTCTACTCTATACGCCGGCAACGGGTATCCCGAGGCATAACCGTTCCGTTGCCGTTCCGAGTTAACCCAGATAATCTGTTTTCGATAATCAATCCTTTGAATTGTCAGTTAATAATTATCTCTTTGTGCGAATAAAACGGTGTTTTCACCTAGTGTTCGTATTTCTTACTAACTCCCACGGTTTTGAACCCCCGAAAGAAATAACCTTGTAACGACTGTTACAAACTGAAATTTTCACGGTATGAACTTTTTTTTTAGACATGTGAGATTAGTTATTTTTGTTTTGGAAATGTTTTATTTGCGTAAAATTGTTTTATAACTACTTAATTCAACGTAACTTTTCATTAATTTCATGAACTATGGCACACAATATTAGGCTTTTTAGAACACGTGACTTTTGAGCGACTGCCAGGGGGCAAATTTCAAAACGATGCAGCTTCTAGCGCGCTGTCATAGAAACCCCATTACTTAATGCCAACGTCAGTCGCTAGAGCTGGGACATTCGATTAAATTCAAATCGTTCAATCAATTGCGTAGATTCGGATCATTCAAGTCGTTCATAAGGATCGTGAATTGAAAGTGACAGCGGTGTCTCCTGTCTCGCCACAGCATATAAATATGCTGTCATGCTGTTTTCTCGTCGTGTGCTGTCGTCAGCCGTTAACCATGTACGACGCACGAACGACGCTGATTCATTAGCTGTGAGCCAAATCAAGGCATGAGTTATTCAATTTGAACGACTTGGTCATGAAGGACCCAACTCTATCAGCCACGCGTCCGTTTCCAGGGTTTCGCAGGCGCGTCCCATGCGTGCGCTTTTTGCCCCCTGGWCGCCATATTGGATGACGTAATCTTAAAAAGCCTAATTGTGTGTTATAAGTCGTAACCTAAAGAGCCATGTGATTCTGGAGAAAATAATTTTATTTATTTTTATTGATAAATTAAATAGTTAATATCACATTTAGCTATTGGCAATATGTAATTAATCATTTTTTAGATTTGAATTTGCATGTGATGAAGTACATAATTAGAGAACGTGGACTTCTCTCTTGACGACTTCCACACTTTATAAAATCTGGAATATTAACAATAGTTTTAATTAATTCTTGAATTTTCATCTAGGTACTCACCGCTTATACCAGCAAATGATAGTTTCTCGGCGTCAATACTTTCATTCTGAATTTGTTCCAAATGATTTATGAGGAGAGAGTTTTGGTGGAAATAACAAGAGCAACCTTCTTCTAAACATTCATGACTCCACGCAGACCCCGTGTCATACTCATTTTTGCATTATGTACTTTTAAAGAATGTCTATTTATGTAGGTTGCTATGCTTAGAATAAACCTTTTTGCATACCACACACATGACTGCCATTATTACTTAAAAACAAAATAAGTAACGATTCTAACAGGTTCTGTATAAAACAAAAAGGTTAAGAGACAGAATTATGCAAAAACATAAACCGGACACGTGAGTATTCGGATTCGTAGACGTACCACTAAAGAACCACGCACGCGTGGCAGTAAGAGCCCGTTCTATGATTTAGCCGCTCCTGGTTTTGATTTTGATTTAACCTCAATCTCCSTTAACGTGACGTTCCCGCTTGCTCAGTAGTAGGCATGTTATCTCCAGTAGGCATTACGCATGCATATGTTTTTGTTTACACTAACCTAAACACGTGCGCGTGCGTTGCTTGGGTAACGAGTAAGTCTCCACGCGGAGAACAACCAATAGTGACACGATATCTGGCGGCAGATACATAAAATATTAAGAACAGTACTTTAATGTTGGAAAAGGGCGGGATTGTTGTGTAATAGGGCTGTTTTTGTTATATCATATTAGCATTTTTAGACTGTGTACAGTGAATATTATTAAGAAAAAGAGGATACATGTAAACACAAAAAGCATGTGTGATATTACATTGTAATAGTAATATGCGGTTATGTGGTAAAGCGGTTATCACATAGGTTATTGCCACGAGTGTGTTTTGGTTACCATTACCAGTTCCTTTGTAATAATTAAATTGAATATACACGTTTGCGAACCTATCTATGTTTTATTATGCGATACAGACGAATATATTACAATAGCAAGTACTGTTTATTTTCGTCATTTGCAAAGCCACACTAGCGCCACCAACGGTCGATAAACTTTCCTATAGTATGCTTGTATACTGTCGAACTGCTTAATTGATCAGTTATGTAAATTTAATCCCAAGAAAAGTGGGGAGTGATTCTACTGGTTCCTTTATTGTACTTTGGATTGCTAATGTTCTCCATACAGTCACTAAATATAGGTATTACAGTACCGCTGTTTCATAAATATTAATAAATTGGGAATGTGGATTAATAGTCTAGAAAAAAAATAATGACATTAATTGAGAAAAAGTTTTTAATATACACATAGCAAATGGTGTATCTAAACACAGCAAATTAAGTGTAAAAAAGTTGTACACTATAAATGATTATTCACTGGCACATGAAATATTCAGCACATTTCGATATCAATAAAAAGATATTACAATTACTAGAAGGAAGATCCATAATAGAAGTTTTTATTCTTAAAGGAAATGTTTGGGCAGTGTGAAAAATCTGGAAGTTTATACAGTTCACACAAAAAAAATGAATAATTGCTTAGAATTTTTAAATAGTTTGTTTTTAACAAATTTAATATCTGCAGCAATCACATATAAAAAGTATACAACTAGTACTAAATAATATGTACAACATTAAAATAAATAAATTAATCAAATGTAAATAATAATAATATCATCACAAAAAGTCCAACAGCCTAAAGAATATACAAATGCATTACTTATTCATGTAAACAATTATCATTGCACTCTAATGAGTATGTATGTTAAATATTAATATCTGATCAGAAGAAATTAACAAAATACTCATATAAAATCTTAAGGTTAGGCTGTTTTGATTTAACATTGGTGCTACTGACATGTTCTGGTCAAATAAAAAAAAGTGTTTTGTTTTAAAGCTGATATGAATGTTACAAATGGTGCGTAATGGTTTATACATGTAGGTACTAGTATATAAATATCTTATGGTATATACGTATTTCTAAAATTTATACATACTTTTGAAATGCTTTAAGTAGGTAAAACTTAATAATAATTTCATAATTAATCAACCAGATAAAATTTATAAACTTAAATAGGTAACTAAAACTAGACCACGATGCAAAATTCCTGCTATACAAAATATACAAATTTGTAAATAGTAAATGAATACTGTACAAATTGTTAATTGGTCTTGCCAAAAGTGTCTTTATTCTGATATCCAGTTACATATCCTGAGGTGTCGGCAACATCTTTGCGACCAGCAATTCCTTTTCCCTTTCCTGTTTCATCAAACCTTTGCTTGTGGGTTCCAGTATATTTTGATGTATCAGTTAGTCTATCGACAGCACTAGGCGTTTTTGTCTGGAAATAATTTTAGATATGAATTAATGGTACATTCCAGAGGCGGTTAAATTAAATTAGGCGCGATTTTAAAATCGTTTTGTTTATTTCAGTTCAGTTCAGGTAGATAATTTGGTTCTGTTTCAGTACTTTATCTAAAGATATCGACATTGAACAAACTATTCGGGAGCGTCCCTGTTTTTGTTTTAGGTACCTAAAGCATATGTGCCAAGAAGACCAAGAAAAGGTAACTCTAAACATTACGTATTCATTCTGCCATATAAAGGGTGTTCATAAAAATGGGTCAAGCAAGCAACAGTATTCTCTTTTTAACGCGAACATAGCACCCGCCATGTAAACGGTGGCCATTTTAAGTGCGCCTGATAGGACTTGTCGAATATCGTAGATTTTGTCCCAAATAAAAATGATGCAACATGGTTTTATGTGTAGGTTGCAGATGTAAAATTTGTGTGAAAAAACCAGCTTCTACAGGTAGAAAACAGGCATGTTTTCAGTGGCGTTGGTCAATTTGCCTTATTTCTGCTAATTGGATACCCTATATATGTATATGCTAGTAAGCCGCTGCTGATCTGTGCCATTTGGTTTCACTTTGGCTTATTACATGTGTTGTCTTTTTTTTTCCTTGTCTAAGCGGGCACCGTTGATTTTGCGAAATCGTGTACAAATCGCGGAAAACTTGGAAAGATGTATGGATAACCGCAACGTCAGTGTAAATTGCAAATGAAGCACTTTTGGCAAGTGACAGTCGTAAAGTTCAATTTGTTGCACCTGCACTACGATGTGTGTTCACGAAGACAAAAACCATCACTGGCTTACTTGACCTGTTTTTATAAATGAATATCCATTATTTACATACTAGCACAAGAAACAAATTTGCTAAGATGATGCTGAAAACGCTTGTTACATTCTGGCTGTTGAATAAAACAGTAAATGACCATTTCTTCTAATTCTCGTTGAAAATAATAATTATTTGACTTGTTCCGAAAGGGTATATATAAAATAAAAATAGTAAACTTAATAATAATGCTGCCAAGTAAATGTAAATAATTAAAACGACTTAAAGATATTTGATTGTACGATAACATTTTGTAATTAACTGCTTAACAGTTTTTTCTACTACATTATGTCTATTTGCTTGACAGCTCAAAAATATATGACTATGGATGTATGTATTTACAATTACCTACTGTAGTACATTTACTTTGTATTCGCTACGCGAACGTTCTTGTGTCTACACAAGCACTAAAAAAAATCTGAGAAGCCCCATTTCCTATTTACTACAGTTTATTTTCACAACAGTTCATACAGACTTTGTATTTTTAAAGTTAATATCTTTGCTTGTACATTGTGGTTAACAATAGTATTGCTAGAACAAATTTAAAATTAAAGTTTGAGTAACAAAGGTTATTAAATGTTTATAGGAACGTCTTAGTTACTTGAAGTAAAGTCGGTTTTTTACATATCTCCTTAAAACTCAAAACTTCCTGTCTTTTCATTCAAAGTTAATTGAATGAAAAAATTAAAAATTTATTAGGATAATAACCATTAGACTAATTTTAGATGAAAACATTTCCAATGACAGGCATAAAACAATTAAGTATACAATTAGGATTAAATATTTAAGGAAACCCAGAATTAAACAGCTTTTAGTTTGAATGGAAATACACCATTGTAATTTTTTTGTCATGTATATTTGTGAGCTGTGGTGCAAACATTATCATAAAAAATAAGTATATGAATGTTTTCTATTTATTTATAAGGACTAGATACGACATACCCCCGAAAGATGTGTCTCAGGTGTACCACATGAAGCCATTTTATTTTGTATTTCAGCAACATCCATTTTCTTGTTTTTAGCAAGATCTTCCAAAAATTTCTTGTAGTCCTCAATTCCTGCCTTTTGCGTCTTTAGTTTCTTAAAATAAATGCCAGTATCTGTAGTTGTTATTTTTTTGCCATCTATTACTTTCGCCTGCTTCATCCATTTATCACTGTTTGATAAAGTGATGTGTTTGCCATCCGATTTAGGATCACCAAATTTTGCAAAGGCCTTGAAGCTCTCATTGAAACTGGATGATCCTGATGTTGGGGTAGGTGATGCTGGTGGAGCTTCTCCATTTTCTATTTTAAGATTTGCAACTTCTTTAGTTGGTGGATCTGCTGACATTTTTCTGATTCTAGAAAGTAATTATACCAGTATTGTTATTCTTGAGTTCTTAAATTATGCAGAGTAAGATGAATGTTTAGAGCACTACAAAAGCAACAAGTATGTATGCATAAGAGAAGTATTATAATCATTTTCTTTAATGTTCAGTTCCTTTTTACTTATAATGATTATGTAGAAATCATGGTTGAAAGTAAATATCTATGTATATATGATTATGACAGAGTTTAAGTAAGATTTAAAATATTTACTACTGCACAATAATAAGGTACTGCAAATTTCTGACTAATGTTAAAATTTCAAATGAGCAATGGGCATACTGTTGTACTATTTTTATATATTATAAATACTTTGTGTACCCATTCATATCTTTTTTAAGAAAAAAGAAATATACTAGAAAAGGCTCTACCGCATATTTGGTGTAAATATTGTAGTTTTACAATTAAAATTTGGGTTTCTTGTAACTGGGTATAGAATTTAAATTCACCAATAGTTTATGTTTGAAAATATTTACATTACTATGACGTCATAAAAAGGTGCGAAAAGTTGTATAAGGCAACATTTATTATACATTTTTCAGTTTTTTCTCATAGTTGCGCGAGTCTGAAGCAAAAGTGGGTGGATGAAATGCTTTGTCCATCAAAAGTTTATAGTTTTACAGAATTGCCAAAAGTGTAGCTGCAAAAAGAATATTGGAACAAAATAACAAAAAATAAACTGTACATCTTAACCACGGATAACGTAATTATACTAGGTAGCAAATTTATTGTTAGCAGATACCTAAACCTATCAATAAATAGAAAACTAATCTGCATCTGACAGTGCAAAAAGAAAGCTATCAATGTTTGTTTTTTTTTTATAAAATTTATGAGGTACCTATAAGTCTATGCGATATTTGATAGTTAATAGCTTTCCTTAAAAATCCAAACATAGAAAAATGGATCAGTTTTCAATTTTATTCTTTGATGTTGATTGAGGAACTGAACAGAAATGAAACCCCAAAATTCAAAACAGTGTGTAATAAATACTTGTAAAAATTCAGTTCAAGAAATAACATTGAATAAATTCAGAACGATGCAAATAACAGCAAATGTAATATATTAATAAACAGACCACCCACATTTATATTCAAAACTGAAAATGCAAGTTGAATATTCTTTTGTAATATTTGGACATGTCACTTAGTATTTTAATTTGCGGTGTATCCCAAATTTTTGTAATATTATATAATTATTTTTTTGCTGGCAACCTGCTTTTACTATTTTTAAAGTGCATGTCGAGTATCAAATTTTAAAT
Organism: Rhyzopertha dominica; assembly: GCA_025024175.1. Taxonomy (NCBI): domain Eukaryota; kingdom Metazoa; phylum Arthropoda; class Insecta; order Coleoptera; family Bostrichidae; genus Rhyzopertha; species Rhyzopertha dominica. The sequence goes on from QCXZ01000003.1 coordinate 19,573,399, forward strand.
TTTTATTCCATGCATTTACACTAAGTTAAACAAAAACACTTTACGATGATGGCTAGAGGGCACTATGCGCCTTTGTCCATTTATTTTAAAAACACTATTTGAAAAATGAAAATAAAACAATTCACATTAAGATATTTTTTCCAACAATTTCTAGTGCCTTTCGTTTGAGGGTAATTTCCATAATATGTAATCAGACTTGACTTAATAAAAAACAATTTTATCAAACAAAAAATTAAGCTAGAGTGTATTTTAGAAAGATCGGTATACATTATAGACAAAATAGGTAATATATAATTGAAACATTTTTTTACAATTCTTGTCAAAATAAGTAAAAYCACCACAATAACTAACACTATATCGTACTTAAACGACTCATCTCGAGCGCGCATATATTTATTTTGCCCTTACAATAATAAACTTATAGTTTTCTAACTTTTTATTTTTACAAACAAAACACGCCGACTATTACATATCCATTTGCCTATTTCTTTCACACCTGCTAATTTTCCATACTCTAGCACATGCAACGTCGATATCGATACACACATGCATTGGATATATAGGTATTTTACATACTACACATTTTAAGCCGGTACTCAATGCAGTTTCCTTTTTACCTTTAAATAAGGAAAGTATTACTGATTACCAACAAAGTTCCCTTACAAAAAAAAGCAATTCAGTTCAGTGTCATACTTATCTAAACATTAATAATCATTAACGCAAAATAAAGAAAAATATCTGGATTTACTACAAGCATGCGCAAAACTGAAAAACAGTTTGGGACACCAGTGTGTAGAAGAACAACAGGTTTTGCGGTAATGGTCGACAGACTGTACTCTATTTAGAGTGTTCAAGAAAACCTTAACATTCTCACCAGACAGCTAGAAAGCAAACTCGAGATTAGTCAATCCTCAGAAGTAAGAATTCTCACACCACCAAAATGCCATTTTTAGAACAGTGTCTTGCAAGAATTTATTGAAGACATTTTTAATGGAAGATTCATTTTGCTAATAAATAATGGATCTACTAAACATGAACTTCCTGGCCGCAGATGTTTTCCTGTTTTCTAATTAATCAGCACTTAAATTAAATGGCTATGTAAACCCACATAGAGCTAAAGAAAATCTACAATACTTAACATGCAGAAAAAAGTCGATGTTTAGGCATGAATTGTTGAAGTTTGTTACTAATATTTAGAACTAATATTCTTTGATGAAAATCTCAATGGAACGCGATATTTGGAATTATTGCAGGTATAACAACTTTCGAAGTTGTTTTCTTGTTCTGTATTAGAAGATAATGACGCGAATAAATAGGTAGAACCTACATCTGGCTTCTACAAGAATATCTTGATGCAATATTTCCAGGAAGATGGATTGGTAGATAGAAACTCTGAATGCCCACCTTGACTTTCAGACTGCTTTACTTTGGACTACTTTTTATTGGGGTACTTGAAAAGCAAAGTTTATCAGAGGAAACAGGCAAACGTTGAAGAGTATAGGCTAAATTTTCCTTGAAATAATCAAAAATGTTCAAAATGGGTTTCAGTTGCCAAACTGTGTGCATTTATTGACATAAAGTATTAAGATAAATTGCTTTATTTGTTATTAATAAAATAAAATAGTTTTATTTAATTAACACGGAATACAAATTTAAAAATTGACAGTTAAGTATAACTTGACATGCATTTCATAAATCATCAATAAAGGGGGTTGTCATTAAAAAAAAGATCAGTTATAGGACACATCATCAATTTCTTTTAAACAAAGAAGACGGCTCACGCTGTATATGGCGATCTTTTGAAAATGTTTTGAGGATAGCACGTTTTAAGTTTATTGTTAAAATAAATAAATAATATAATATATAAATATAAATAAAATAGTTAAAAAATAACAGGTTTTAACATGTATGAAATTAAGAAAATTCGACAAAATGGGCCACCACAATGTTTACGTCATTTTTTATATTAACTAAAAATTCAACCCCATTATGAAGCGGCAAAAATAGACGATAGGTCTGACATGTATAGGTATCTATATTTCCAACTTGAGATAAGCACTAATGCAATGGTATTTAAKTTGAGCCTTATCGAATAAAGTAAACATATAGATGCTACCTAGGTAGGTACCTACAAGTAATAAGTGAAACCATTTTATAACATACTTCGAATAATAACGATTAGGTGAGGCAAACKAGTCATACATCATGCCTATTTTTAGACAATTCAGGAACGAACATCGTCAGATGTGTGATCTGTGTATTACCGAAGCATATATATTTAGGAACATTACATCTAAAGTGTGAACGTCATTCCGCAAATAATATTTTTGCTTCTTCGATAACAACATTACTTTCCAATTTTTTTCATAAAACGGTGTTCTTATGTGTTGTTAAGCGAAATTACCACCAAAACGGAATTMCACATTTCTCTTGTTCAGAAGAAACATGCGCTGGAACAAAAATCGATAGATGTAGCGAGCCCTTTGTCGTCGAAAAATGAATAGACAAATATTCCTATTTCTGTTAAGGACAGTCCCAGACTACAACTTTTAATGTATAATGTGTCTACAATGTTTTTAGTAAGCACACTCATCCATATAATTATAAAAACGAAAAAAAAACAAAGTTTTTAATTTATCCGCCAAATCATGAAAATTATCGTTATTCAGCACAATACCTACTCTACTACGTGTGCACTGTTATTATCATTATTATTTAATAGATCTTTAACCGCATTGCGTGTAATCGGTAACTTCCAGCTCATTGTTTATTTACATCCTAATTGCGAGCCAATTATGTGGTTGTGCATGTTCCACACACTTGTTACTCACCCAGATATCGCACCTTTCAGTGGTATATGTAGATCACTAATAGTATCGTTTGTACTGTTTACTACCAATCGCCTATTTTTCTTTTGCTTTTTACTATCCCTTTAGCCTTAGTATACTGACGCGAGACCCGAAACAGCTCGCAGTTCCTACTCTTGTCACTAAACGATGACTGCGTTTGTGAGTGAACGTTGATAATAGCGCATTCGTAGAACACCTCAGACCTCAGTGAGAATTCCGCTACTAAACCGGAAGCATGTAAAAATGGACCTCCGTTATTTATTTTTGTCGTGTCCAGTAGAGTCCAAAGACCGAAAATTTTGAAAACATCTACGCATTCAGTAGCACTAAATACATCCTTAAAATGATAGTTCACAGTGATCTTTTATTTCCTTACAAAAGCATTATTAAGGTTCTTGAATCAACCAAACATAATTATTAAAAATTGTTGTTTGCAGTTAACTAAATATGTTTATAAAAACGAACTCAATATCGATCATTTCTAACGTTAAGAGGTAGCGTAGGTACTCCCAAAGACTTACTTAATTCAAGGAACGGCCAAGTTTAGCATACGAGTTGGGTAACGGTAGATGACGGTAACTAATTCTTTACATAGCCGATAAACGACAAAGCGTTTTCCACCGCTAGAAAGCAGTAGAGTAGCTTCCCTAATAAAATCACTAGGTAGATAAAGTACCGCAATTCATTGTCCATATTTTTGCACTAAAATGGCGGATAAAGCCAAAACCATAGAAACCAAATAGGTTTGATCCAGTCTTCTACATAAACATTTAAAGCTGTTAAGCTGTTTTTCCCAAAACATTATTTTTACCGCTTCCACCTACTTTTGAACAAAACCCTATCGTATTTTCTAGTATAAAGTTGCTGATGACTTTAGCTCAGGTTTTACCAACCTTTCCTTTTTATCTTTGGAAGTTTAAATCATCCTCAAAAATGAACATTGTGAGAAAGTTCTTTTATTTGTAGGGATTTCTAATTTAAACAATAAATCAGTTTCAGTGCAGGTAGATGCAGATAATTTAGCATATTTAGGTGGGTAACTCCCAACTTTGACGTCTTTGACATTAAAGCTCATTTTTAGGTTGATCCAAATTTATCGCGTTCGAGTATCAAACACAATAGTCACAATGGCTTCTGGTGGTATGAGTTTAGAGCAACAATTTGTAAACTTCTCAAAGTTCGGCGATACAAAATCTGACGGAAAGACAATAACTCTTACTCAGAGTGATAAATGGATGAAACAGGCGAAAGTAATTGATGGCAAGAAAATAACGACTACAGATACCGGCATTGCTTTTAACAAATTCAAGTAAGTCATTGCTTGTATTAACATAAATACCACATATGCAAATGGAAACCAAAGATGGTGACGATCGTAAAAAGAACAAAGTGCTTTATTCCCGCCACGATGACGATTTTAATGTGTACAACCTCGATAACTGTAATTTACTGTTAAACCTATTTCTACATTTAGGGAAACCTACCATATAAAGTTTAAATTTCAAAATAAATATAATAGGTACTAAGTTTGCGCTTCAAGAAATATTACGGCCATGGACGTACCCAGCTTTTGGCCTAGGGGAGGGCAAAGCAGGAACGTCCTGTAGAGTATAATTCAGCATAAATGGAAATAATAAATGTTTATAAGATATAAGGTATACTTAAGTAATAATTAATGAAGTATTTATTCCAGGAGTAATCTTCGTAGATTTTCTGCAAGGCGACTTAAAACATCTTCTGTGAAATAAAGACCCAAATCATTTATATGTTTTCTATGTACACTGATCATACAAAGCCCCTTTATTACTAAATCCGTTATTGATGAACTCAGTTAGGTGAGGCGCATTCAGTTGCATCGCTATCGCGTTTAACAAAAAATGAGTTAATAGGTACATTTTATTTGGGAGAATAAAGATCCGTGATCCACATACTGTATAATATCATACGAAGTACCAAAGGAACATAAATTTTACCTTAAAAGTTTTACTAATAGGAGCACGATTTCTGATTCAGAATTAACACATATCAAAAATTAATACATTAACCGATGCGCTTTTAGTACAGTTTCAACTTCTCACACCAGAAGCTTTAGAAATTTAAGCTGGAAGTTTATATGTATCGGTGCTAAAGATACAATTGTAGTAATTTAATTTAATTTAAAACGAGACGAGACTCTCACAAACGACAATATCGTGGGCATCACTAATATCATTGTACATTATTGTGATCAAATAGGTGAAAGAAGCCTTACATTTTTCAGTACTGTACTTTGGGATAGCTATTTCATTTCTGTTTCTAGCATTGACTGAATGCACATCAGACAGACTGGATTTTCGAAACAGTGGCAACAGTAATTTATTATTAATTCATATCTTATGGATCTCACATAATATTTTGAAGTGGAATCTGTTTGTAATGTTGAGCCAACAACCTTAAGCAATATAGTGTTACATGGTCACGCTTACACAGGTTAAAACAAAACCTAACACAAGCATTCTGTATCTTCTGTAGTCTATATACCTCGGCCATTGTCAAACATGGATAGTACACATTCAAACAGCAATCTATGGTTGGAAATACCAGTGACTCACATAAACGTATCGTTAAAGCTGTCGTCAGCAGTCCATGGGTTCTCTATAACGTTTTCAAAGCAAAATAACACTTTCTACACACAAATGAAACATGACTAGGCAAATTCAGTTTAGCTTCTATAATTACACCCAAACTCCTTGCTTCCTTAGCTAAGCTAAAGGTATATCATAGCTGTTTATGAATAACTTAACAGAATTACAAATAGAATCACATGCCAACGCAGGGTCCAACAGAATTGCGGTTGTCACCAGTTTTGAAGGGCCTCAAGGTTTTTATTTATATTTTGCACCACTTTCATGACATATTATTTGATCTGTTTAGTGATGTATACAATTGCGTATCATCTGTTTGTCTACATCGCTAATGTAGGTATAAGCAGAATAATGGGACCAAAATCGACCCCTGGAGGATTCCACTGTGAAATCTTGCAAAGTACTTCCACACCCACCACTTTTAACCATTGTGCTATTGTACTGTACTCTGCACTGTGCGAAAAGCCTGGGTGCTTTATTGCTAACAGAATGCCTTGGTTGGTGGTATCAAAAGCCTTCGAAAAGTCCAAAAGCATCAGTATGGTGCAATTTCCAGAATCCCAATTACCCAGTATATCATTCACATCTGCAGTTAATGTAGTCAACATACTGTGGTACCTGCTTTGGTGTTGACTGAATAAACCACGTACAATAATGCGCGAAACGTATATTTTTTTCGAACGCCCATTTTTATGAAACATTTTCGTTATTTTAACATGTTGCTCAACTGTGTATCGCCCCAGGAAATCCATGTATAAATGTTCCAAACTTGATGTTACCCTGCAGTCACCTACGGAATAGTGAAACTTATGTTTGAACACACTTTATAAGCTATCTTGTTGCAGATCAAAAACTATAACCTTTCAAAACTTTGTTTTATTTGTGGAAGATCTGGCCAATCAAAAGAATATTGACCCACAAGAGCTCAAAAACAAACTCGCTAACTGTGGATTGCCTGGCACAACAAATACAACGGTATGTTCTCTGGTAACATCATTACATTTCTGTTACATTTGTTGTTAAAAGTAGTCTTGCGACTTAAATCTTTCCTGCTAACTTCTTTTATGCTTACAAACTACGAAATAACTTAAAGATGCATTAAATAAAGTAAAAAATGCTTTTGCTTGAAACTGTTCTAGCAAGCAACAACAGTTGGCGGAGTTGAACGATTAACAGACACTTCAAAATATACTGGAAGTCACAAAGAAAGGTTTGATGAAAGTGGAAAGGGGAAAGGCATAGCTGGAAGAGAAAATGTCTCTGAGAATACTGGGTATGTGGGTGGTTACAAAGGAGCTGGGACCTATGACAAAGCACATCCAAGCTAAAAATGTAACAAATATTTATTTCGCAGGATTTACTTACTCAAGTTACAATAAAAGTTGAACAGATGAGGTTACTTAAAGCTAAATGGCTGAGTCTTAAGAGGGGCATTTACTTGGAGCGATCGGGCAAAATGTAAACTATGCAACCCATGTTACCAGCGGGACATGGGACGTAAGAGGGTAGCCGATAGGTTGAAATTACGCAAAGATCAGACGGGCTAAACTAATATTCGGAAAATTGCTGACTGTAGCGTGTGCATAAAAAAGTAAGCATGATATTAGTAACTTACTATGACATTATACCAGGTTATTCAAAATATGGAATAACCCATTTATTTCTGTAAATATGAACTATATAACATTTCATTCTAACTGCATGTCGACTATGATTTTTGGAGGAACTTTTATAATAATTTTCATTCCGCCTCCCCATTGCTTCGGCAGACAGTAAATTAATGTGAAAGAGCTTTTAACATTAAACTTGTCACGTGTATTTAGACATAAAAGCTTAGAAATCCGGTCATATCGGAATAAATCGTATACCGCACGATCATTCCCGACAGGTTTACATCTTAGCCTCACTGTTCTCTGAATACCACGCGACGGATCTGGTGGGGATGGGCATTCGCATTCCGCTCTCTTGACGGACTCGTGCGAAAGGGTTTGCGGTTTTAGATTTTTTGAATGTTTTTACTTATTTATCGTGCTCATGTTTTTGGTAGTGTACAAAGAAATATGTAGCTACAACGTGGAGTTCGAATTTTTCGTTTATATGCCTTAGTTCTCGAGATATAGCTCGCCAAAAATACGCATTTTTAAGCAAAATATAACAACAAATATTTACATTACCGTACCAAATTCAGAAAAAACTCGAACTCTACGTTGTAGCTACATCTTTTGTCATTGCCGTGTCGAAATTTCACTTCGAAAAAGTTTCGAATAACTCGGTAAAATGTAAAACGGTAGGTGCTTAAAATGACCTGATTCGCTCTAGGTAAACGCCCCTCTTAATTAAAAAGCTACTGTTTTATTTGTCTCTGAATAACCACGTAAGATCAAGAATCAATAACAAATTCATATACTTATATTAATTGCATATATTTGTTCATTTTGAGCAGTCAGAGAACAACCGACCACCTGCGCTTTTTTATTTGGTGTTTGAAAGTCGGTATCTTCCACTAATCGTAGAAATCCGCACAACCAATATTAGCTTAATTTTATCATGAACTACTCAAATAACATATCATTAATAGAAAAACTGTTTAACACTAATAACTCATCAATAAAAGTCTTAAAATTCACTCCACAAATTAAGCAAAGACAATTAGTTTATTACACCATATTTTTCTGTGCAATTTATTATTATACACAATGCAGCAGGCAACATATAGCTGTTGAGATGTATATTACAAATTAATGTACACATACGGTATAAATAAAAACAGAAATATGTTGAATGGATTTAAAGGTGCATTCATTGTGAAACATCCTTAATCAATTAGGTAGCTTGGAAACAAGCTGATTGAACGCATGTGCTTTGTCTCACTTGATTTATCAGATAACTCTGACGATCGTTTCGACCTAGAACGGTCATTGTCAAAGAGATAACAGCGTTATACTAAGCCCAGATGTGCAGAATTTTGTTTGCATCCCCTTTTTTTACAGGGGTTGTAAAATACAGTTGTAAAATCTCTCGCCTGGGTTTGAAGGCCGACTTTATAATTTCGGCAATATCAAAGGCGTACTGGACGTGGGAATTTCTATTTGTGTATTTCGCAAATGTTTTTTCTGATGCTGAGCTTTTTTAATTTCCAAAAGTTTTAAAAGGTTCAGTTTTCTACCTTTCCTTTCGCAATGCAAAATTTTGACGTTTTCATCTGCGATGGTTATTACTTCCACATCCAACGGATGGGATTGTATCGCGAAAAAAATTTTCAAAAATTTTTATTTGKTCATTCGCTTTAAAACGGTCGAAAACGCAAAAAAACAAAATTTGAGCAAAAAAAAMTTCTTGTCTGTGTGTCTGCGGTTTTATTTGTATACACGATAACTTTCGAAACACTTAATATATGAACTTGAAATTTGGCAAACGTATAAATCTCAACTACCCAAAGCGACCTATTGTTTGTGGGGTAAGTACGGTATCGGGAAGGGGGCAAAATTGGGGGGTAACTACCCTTTTTGCAAATTTTTATTTTTTTATATTTTTTTCGTTTTAGTAGTGAATTATTCGTTCTTATAAATTTTCGGTGCAGAAAACTGTTTAGAAGATATTAGCAAAAAAGCATCACTTAAAGAAAACGGTTTTTTCTAAATATCTCCGAATATACTTAATATATTCAAAAAATGAAAATGCCATCAGATAGGAAATAAAATTTCTCACAAAAAGTATCTTAGAAAATTTATTCTCAATTTTGACATTTTCGAAATATTTCCAAAAAACCTATTTTGGTCCCTGCTTGTACGATTTTTTTTTAAATTTTGGTATTATATAGAAAATCAAATTTCTGATCAGAAAGCACTCTTGTAATTTTTTTGTTAAGTTAATAATTTTCGAGTTATTTGGAAAAAAAACGATTTTAAAATTTATATATTTTGCTATCACGAGGACTTTGTCTTAGAAAAAATGTGTAGAAAGACAAAATGCTCAAAATCTGATTACAAATCGTGTAGTATAAGAAATAAAAACGTAAGTGTCATTTTGTCAATTGGATGTGGAAGTATTGATTCAATTTGCAGCGGTTTTTCTTACGCAATGATTAGCAAAACCTGTTGTGCTTTTGTTTGAATTTATATTCGCAACATGTTCTTTAATTCTGTTTTTAATAGCTCTACCTGATTGTCCTATGTATATCATATCACATTGCATGCATTTTATTTGGTAAATGCCGTTTTTATTCAATTTATTGGATTTTGGCTTATTGTTAACTAGAAGACCTCCCAAATTGCACTTATTAACCTCTATTGCTTTTATTCCGAGTCTGTTCAGCTTATTTTTAACACAAACACTAAGTCCTTTGACATAATTTACTGTGGCAAAAATATGTTCTTTTTCATTGATGCCAGCATAGTACAGCATTCTTTGTATTCTAATTTTATATTGCTTTTTAAGTATTTGGTCCACAATTTTTGTGTCGTATCCATTGTTAAGGGCTATTTGTTTAATTGTCGTCAATTCTTTTTCGAAACTTTCTTTTCTAAGTGGTATATTTATTAGTCTGTTTATTAAACTATAAAACACAGAATGCTTAATCTGTGACGACTGATTTGAAGAAGCCGAGATTGTAACATCTGACTGTGTTGGTTTTCTATAAATTTCAAAGTCTATTTTACTATTTTTTACCGACATTGATGGAGTTCTTCGTTTTCTGGACTTATCAATGTCGGTAAAAAATAGTAAAATAGACTTTGAAATTTATAGAAAACCAACAGTCAGATGTTACAATCCCAGCTACTTCAAATCAATCGTCACAGATTAAGCATTCCGTGTTTTATAGTTTTATAAACAGACTAATAAATATACCACTTAGAAAAAAAAGTTTCGAAAAGGAATTGACGACAATTAAACAAATAGCCCTTAACAATGGATACCACACAAAAATTGTGGACCAAATACTTAAAAAGCAATATAAAATTAGAATACAAAGAATGCTGTACAATGCTAACATCAATGAAAAAGAACATATTTTTGCCGCAGTAAATTATGTCAAAAGAGTTAGTGTTCGTGTTAAAAATAAGCTGAATAGACTTGGAATAAAAGGAATAGAGGTGAATAAGTGCAATTTGGGAGGTCTTCTAGTTAACAATAAACCAAAATCCAATAAATTGAATAAAAACGGCATTTACCAAATAAAATGCATGCAATGTGATATGATATACATAGGACAATCAGGTAGTGCTATTAAAAACAGAATTAAAGAACATGTTGTGAATATAAATTCAAACAAAAGCACAACAGGTTTTGCTGACCATTGCATAAGAAATAACCATCACTTAGATGAAAACAACGTCAAAATTTTGCATTGCGGAAGGAAAGGTAGAAAACTGAACCTTTAGAACTTTTGGAAATTAAAAAAGCTCAGCATCAGAAAAAACATCTGGCAAATACACAAATAGAAATTCCCATGTCCAGTACACCTTTGATATTGCCGAAATTATAAAGTCGGCCTTCAAACCCAGGCGAGAGATTTTACAACTGTATTTTACAACCTCTGTAAAAAAAGGGGATGCAAACAAAATTCTGCACATCTGAGTTTAGTATAACGCTGTTAGCTCTTTGACAATGACCGTTCTAGGTCGAAACGATCGTCAGAGTTATCTGATAAATCAAGTGAGACAAAGCACATACGTTCAATCAGCTTGTTTCCAAGCTACCTAATTGAAAAACAGAAATACAATTCCAAAATAAGTACAAAACAAGAATGTTGTTCAATTATGTTATACTAAATAAACCCTGTTAAATATAATTGTTTATAAATGTTCAAGAGTTAAGACATTATAGTTGTCTAATTTATTTTTGAAAATATTCATTGCTTCCGCACGTATCATCTCCTCTAGCAGACTGTTCCAATGGGTAATAATGCGCATGGAGAAGAAATATTTACGAGCATTCACAAAAAAGAGCTCCTACTATAATTTTAACGAGTGACCGCTAAGATTGACGTTAGTACTTCAATTAAAAAGTTTTTGAAGGTCGTCACAAAAACTACCACAGCTCTATTGATGGGTCTCCCCGAACTCTTCTTTTGCGTAAGGATGTTAGCTGAAGAGCTTGCAGCCTTTCAATATTAGTAGTTCAGAGATTTCGTAATATTGCTGCGATCTTGGACACACGATGCTGAATTTTTTCTAGTGCTTAAATATCTAACAAAATGCTTGGAGGCCATACTCCCAAATTGGACGAATGTATGTAATATACATTTTGCGAAGAAGCTAAGGTGATGTGCTATAAAATGCTGTCCGGACAAGATAAATACATAGTTATATTGACATTTTATTTTATTTCAGATATCTGCTCTGATAACAGAGAAAATGGCAAAAATGCAACTTACTCCCTCAGCATCAATAAATGAACAATTAAAATAACCCCTTCTGCTTGTATACTGACAAATATGAGCTGTTTAGTACCAAACTGGGGTAGAAGTTTCTGGTCTGCCACATCCTGCAAACACATTTTAGATAACAGAGAAATGGAAAAAACGCAAGGTAGTCCTTCGGCATCACTAATCTCTAAATATTTAGAGATCAGTGCTCGACATCCATAACTTAACCATTAAAACGTCCCCTTTTGCTTTTCTACTGGCATTTTAATTATTAGCAACCAAACTATGACTTGTTTTCTACAAACCTAAGGTAGGATTTTCTGCTCTAACACCTTCTGCAAACAGACTGCTCTGATAACACAGAAAATAACAAAAATGCAATAATATATCATCAATAACTTAAATATTAAAAGGTCCCCTTTTGCTTTAAATTATAATAATATTAATAATAACCCGCAGGGGGATCCGGTAACGGATTTATGGCTATTGACGCACCCGCGGTCCTTAGTTATGCAGGGGGGGGCTACCAACCCACAGGCTTAACAAACCCGCATACCTCTAGTTACCAGCGGCAGTGTTAGCAGCTCCGTCGGTGTGAAACATATTGCTTCTACGAACACAAGAAGTAACAGAAGAGATAGGCCGAGGCAGCAGGACTCAGGTCGGAACCACTGTGATGATCTACCTGCAAATGACCAAAGCTGTGCATTAGGGCTACTAGAACGGAACCAACTGGAAGAGAGCCAAACACAAGACCTTTCGATGGCTCCCCTTAACAATAATGTTGCTGAGGCGCCATAACCCCAGCCCATGACGTCAAAGGGAAAAGCGAGGCAAAGAACCATGTGCACAAATGAAATTAACGAATTCATATAGTAAAGAACTTCATCGACTTGTCATTAAAAAGTATCCAAAGCTAAGGAATAAGACCATTCAAAACTTCATAGATCAGAAGCGTTCAATATTTGCAACCATTTACCAGGCAACACAATAATGTGAATAAAGCGAGAGGTAGCAGTGGAACTGGGAGTTGGCGGTTAGGAAGAACAAGAACAGATCGAGAACAACAGTGAGCAGGAAGAGGCAGAACTTAACACATTTGCAGGAAGAGTTCCAAAAGAACCATATGATATACAATGGGTAGAATCTGGAGACTAAACCTAGACTGCTTAAGTTTATTTTTAAGACTGAAACACCAAAAATACTACAAGAGACCCATGACTGTCTATCGTCAAAAATGGTACCAGGCATTGTATACACCAGTATACTTACAGTCATCATTTTAAATGGCCAAAAGATCATCAACAGTAACAAGAAATCTCAAACGACACTGAATATTCCACAATGGTAAAGATGTCTGTCGACAAAAATTAACGACATCAGAGCAAAATAGGTATATTTATGCAGCAACAGAGATCCAATGCCAGCAGAGGAGTAATACGATAAGCTGAAAATACAATAAAGAAATATGTGTTGACAGACAACTCAGACACAAAAAGTATTTTAGACGTGAGGACCAGGTTTTTCAAGATGTTTTCCACAGTGTCAGTTGAGAAGTCCACATAATCACAAGTGTTTACATTTCTAGGCAAACCAGCGATTTCAGGGGTAGCAGTCCACTTGGTTTCCTAGTGTAGAATTTTTGAAACTCTTGAGAATATTCTTCGACTATATCATTAGGAGCTGTAATAATTGTATCATCCTGTCGTCGCAAAGCTGGCGGTAGTGTATTGGTAGACACCAGTAGTCTGGATATGTATTTGTAAAAAATGTTGGCCAGGTTCTCCTCAAAATGAACAGGGGTAGCACGCTGTTCAAGGGAGCAACAGTTGTGCAATATCCTGTAGTAGTTGTAACTGTCTGTACTGGCATAACACCTTATTATTATTCGTAACACTAAACTATATAACAATTTAACGTACTGAAGCTGAATACTCATAAGGGAATACCTTATAAAATAAAATAGGCGTCGAGGAACAATAATAAAACAACAATAAAGCAAATATGCCTTGCTGTTTGGAAATTATAAAATAATTTTGCTTGATGGGACTGGATACAAATCAAACACGAATCTATCTTTTAAAAATATATTTATTGTTGAAGGTATGACAAACAATAAAATACACAACTTAACTAGCACATAATGTTACTTCTAATAACAATTGATTACAACCATGTCAGTTACCAAGAAAATGTAAAGAGTAAATGATAATCACTATATGCATTATATTGCAGTCCATTATTTGTTTTTGGAATGTTAGATCTTCTTGTCAATAATCCTGATATAATCTCGAGTGACTCAAATTAGCTAACACAAAGTGTATATATATTTACATACATAAAACCACACTCTTTTTTCAAGTATAATAGCTAGTCACAATAAAAAGTCAGAATAATAATTCTTGATATTATAAAATCTATGGCTCTGCATTTAAAATTATACTCATTACCCATAACAATAAAATTATATCACGACTTCTATAAATGAATAAATGTTGCTTACAAATCTTATGCTATCAGAAAGCAGATATTTAGTAGTGTATCATTCTAATTATGAAGATTATTATATTATGACATCTTTCATTTACAGATCGTCTCAAAATTATTATATACGTTTCTGACTGGTTACATGGGACCTTCGATGATGCTAACTTTCATTACACAGTAATATACACCTCGAGCGAGCATAAATAATGCAAACACAAAAGCTAACACATATGCCACATACATCGCATTGTGAGTTTTAGCATAAGAAATCGTACCCACAGTTATACCTATTCCTATCCCTAAAAGCAGAAGCCCAATAAACATGAAAATTCTACCTTTTCCTCTTGCATAATCTGGACCGACTGAAGACACATTCCTGCAGTGCGGACAACGAGCGAGGGCATTATTCATGGTATTAAACTAGAAGAAGATAAATATAGTTAAATTTCACTGCAATTTGGTATTCAGGTAAATCTGTCATCAACAAATATAGTACTTTTAATTTATTCTGTATAAATCCTCCTCAGCACAGCTACAGTCCCAATAAAACGAAACAGATTGTTTTGACGCAGGCGACATGGCATAGACGTAATTATTATGCTTGAGAACTGCATTCTTTGTAGAAATCGCCGTTGGGGAATGTCTGCTGGCTTTTAAATGCCCACAACATAGTGGGCTACCGTTCAGATTAGTTCTGTACAGGGACGAGTGGATGATGCCGTATTGCCATTAGATGGCATGGTGTCATCCACACTGTAATTCTCGCATACACATCGCCTACCTTGGTGTATATAAGGGAAGCCAGATCTATGGCGTGTTGTCTGCGTTGGAACTATAGCTGTGCTGAGGCTTTATAAGCTGAAATAGCTGTCCACAGATTGTTTTGATGCAGGCGACATGGCATAGACATAATTAACAAATTTACTTCTTTTTTTTTAATGGAGGACAAACATTTCCAGTCTTCCACAGCTCTGGAAAATAAGCACTTTATAAAGTAATTGTAATAAAATATCAATTACAATTAATTTTTAACTTGCATTCTATTGTTCGACAGTTCCATCACATGTTACATTTACAAAATTTATTTGTCTGAAGACTCATGTGATCTTTATTAGATACGTGTCATAACTCATAAGGATAAAGATCTCAAAGTTCAACACAGTGGAAATTTATGCAACCAGGACTAAATAAATAAGCAGACATAACAATGTACATAAGGATTTGCAGTTTTGCATTACTACAAAGTCTAAATCCTAAATTTCCAAGGCATACCTGATTTTCCGAAAATAATATATGTTACAAATTACTTTCTAACCAAGCAGGGCCTAATCTAAAAGGATGAAATTTAAATTCGAATTTTTTTTGTCATTTACACCTAATGTTGCGTCAATCCATGGACATGTCATATGTTTCTTCAGTAAAAATAGGTCATTAAATGTATGCAAAAACTGCACTATCTTACATCCAAAATTGACTTACCAAAAACGTATCGTGACAATGTGCGCAAGCGACTCTGCACATCCCTGGAACGGTAGACACAGGAGGTGTAACAGGGCTAGCGGTCAAGTTGATAATGCGTTTGCAGTTGGGCCTGGGGCAGGCGATCCTCTGCGACGAACTTTTGCAGATGAGCAAGCAATTGCATGGACAACGCACATATTTCTTCCCGGGTGGAGCATTTCTAATAGGCTACAAAATGTTCAACATGTCAGAATCAATTTAATGAAATAAATATGATATAGTACACTGATATTACAGGATAGTGATTATGTAAATGAGCTGCAGTAACCAAAATATTTGCTCTATGGAAGTGTTGAAAAGAAAAGGAATATAATACGAGTACAAGTACACAGCCCTTTTATCCTTGAGCACAAGCATACTGTTCATTATGAAAATACCTGATTTACAAACAAAAAAATACTTCATTTGTATTTGATTTTATATTATATTTTCTCTTTTAGACACATCGAGGTTCTGTATCTTTATTATGTAATGTTATATTTTTTTTAACTGCTCATTTAAAGTACATACCTACATTTAACTTCTAGAAGGAGAGCTGGCTACTTAGGAATCATGGTCACTCGGTGCAATGTAAATATTATCACTCAGAGGTTCGATTGTTACCAACAGAACGTGAGGAGGACCGTTATAAGGCACCCTGGAAGATTAAGGCGAGGGTAGAGGGTTAAACATGCAATTTTTTAATCAAATATGTTTGATAAGGTGCGGTGCTAAAAATTTGTAAAATTATCAGAGATGGCATAAGTAACAAGGCAAAAAATTGTCAGAAGTCTCGGTGGAAGATAAAAGAACTGTCAGAAGACGCTAATGTTGCGAAATTTTTCCCAAAAATTGTGTGACTCAATGCACTTCTGACAATTTCTACACTTACTCTATAATTTAGTACTAGTTTACTTTCAGATCGTCACAATGCTAATTGGAAGAATCACGAAGATATTACCAATACTAAGAGCGTCAGTGTGTTACTCGATTTTCCTCTTGTTTCATATTTGTCATCAGGTGCACTTCTGACAATTTGCCAACATAATATCTATATTATATTATGTTCGAATTTTAAGTATACTGTTAAAACTATATAATGTATTCACTGATTTAGGTAATACAAATGTAAATAAAGAAAATATTTTCTCCATTGTCGAATCATTCGTTTGCAATAATGTAAGGTATCAAATCTTGCGATAAAGCTAATGTGCTTCGATACGAACTGTTCCAACGAAATTACGCAACAAAATATGTAAACGAGGCTTTAAAAAAAAACACTTGAAGAACTTAGATGCATCCTGCTTGCCACCCTGCTACGCCGAATTATGCTAACAAATGGAAAGAACACATTACATTGCACATATATAGATGAATGCAACGTTATTTGATCCATACGTATAATTAGAAGCAGAAAATTCTGGATGGATATTGAATGGATCCGAATAGGAATTCAAATGCTTTGAAGGGCCACAATTACCTCCATCTGTCAAAGACATCGTTGATAGTGATAATTTGGAAGGTAATTTTGAATTTGATTTTGATAATTTATCAACWTTATTAAATTATTAATTTCTATTTTAAGCTGAAGATGACGATACGACATATGACAGTGACGAGAACATAGAAAATGAGGGTTATTCAACGGAATCATTTCGTATTCGAATATTATTAAATTAGTATCAATATTCGTAGTCGATTAATATTAGTACTCGATTAGTATTAGTATTGTATTAGAAGTAGAAAGTAGAATTATCCGCATGTTATGCATCATATAGTTTTAATGGTATACTGAAAATTCGAACATAATAAAATATAGGTATTAGACGAATATTTAAAATTATTCATGTCAATCTGATTGAAATAAAATTAATTGTCGTATTTCTTCAATAATTAAATTACTGGATTTTATGTCTTCTTAATTGACTTCTGACATTTATCCAATGGTGTGATTATGTTGGCAAATGAAATAACAAGGAAAATTGATCAATCAAGTAAGACACTGACGCTCTTAGTACCGGTAATATCTTCCTGATTCTTCCAATTAGCATTCTGACGATGTGCAAGTAAACTAGTATTAAATTACAGATTAAGTGTAGAAATTGTTAGAAGTGCTCTGAGTCACACAATTTTTGTGAAAAATTTCGCAACATTAGCGCCTTCTGACGGTTCTTTATCTTCCGCCTAGACTTCGGACAATTTTTTCCCTGCTTACTTGTACCATCTCTGATAATTTTACAAACTTTCAGCACTGCACCTTATCAAATAAATTTCACTAAAAAATTGTACATTTAACCCCTATCCTCGCGTTAATCTTCCAGGGGGCCTTCTGACGGCCCGCCTCGCGCTCTGTCGGTAACTGAACTGAACCTCTGAGTGATAAAATTTACACTGCACCGAGTGACCACGACCCCTAAGTAGCCAGCTCTTAGACCATTCATTTATAATAAGATATAATATTCTTAAACAGCACTTAAAAATGAACCACGGTACGCTGCATATAATAAAAGAATATGTATATTATTGTTGGCGATGTCTCTGGGTTAGTTATACACAAGACATGTTGTATTGCACTTAAGAAATAGCTTGTTAAAAGCATTACCAAAGTAAAGAAATATGCATATTTTGTGAAGACTATTGACCACTTTGTTAGCAGATAATGGAGCTGGTATAATAACTTCCATCAAAACCAGGACCGATGAAAAAGTTCTACTGAAGCCACAGGTTTATTAGCAGATTCTTCTGAACAGAAAAATAAGGCATCCGTTTATACCAGAAAAGCACAATAACTCCATTTTTTAATGGAACTACTTTCATTCCTTCTGAAATTTTATCCTCTTAGATTACTCTAAAATATGTAGTGCAGGATTATTCAAAATTATGCGAAGAAACATTGATACACAACATAAATAATTGCAAACAATTTMTAGGTAAATCTTGCTCTTACCAGGCTAATCCTATTAAAGAGTATAAAATGAGATTGTATTTTGTTCATGGATATAGAACTGGATACATGATTGATACAAAAAAGTATAAACAGATATGTATGAAAAAAATCTGGTTTTTCTGTCCCGAGGGTAAGACATGTTAACCTAAACCGTAAAAAGTGTTAATAAACTAATACTGTTTTCTATTTGTTTTAATAACATTTTGTAGAAAGCAAACAAGCAAAATCTTGGCTTGAAATAATTTGTTCACGTGTATTGTTCAGAGGTCATTGACACTTGTCTGTACAAACTACAATGATACACACCCACACATGTGAGAAGCGTGATGGCTAGTTATTCCAGTTATTTATAATTTTGTCAGGGTATACAGTTGATGTCAATTTAAAAGCATTTATTTGCAGAAGATATTTGGATCCCTTCTACCATTCTAGTGTAGAGTTTTCTTCTGTATCTTCTTCTATTCTTCCACAAATTTTTTCCATTTCTTTTTATCCACACATAACTTTTGCGCTTCGTGCCATGTTGTATTTTTCTTCTGCAATGTTTTTAGGATTATGTTGTTCCAGGTGTCTTTCGGTCTTCCTCTGCTTCTTCTCTGTATGTCCCTTGCTTCCCACACACTTTTAACTTGTCTATCACTATTCATTCTATTCAAGTGTCCTCACCATCCAAGCTGCTTCTTTTCTATTTCATCCATTAGAGGTTGCAATTTAAATTCCTTCCGTACATCTTCATTGCGGACTCTGTCCCTTCTTGTTATTCCTTCTATTTTTCTGAGAAATTGCATTTCCATTACTTGGATTCGGCTACATAGTTTGTTGTTTAGGATCCAAGTTTCACATCCGAATGTAAGCACCGGTATATACATTGACTTGTAAACTGTGATCTTTGTTTTCCTTGATACTTCTTTTTTACCAAGAAGTTTTTTGTAAATAGAATAATACATGTTTGCTGCTTTCTGTATTCTGTCTATTATTTCCAGTTCTTGTTCTCCTTTACAGTTGATATTCACTCCCAAGTATTTGACATTTTGTACCTGACGAATGTGTGCTTTGTTCACAGTTAGCATTAGCCTTTCTTCATTTTTTCCTGCTGACATTACTTTAGTTTTCTCACAGTTCATTCTCATGTTATATTTATTTAGCATAATATTCCATAATTCTAAATTACGGATAGTAATGGCAATAATATCTAATTATCACTTAATGGAAAAGTATATTTCGTAACAAAGTTGTATTCTGACAATAAATTGTTGCAACTGACAATCGCGCAGAGTAAATGTTTTTAGGAACGTCTTTCTCCAAAGGAGACCAAAATATGTCTATTGCACATTTAAAGTCAAGCAACACCAGAGCTTTATAAAAGAGTGTGAACGCTTGAATGAACCAAAATTGAGATTTCATCTTTAGTATGGACAAGACAGGAAAACATTGTCTAAGAGAGAATAAAACATATTTAATCCATGAGAATTAGTGGTATTGAAAGAATATCTTTATTTTGTCAAATATAGAAAGTAGAGTGTTTCTATTAAACAATCTAGAAAATTATTATCAAAAGCAATTTAGAGAACTACATTCAGTTCTTTTTCAAAGATTTTATGAAAAAGGTGCTTTAAAAAATCACCTACCAAGCACCAAAAGGTGCATGCACGCAGTGGGGGAGTAATGGCATCATGATTTTAGAAAAATGTCATTGATTTTGTCAAGTATGCGGTCATTCTGCAAACGTTTACTGAGAATTAAGGAAAGTTAAGATGGTTAGGTTAGTTCATGTTATTACGGCTTTTTTGATAAATACATACGCACATATCAGTTTCCAAACTTTAGAATGACTGAACACAAGCTTTCAAACTAAACTTTGCTTCATTCTTAAGTCAATATTTTTAGAATGGCTGCATACTTGCCACAAGCATTTGCAAACATTATACCTCTTTGATAGACTACTGTAGTGCTATGCCTCAAGGTCGTGCCAGCTGACGGTGATTTACAAAAATACTAAATCTGTTCCATATGAAAATCATGATGACAACATGATAACAACTTATCAAATAAGAAGTTAATTAAATTATTACATGTTGATTTAAATGACAATACATCAACTCTACCAAGGCACCGTCATTTCATTAACTATAAATGCCATTCCGGTATGAATATTGATTTTACAAGATCTCATATTACCTACCGTTGCTTCATTGCATTGACAACATTTCACTACATGCTGATCTCTTTTGCCCGATATGTCAATCATAGCTTGGCATACCCGGCATGTTACCATAGGCACACCGCCAGCAGCTGATGCCTGGTAAAATGGGGGTGGTAATTCATCTGGACCGATGGGTGAAACTGTCGCTTGATGACCTAGACAAAGAAAAAACAGATTAAAAAATTTAAAATAAAATAAACTGCAATTATGCATAGTTTAATACAAAAATAACCAATATACTGACCTTCATTAGTTGAGTTTTATATGGATTTATCCAAATCCAAATTGTATACTGTGGTTTAATTTGACAGCCAAGAATTTTGACACAACGAACGAAAATCAGGAAAATTAATTAAGCAATGATTATAAGACACACTATTAGAAATACGAGTATAATACACTTCAAAAAAGAAAGCTTATGAAGAGCTCAAATATAAGAGCTATTAGTAAGTAAAGCTATTAGAATTACAAGAGAATTCTTGATTGAAGTCCTAAAAGGGCTATGCATACTAAACAGAAGTAATCAATAAAAAAAGAAATATAATCAAGTAAATTTGATTGAAATATGCAAAATTTTATTAAATATATGCACATATATGGATTATTTTATCTAAATACAGGGTGCACCACTTAAGATGGAACCAACTACATTTGCATAAATATTAAATATTTTAAAAAATATTTCAAATAGAAGTTGCACTAAATCAATTTGTTTACGTCACAAGATTATTTTGGATCACAGGAGTGTCCCATTTTCTCTGAGTAATACTAAAATTTATTTTTTAAATGGAACATTGTATGTTCTTGCATTTTTTAAATTGCAGTAAAAAATAAAGACCATTTTTTAAATCATAGACGTATTCTATTTTTCAGTGGATCAGAAATACATAGTTTTTTTTAAATTTTGACGTTTACAGTGCACTGGAAAAATCTGAATATCTCCTAAAGTAAAAAAGGTAGAAAAATGAGGTTTTTTTCCATTGTATAGGGCATAAAATTAGCTTTGCTAAACATAATGAATATTTTACATTTACTAAAATATGTACTTGTCTAATAAAAAACTTTTTTATCCAGTATAAAAAAATTAACTTTAATAAATGCAAGCTATTCGGCTACTGCCAAATTTTTTAGTAGATGTTGATGTTGCATTACAAACTGTAAATTGTATGGTATTTCAAAAATTAACTGTTTAATCATTTTAAGATGCTCTATACTGAATATGCTGTTTTGATCCTTGCTACTTACTGAACAATTACTGGTTTTGGAGGCAAATTATTTCCAGGAAATATTTATTATTTTTATGTAGTCTTAACGGTGCTTTAAACACCGTTTTTATACATGAAACTAATTCATTTATTAACAACTACGTATTCTATTTTCACAAACCATAACCCTGCGATTTACGAGTATTACATCTAATAGAAAGGTATATGGTTCATACATTATATAATATCCGGCTTCAGTAAATTGGCGAAGTTCAGCTAAGCTGTTTTTCAACCATAAGAGTAACAATTTATCAAAAAAGTAAATTAAATGCAGAAAACGCTGAAAATTAAACATTTATAAAGTAAACTAACACAAACCGATCAGGTATCTAAATTAGGAACCAGAATGTGAAAATTAAACAGTATAAAGTAAAAAGAACATCAGCTAGAACATGAGATTGTTTAAAAATATTAGAACTAAAATGCATGTCTATGCTGTGCTGTCTGCACCGCAACCAACTGCAGATAGATCTATTTCGCTATCATTATAGCTCATCAGTGCAGTTTATGTCTAGTGCAGACAGCACGGCATAGAACTGTCAAATTGAAGTATGCAGTTGCAGGCTACAGGTCACTTCCGTTAGAAAGCAGTACCCGTTAAGGCAGCTAGGTGACTTTGTCATCATGTCAGTGAAATGCTGACAGATGGCATTGCCATCTAAATTCTTATTAGAATTAAGTTTTCTTAATCCTGCAGGCAATTTATTGTAAATCACAGCAATGTTATAACTAAAAGATCTTGAAATAAAGCTGTTCCATAGGCCTGTAATGTTATAAACGATTTTCTAGGGATGTTAATGTTGTGCAACTCAGTTATGTTGTGTAAAACATGCTCTCTTCATTTAATACTACAGATAAGTACAACTGTTCTGAATGCTTTATATTTTCATCGATGTATAGCAGTCCAGTCAGGTACCATATACTATGTCACAAAATGCAAAATGTGAAAGCACTAAAGCATCACAAAGCCATTTAATGGTTGATTTAATTAATATATTTTTACTTGCGTAGATATTTTTAAAATCAGTAAACGCTTTTTTAACACAGTTTTTGATATGCGCTTTAAATCTTAATTTATTGTAAATCACAAGATCCAAATTTGCAAGTAAGATTCCATTAATCATGATATTTAAGTTAGTATTACAGAAATGGTTTTGTTTTTTAGAAATGACCATAAGAGATGATATTTTTTTGCATTTAAGCACAAATTATGGATTTCAGATGCCTCAACCAACAAGTCCAAGTTCGCATTCACAAAATGTTTAATAGTTGCTGCATCTGCAAATGTACTATAGTAAAGCTGAGTATCATCAGCATAACATAAGTGTATAGCTTTTTAAAGAATTCTATATAGTCAGATTGAAAAATTCAATCTTGCCATGCAAATCAATCTGGATTTAACCCTTTTCACAGCTACACAACCTCGTCGACAGTAATTGATAATAATAATAATAAACGTCTTTATTGTGTATCTTGATCACAAAAAAAACATATTAAAGTACAAAAGAGAGCGGGTGCGAGCGATTCACAAGCCAAGATAATGCGATACAGTTTCATGTAATGCACTATATATACATTACTTACATTAAAAAAGAAATGTTATTACTTGACTAACCAAAGGCATTCACCAGCGTTAATTATTGTTAGCAATACTCCATCATATTGCAGTTGAGTTAATGTCTAGTTATATATCAGGTCGCTTTCAAATTATAAAACACAATCTCAACTTCTCTCGWCCACTGTCTATCATCAGCACAGTTCTATTCTTGCACTTCACTTTATTTGCTTTACATTTCTCCGTTGTAAGAAAATGTATTAAAAATAGTAAGTCATTTTTATGCTGATGGCTCGCAAGTTTATATATATATATTTGTTGATAAATCAGTACAAACAATAAATGGCGATTTATTTACTCTCTTTATTTATTAACTCCAGTAAACAATGTTTGTCTCTCAATCCTTCCAAGGGTCAAGTAATACTATTAAAAAAATGACAAGTTGCTCATAAAATTAGAATTTATGTGAATGACCAGGCTTTGGAGATAGTTGACACTGTTAGATTGCTGAGTCTGTATATTGATTGCAACTTGAATTTCACCAAACAGGTTAACCATGTTATTAGAATTTCTACTGGAATCTAAAGTTAATATATCAAAGCTGCCCGTTATTAAATGAATGTATTAAAATAATTTTATATCAGTCTGTAGTTTTATCAAACTTTTATCATTGTGAATCAGTTTATGGACCCTGCCTATGTTTTTACAATATGCAAAGGCTACAAGAGGTCCAGAACAGTTGTATGTGGTTGTATTAGGCTGATATTTCGCTTCAGGGTAGGCAGTCAGTATTGGAGAAGTTTAAGGCATTAAAGTCGAGTAAGAGCCGTTTGCCACTATACTTATTTAAGTATTGAAATAAGTTCTTAAAATGATTATACGGACACTAGATGCCCGCGCCGTTTCAGTACAAGAAATTAGCCCACGTTCTATTTTCTTGTACTGAATTTCCATACTTCGTGTTAAAACTGTGCAGATCGATGCGCACTAACCTGTTTTACCGTTTATAAACAACAACGTCCATACCATAGAACCTACTTTTCGAACCTACGAATAAGCAGGATTGTGCGATTAGGCAGCTTTTGCACTGATATCGGCAAAATAAACTTTTGAATAAGCTAATTAATACATCGACATGAAATGCAGTTTTAGGCCTCTTAAAATATATATATTGGTGTGAGTACACTTTTGACAACCCGGGGAACTTGATGTGTTGTCATGCTTTTGTAAATGAAACGGAAGGAATGCTTTCACAGAATTGTGTACCTTGTTTCCCTATTTTGGTATGGACAAGTTGAAACAATTTTTCAAATGAAGCATTGCTTATTTATAGAAAATATTTATATGCTGCTGGATCTTCTATTAGCAGCTCTTCTTTCAGCACATTTAAGAAGCCATGAACATTCATTCTCCTTGTAATATCATTGTTAGTATCAACGCTGATGAATTTAATAATTTTTTTCAGTCAACAGGCATTTTTTTTACTTTTAAATACAAATTGTGGTAATTCAGGGTGACCACAAACACAAACAACAGTAAAAGTAAATTGTTTATGAGTGTGTTACATCTAAGATCTACTTTTCTCTAGCACTAGAATAGACCTTACGTTGCATTTGCTATCGTATAAAGACGGAATTTAATAGATTACGGTTAGATTAGCTTTAGGTTGAGAAAATCACGATTAGAACTATAAAAGGGCGCACGCGTATGTATTGAAATACGTACTGAAAAGAATTTGTAATTGCAAATTGAGAACACTACACTAGACCTAAACTGCACTGATGAGCTGTAATGACAGCGAAATAGTACTATCTGCAGTTGGTTGAGGTGTAGACAGCACAGCTTAGACATGCATTTTAACTTAAAGTAATGTCGCTTCATGCACTGGGCACGCCTATGTTTTGATGTAGCTAAGAATTTTCAACCTGAATACTTATACAGTAAATTGACCTTTAGATATAACAATCGTTCTTTGCAAGTAAGGCATACTGGTCTGTTAACGATCCCTATGCATCACACTGCAATATTTCAATGTAGTTTTTCATATATATTTGCTAAAATTTATAACTCAATAATCAATTACATAATTGCATTTAGCAGTGTTAAATTATTTATAAAGCACATAAAAACTTTAATACTGTGTAACAAGCTAGAGGTTCCCGTTCAAAAGATTTAATAAATTAAAAAAAATAAATTATGCAATTAATGCTGATGATCTTGAACATTATATTTATTCTATATTTTTTCTTTACTAGGCTACTACATTTGGTGTACTGTACACGGCAGATTGCTATTATTATTATGGTGATTGTTTACTAATACTAAGGTATAAAGAAGATTTTTAGCTAACAGACTATTGATTATGTCCTTTCCGCTTTATAAATAAAATAAATAGTCTACCTATATACTCTTAAGAACCAAAAAGTTTGAAACAGATCTGAAGTAATTATAGATTACTGTGAAACCACCAAGCACTTTTGTTTTACTTAAATAAAATGTTTCACCAAGGACTGCGAACTCAATCAGTGAATGTTATTAAAGGTACATGTTTTAAAGTTCAAGCAAAATCCTTACAGGAACATTAGGCATAAAATATGAATATGAAAATGAAACACAAAAATTAATACCAAAATAACATCTCTTTTAAAAAGTTTTTGTTTATTACTAGTGTGCTTTTCTTAAGTAACAGATCTTTTTGAATAGCCTAATCATAATATGATTAACTACAATGCCATCTCTCAACACAYCATTTTATTTTAATAAATAAGTAGAACTTCTTGAAAAGCTACCCTGCTTATTTCTATACACGTTCATTCTAATTTGGAATTGTTTAAGTATGCAATCCACTCTGCTTCAGAGGCAGCAGCCAACAGGGTAGCAGTATAAACATAGGAAATGCAATATTGACATTGGATTGTAAGCATGAAGTACGTTATCGCTAGTGTCGTATAGAGAATATTTTCTCTGATATTAATCAAAGAACAAATAATTTACGTACCTGTACCTTCTATTGTAACGACAGTACTATCGGTGGTGTAATTAGTCCTAACATCATCTCGTAGCAGAAGCTGTTTTTCTCCATCATTACCATCCCCCATGGCTGTTTAAAACAGTAAACCGGTTAGTGTTAATCCGTATTAACAATTACGTTCGAACATTATAGACTCAAGACAATAAACGGGAGCAATTCTCTGTTGTTTTCAATGCTTAATTTGACAAATGACAACAGGAACTGACAACGAACTGCTACGAGTAGGGCAACGAACAGCAACAGTACTCTGCGAATCGGATAAGGATAACAATGAACGAGCAATAAGAATGAATCACCACATATAACATCCTACAGCGCAACAGCGCATTTGTATTCCAGTTTCTGCAAAAGATGCGAACAATGTTGCCATATTAACCTCCGGTTTATAAAATTACCTTTTAGAGCATTTTAAGGAATCTTCTCTTTTAAAGTTTTAACAATAGATAAAGATTCACGATGCTGTTTAGAAACAACAAAATTCGAACAGACCTTATTAATATAGGTGCGTTTTAGTTCAGCGACATATTTTTTATTCTGGCATGATTTGCTATTACAGTTTATTGTGATTTCAATTTATATCATTTGAAAAGATTTACTATTTTTATTAATCTAGCAATCAATTGGCTCGTTCAACACGCATAGGTACCACCTTCATATTTTAGCATATAGGTAAGTATATTTCTATATTCAAAGGTATTGCCGTTGATAGTATAGACATTATTTACTTCGTGTTGCTTTGTGTATGAATATAGCTTTTACTGTGCTACTAGAACTAGAACTAGAACCTTTTATTAGTCCTCAGTGCTATCTACAGCAGAGACAATTTTGTCGTCTTTACTTTATTACAAATTTCAAATGCTAATTAAACGAATATCGTTTTCCAAGCAGTAATGATTGTGCAGCGAGGTGAAAATAGATTTATTAATAAAGTGACCATACTTCCCTTATTTGGAGGGACAGTCCCTCATTTTAAACTATCGTCCCTCCTCAATTAAGGTCCCTCCAATGTCCCTCTTTTTTAAACATACAATAATTTCTGTTAAGAAAAATAAAAACGATGCTATTCTATATGCTTTAGTTTTGGTTTCGGTATCTTTACATGGTCAACCAATACCCGCTAAATATCTGTAAAAAACAGTATAGGCGTTTCAATTTAAGATCGCAGCGCCGCCGTGACGGTAGCTGCAACTACCCACTCTGGGTATTGGCAGTAGTCGCCTAGCCGCCCGCCAAAATTAAAAAAGTTACCATAACGTCGTGACGTTTCTTGTTCTGTGAGTACTTAAAAGTATATTCAGTTGACTTTGAGTGATCAAGCATAAAATGGAGCCGGCCTTTTAATATGAGCTTGCAAAATGTACGGCAGGTACACATTTTTAGATAAGCACCCCGATACGCAGCAGAAAGCGTTACTTTTACCCTTGCATTTTGAGATTATATGACGCCAGACAACATACAACACGTCTTTGTGTCTGAAGAATGCTCAACACCACGCAAGAAATTTAGGCACCTTATCGAAAGCCAAAACGCTGATTATCGATCGAACACTCTGTTAATATCAGATATTTAACAGTTAAAATGTGGATATAAACAACGACACAAAATTACCCATTAGATTGATTCGCTAGGTGGCGTATCGCTAATAACTTATACCGTTATAACATACATGATAAATGGCGAAAATTTGTGAGAAATCATAACTTTGTTTAAAATCAATAAAAATATAATAATTTTGATTGAGCTTTTTCCTGCTACGCGTATACCTAATAATAGGTATTTCCGTGTGCCGTGTGGAATTCCGTCCCTCTTTGGAAGGTTTACAATCTGGTCACTTTATTTATTAACGAATACAGCGAGTTGGTGAACATGTAATCATGAATTATGGGAACGCATTTTAAGAAGAATTGGCAACCCTGAAATCGAGATTGAACCTTGAACCAATATTATATTATTATTTGTATTATGCATTCATTGTCAAATTGTGTGTCAAACTATCAAAATACATGAATTCTGAATTATTATTTATTATAACAACTTAACAACAGATGGTAACAGCAAAGTATTCCGCGGGTATTACTTCAAAATCGTTCACTAAATAACCCCGATTTGCATTATTATTATTTGTAACATTTTACGACAGCGATGGCTGGCCTCTTGTTTCAACTATATTTTGTGGCCGTAATGAAATCTAAACTTTTATCAAAATGAAGAACAGCAAAACTGATATGACTTTACCTGATTCATACCCTCAAGGAGAGATTATAAAGAAAACAAAACAAGAATTTGATGAACTATTAAAGGTAGCATTACAAGAATCCTACAGTTTAGAATCGGAATGTGAAGATTTTACTAATGGAAAATCAGAGGATATTCATTTAAATAATTCACTTATTGAAACGGACAGGCGCACAAGAAATGAACCTTCAACAGAAATTAGGAATATTACACCTGATGGTAGCCCTGCAAGTAATAGGACCTATGAAGTCTCATCACCTAAAATTATTAAAGAACGGGACTGGAATGAAATCAATAGGTGTACTAAAAAAGAAAGAAGTACCATTAGCAACGATAGCAATAAGAGTTCAATCCAAGAAAATTTGAATAATCAACCAGTTGCAAAAAATTTAATAATTGATAATTCTCCAACTGTAGTTTCGAAGCTGGCCATTAATGAAGATAAAAAAGTTTCTAATGGGTCATCGTCGTTTGAAGATAAAAATCCTGTGCTTTATAAAAATATGTTAAAAATTACAGTTCATAAAGCAGATTGTTTAAAATTTAGTTTATATATTAAGCAGCCTGTGGTTGCTATTCATCTTGTAGATAGTCAGACAGGACAGCCTATCAAACAAAGTTATAAATGTGGAACTGCCGAATATGTTGTTGAGCACAAGATTGCAGAAGACATAAATTTTCTATATACACATTCATATGATCTGCGACAAAACAGGTACTATATAATTTTTAATTGCTACACAAATTGAGTTGGCACCAAAAGTACATGAGCTCATTTCTTCTTGAGTTGCGTAAAGCATTTTATATAATAAATCAAGAAATTTTGAAGAACTGTGTAGAATGCTTATTTTGTCACTTCACAGAATAGCACCTTATATTATGTTTATAGTTTAGCTCCAAGTAGTGAAGCATATCCTAAACAAGACATTGACTCACTATAACATAATCATATATGAGGACGTGGATATTAAAATAATTTACCACATTTTTTGTCATAATTCTTTGGTTATTGCTAATCCAAYCCTAAATGATGCACAGGGTGTCCCATTTTCGTTGTAATTGTAGGGTATCTCACTAACTATTAATGCTAGAGGGTTGCGGTTTCGACATTATTGTATTACTTTTTTGTTTTGAGCTGAGCTGTACCATCGCCATTTTTGTATCGTCTTGTTTTAAAGCCATAGCAAACTTTTGAAAAATGTGACATTTCTTCAGTTCTCAATATCTTGATTGGCTATGTAGACACAAAAAAAACTGTAGAAACATTTTTTATAGATATTTTTATTCTGAATCCAGTGGCGTTTTCAGAATTTTTTTAGGGGGTCACAACAAACTTGCATTATTTAAAATGGAAACCATAGTTGACTTTGCTATGTTTGAAAAGAACTATTTTTTTAATTAAGAAAATGTATACATTGTTAGGTTTATCTTTACTAATTTTGGTATTATTCCAATTTTTGTAATAATTTAATGAGATTTTACGTTTTTCGTCAATATGGATGTAAATATTTGATGATAAACAATGCATAGGTACTTATTTCCAAATAAACAATCATTTTCATTAGTTACATGGCCTCCTAGATTATCAATAAAAAATGCATGAGCGCTCTTAGGAATCTTATGTATGTATGTATTCAAATATGCATATATTATTTTTAAAGGATTAAAATTTTTACTTAATAATATAAATTATGTCGTATGTTTTCTTATTCAATAGCCTCCTGGATGTATGCGTAAAATATGATTAAATTGTTAAAAAAAATGAATAATTCCAAAATTAGTAAAAATAAACCTATCAATGTATACATTTTTTAATCAGAAAAAATAGGCCTTTTCAACCATAGCAAAGCCAACTATGGTTTCCATTTAAAAAAATACAAGCTTGTGCTATATCTCAAACATGTCACCTCCTAAAAAATTACGGGGTACACCACTAGATTCAAAATAATATCTATAAAAAATGTCTTTACAGTTTTTTTGTATCTACACACCCAAGCGAGAAATTGAGAGCTGGAGAAATGTTACATTTTTCAAAAGTTGGCTATGGCTTTAAAACAAAAGACGATACAAAAATGGCGACGGTACAGCTGAACTGAAAGTAATACAGTAATGTCGAAACCGCAACCCTCTAGCTTTAATAGATACCCTACAATTACAACGAAAATGGGACACCCTATACATTATTTTTGTTATGAATCCAAAACATTTTTATCCAATTAAGAAGAATTAATACAGCGAAAATTCAGAGACACTCATAGAAAAGAAAAGCAAATCAATGAGACCTAATCAAAAAATGTATACATTTGCTATCACAAGACTTTTGTAATAAATTCAATATAATATACCTGTAATTTTTTGGCAGAACTTTTTGTGAATAATGTAAAAAATATATTTTTTGGCAAGATGAATAATTATTGCAAATATGATCTTTTTCACTAATTATTTGAATAATTCACTAACATTCATGTTTGTGAATGTGTACTACCAATTGGCCTTTCAAAATTTAAAGTATTGAATAATTAACTATATGGGTACTACGTCTTTGTTTTTTCTCTTAGCTCCTTCGCTTAAAAAAACATAACCATTTCTGATAATTATTTAGTATGTTTTTGATACCTGTCTTATTTATTTGTTTTCTCTACAGTGATTAACATTTCTTGTAGATACATGGTTTCTCTTGTTCCTTATGTGATGATGCATTTTACTGTTTATTTAGAACAAATGGAAGTTTATTTTTCCTTAAAGCTAAGAAACATTTAAAATAGTATATTAAATAATAAAAAAAAACTGACATACATACATTATATAATTAGTTAACAATTGGGTCCATTCAGTAATACAAAAAACAAAATACTTATCACGTCATATTTTATATATTGAACTAGAAGTATCTATTTTGTGTGGCAATTAAATAGTGAGATTGTATAAATACCTTATAAAGAGTATTAATGATTACTTATAGCTTTTCCTCTATAATAAATGCATAGCTCCAAGTATCCACTTTAGTTTATATTAGCGCTTTCGGCTAATATAAACTCATCATCAGTATTATTTAGGTACACAAAATTCAAATAAAATTTACAGGTAAACCAGACATCAAAATGAAAGCAAGCGGAATTAATTCGTCTTTAAGGAAATTATGCTTGAACAGTAATCCACCTTATTCTTTAAATTGTAGAGCACTTTCATCTAATAACTAATAAGCAGCCATTGTCAATACAATCAAGATTTGAAAAAATAAACTTTTACAAACAGTTTGACAAAATCAAAATTATAGAAACAAGCAAAATTGAAAAGAACCTACATGCCAGCAACATAAATGAAATAGTAATAATTTAGATCAAATAAATAAATTAAAATAGAATAATTGCCACAGATATGACAATTGCTTTTCAATTTGTGGTCAAGTTTGCTTGTTTCAATATTCTTGACTTTGTCAAACTGTTTGTAAAAGTTTTTTTAAATCTTGATTGTACTGAAGATGGCTACTTTTTAGCCGAAAGCACTCTACAATTTAAAAAATAAAGTGGATTACACTTAAAGCATAATTTTCTTAAAGAAGAATTAATTATTAACAATTCCACTTGAAGAAGTCTGGATCAGTTTTCAATTCTTTTTTGAAAGCAAGCAGACTTGACCTCGAACAAAAAATAGTATATATGTTAACAACATAAACAAAGGTTTTAATGATAGAATAAACAGTTTAATATGGAGGGACTAAAAGTACAAAAATCCTTTAAAATTGTTAAATTTTGGTTATTTATACTTAATAACAATAACAAATAATTTAGTTTTTGAAGACTTATTACAAAGTAGTAATGAATTTAAGTTGTTTAAGATAGCAGTTCGCTAGCAAACAACGAATTTGTTGTTAACAATATCAATATTTTTCATTGTTTAAGATGTTCAATTGCTCTTAATTAAAAGGATCTTCAGATTTGTTTGATACATATCTGCAATTGTTACATGAAAAACTGTTAGTATGCAATGATTTACTTGCAAAATTTATTTGAATTTTGTGTACATAGTACTAATGATGGCTTTATATTAGCCGAAAGTGCTTTACAAATACAATAAAGTGAATGCATACTTGAATCTGTTTATTATATGTACAAGAAAAGCTAAGAACACAGTGTATCAGCATCTTTGATCTTAAGTGGATGAGTTTTGGATCATGCCTTTGGCGAATGGCGACACATGTGGATTTTATTGTTCGAGAATTTTTTTGCATATGTCTGGATGTGGGAAATTCTAGCTAATGATGTACACACTTCTCACTAATAGCAATCCATTGAGTACATAAAGTAACTTTCTGGTCGAAAATTTGTGGAGTAGAATTTGTGTACAGAGAACCCAGCTTTGGACTGGGAGTGATTTATATACCACCCAATATTCACTGCAGCTATTATACCAATCTGAAGGAGCAATGGTAGTAACAGATTATGCAATCATAATGATAATGGGAGATTTTAATGTGAACGCATTAGATTTGACATCGCCTGGCTTTGTGTTATATTGTATTTTAGTATCGTTTGAGAATTCCAAGTTTCTGGGCCCATGCTTTGGTTTGTTTGCTTTATGTGTGAATGAATATCATAGGATTATCATTAATATGGTATACTTACCTGTTTCTGTGTAAAAGTTAAATTTAAGAAATGCTTCTAGTGTGACAACCAAGTGTGAGATCTGGGTTTTATAACAAAAAGATTATTATAATAAAATTATTCGCTTAATTTGATGAATTTCATAAAACATGTATAACTTTTGTTAATGTTCTAAGCACATATAATAAAATTTGTTGTGTCCTTTATAGATTGTTGTTACCAATGTGGGAAGAGTCTTTGATCATCAACGACGATATAGAAACTGTTTTGGAAAAAGGCAATACTATCATAATATTTTTTGATATATTAGACAGAATTTGGCAAAGGACAGGTAGTAGCTAGTGAATAATATAAAATAATAATATTGCAAACAAACATCATACTCTGTTTAAGAAACTGTTACAAAGGAATATAGAATTGCTTGGGCCTATCTAAAATTAAGTGGCAGCTGTGATATTCTAAACACAAAAAGACGACTGCGCTTACAGCTTTACGAACCATCTTCGGGTGAATGTTCTCTATACAGTATGTGGAGCAATAAGTATCTGACTAAATACCCATCAGCTTTGCATGTTTCTTTGAAATATTTCGTTTCTTCGAGACAGAGTGAAAATGCTGTCAGTAACAAATTATCTAATAAGTACAAGAAGCATTTTGTGTCTATAACTGAGAAACTTTACACAAATAATTTATCTGGAAAAGGACTGAAGGACATTGCACAACATATGCATAAAAAAATAATTCAAATGAAATCATCAGCAGACCATTCATTTAAACTTTGTGAAAAGCACTTCGCAGAGGTCTTTAGCTCTGGAGAAGGTTCAATGGTTATAAAATTTAGTCGTCAAGGATTGTTACTGGCTGCTACAACCATGATGAATAACATTAATGCAGTTACTGTATATGTGGTGAGTAAAATAAAATGCAATAGGTACACAACTTTCTTTATTTAAATGTAATATTCACTTGTATTATGTATTGTCGCAAAAACAGCCTGAACAAGATGAACAGTAGTTTTGTTTAGGTAATATTATTTTTAGGTTGATACATTGCAGAAATATAGTACAATTCCTCTTCATCAAGGTCTAATATACAGTATTTGCTGGTCTTTTGATGACAAGATGATAATAACAGCATCAGCAGATGGAACAGTAGCTTTAAGCTGCGTCAGAAAGAATACAATTCTACAGGTAAACAATTTGTACTTATAAACATTGTGGGTACTTAAAGACATCTATAAATGTATATTTTATTATGAGGTATTTTGTATAAAATGTATAGACTAGTAGTAGCACAATATGCAAATTAATGAAACACTACATATTTGTTTGTAGTTTAAGATTTTTTGTGGTTTATTTATTGACTATTTAGTATACAAATATAATAGTTTTACATGTATTGCTAAAGAATTAGGGGAGTTCAGTATGTTTTTAAATTATTTTTTAAACAAAGAACAATGAATCTTATATTCTATTCTACAAAACTTCTAATGCTTGTACTTAAAATTTATAAATTTAACCCCAATATACTGGTTGCAGAACTGGGCAAGTAACTAATTACTTGTAATTAAATTGTGTTATCGATTACAATTAATTGCTTTCAACATGTGTACGTAACTGTAATCCCAATTAGATTGTATGTTGGAGATAATGTAATTACCTGTGATTACTTCTGCGGTAATTGCAAGTTATTAGCAGGCTTAAAATTACTAGTTGATATAAATTTTCAATATATCTTGCTTTCTCCATATAATTTTATTTTTATGGTGATAAATTTTATACAGCCCTGTACCTATGTATATGGTTTGTGATGTAATTGGCCTAAGAGTTCCTACTAAGACTTATTTGTATAATAAATGCACTTAAATAATCATAATTTGATTAAATATATTTCTGACAAATATAATAATTCTAAATATAATATAAGGTGATTGAGTATATAGGAGTATGCAGGAGATTGATGTTAAGGTTTTTTGGTCCAATACATTTAATATTTGATACAGAAGTTCAATAGGAAAAGTTGAACTTTAGCTTTTATGTATTCAATGTGCTCTCCCCAACTGATGTTTCCATTCATAATAAATAGTAAAATAGTTTTAAGTATTTCACAATCTTTACTTATTGTATGGGGTGGTTATTCACTCTAGTTTGTTGCTTCTTGTATTTGGTTCATTGATCTTCTTTTGTCCAAAGTCAAGCTAGACCGATTTTCTTTTAGCCACTGTATCATGTAGCTTTATAGAAGCATAGCTTAAAAGATTATTGTCTACTAGATTTCACTGTTTTTTCTTATTTTCAACAATTTTTTTGGTATCTTTATACTTATTTTCTAATATTCATGGCTAAAATGTCAAAGTAATTTTCTGTTGAAGACTTTAGACAGACAATAAAAATATTTCTTGATCCGTTACTTATTAAAGTTGTGAACAAAAAAAACTATAATCATGATATTTATATTTTGAAGCTGGCACAGATCTCTTTTCTCTGTATATGCAAGTACTGTAACAAAATATTAATATCCTTGTATAACTTGACCGACTTAATATTAATAAATTTTAAAAATTAATATAGTACACAAGTTTGTTGATTCAAGTAATAGGCTACGATAATAAGAATGTAGAACATAATTTTTCATCAGTTTACTTTACTTCGTAAAGTATTCATGTTACTAACTTATTAACTTTTTTTGTATTCAGAAGATTACTGGCAAAGGAGTTCCAAAATTTCTGGTATTATAAAACAAGCTCATTTCTGTACATCCTTAGAAAAATAGAACTTTTTTCATCTGTTGTTTAAAACTGTAAGTCACGTAACTATTATGTCCTTTCAGATGCTTCCACATCCAAGTTTTGTATATACAAGTGAAATCAGTTCACAAAGTGTTGTAGCAACAGGCTGTTATGATAAAGTTGTACGAGTATGGAATACAAAGCCTGAAGAAAATATTCTGGAACTTCAGCAAGAGCTCTCTGGTCACGGTGGYTATGTAACTTCTGTTTGCTTCAGTAGAAATGGCGACTTACTTTTTTCATCTGATGCTTTGGGCTTGATCATAGAGTGGTTTTGTAATAAAAACAAATGGGAGTTGCAGAGGTTGGTATCTAACAGATGTAACCTGAAAGAAGTTTATAATTAATTGTGGTTTTGGCAGCTACTGTTACAGTTCCAAGAGAAAGAACTGCTACAATATCATTATATATTATATTTATTTTATGCTAGAGCACCTAATTATAAGTTGAAAGTGCAATTGAGGTGTGTTTATTTTTTTTCTTATATACAGGTTGATTCAATTTCGGTTCTCTTCATTGGGATCTCGTAAACAGTAAGACATAGAAAAAAGGTGAAATGGGGTCAAAGTGGCACATTTAAAAAAAGAAATCCGATCTACCTGATGCACTTTTTTACATTCCCAAAAAAACAAATTGGAAAGTATATTCTTAAGACACTTTTTGACAAGCTCTACCCAAAGTGACCTATCGCTCTTGGGGTAAATAGAGTTTAGGGAAGGGGGTGAAATTGAGGGTAACTACCCTTTTTGCAAATTTTTTTCTTTTAGTATGTGAGTAGTAGTTTAATTGCTAGTAATTTTTACCCCTATAAATTTTCGCAAACGGTTTAGAAGATATTGGCAAAAAACCGGTTTTTCCTAAATATCTCCGATAATACTTAATATATTCAAAGAGTGAAAATACCATTAGATAGGAAATTTCTCACAAAAAGTGTTTTAAAATATTTTCAAACAAATTGACGTTATTGAAATATTTCCAAAAAGCTGGATTTTGGACCCTGCATGTTCACATTTTTTTTTTAATTTTGCTATTATATAGAAAATCAAATTTCTCATCGAAGAGCTCTCTTGCAATTTTTTTATTCAGTTAATAGTTTTCGAGTTATTTACAAAAATATGATTTTAAAAATTTATGGATTTTTGCTAATATTACGAGAATTGTTTGTTGTTTCAAAAAATTTGTAGAGACCTCATTATTGATTGTATAATATAAGAAGTAAAACCGTAAGCTGTCATTAACTGATATTAGTTACACTTTTATTTCTTTCAAAATTTTTGACAATTGAATGTGGAAGTATTGGTTCAATTTGCGAAGTTTTTTTTTGGCATCATGTTGATTGTGTTTTCCTGATACCAATTTATTACTTTTCTGGCACAATGTCGTGAGGTTGCTAGATCTGGCTAAAACAGTGGTTGAATGTGTTGACATTTTTTCATTTTGAATTGAGGGGCTACATCCAATTTATTGGGTGGTGGGCACAGGCAGTAGTTTCAAAATCGGATTTGACAMATGTTTTGTCATCAAGAATTGTACATGTTGATGTTGCTAACACCTGTGTGTAGTATATTCAAGCTGTAGCCTTGGCAACTAAATTACGTTGCTCACTGCGATTAGAAAATTCCGCATTTTAAATTATGTTTAAATCTCTTTTATATTTTATTTTTTGTACATAGGTAGACGACACACCACCTTTTTTGGCAATATCTGTTTTTATTGAACTCAGAATTTGTCAAAAAGCTTGCACTATGTTCGGGGTGATTTTCTTACAAACTATTTCAGGTTTACAACTTGCCCCTTATTGGTGGTGATGGTGAAATGATGATGAAAGAATCATCTACATTTAACTTATTTCCTATCGTCCGATGGCACATTTGAGATGAATGTACAAAAATCTCTTTGCCATATTTAATTATCGTGTAAGAACAACAACCAAAATGGTCTGAAGAAATGAAAAATCATTAGTAAATTAAATGTACATATTGTCTTGATGATGTAACTCTTAAATATTGCTACTAATATTCTGGTAAAGGCGATAATTTGTGCTGTGATAATCTTAGCTAATAAGGGTAATTAAGATATTTTTAATTTATAATAGAAAAATTAGTCAAAAGAAACATATTGTTTAAAAGTGTAGTCGGCTATTTAAGGAAAAGAAAATAAAAATTTCACTTTTAAAGAGAACTGTCTAAATAGGTGTATTTAAAAAATTGGGAGTAAATACATACTTGTGAAGAATTCTCTTATTATTAGACATCTCAATTATTATTTTGTCAGTATATGGTTTTGTTTTTTCATCACTTTAGGATAAAGGTTATTTACTGTACTGTATCCTACAAATAATATTAAACTTAATTACATATTCCAGTTTTCTTTAGTTTGCTAACGTCATTGTTTTTTTTAAATTATTTCCGTACTTATATGCAATTTGACATTTTCAGATGCATAAAATTAACGGAATTGCACAATAAGATTATAAATCAAATATCACTACACAAAAAAGAAAAGAAACTGCTTGTGCACACACGGGATAATTTACTGTACATAATGAATATAAAAACTACAACAGTTCTTCAAAGAATATGGAGTGCTACAAATAAAAGGTGTGTATTTGGTGTTTAAATGTATTTAATTAGAATATACAGGGTCACTACAAATTATGGAACCAGCAGGTATTTCAGGTTCTGATCGACCGATTTTTCTGAAATTTTGCATATCCTGTGGGTAATAAAAATGCATTTTCTGAATATTTTCAACTCCGTATCAGTTCTAGCTTCCAAGATATGGGCGCAAACAGCATTATTTTTTTAAATGGGAAGGGGGGTCAAAAGGCACATCATTGCTTCTGAGTTGAGAAAAGTGTCATAACAAATTTGGGTCCTGCAAAAAACTTTGGGATAAAAACCATATTCGTTATCGCTAAGTAAGAACAAAAACTTCAGGTGTCTCCATTTCCCTCGTGACAGGTGAGAATTATAATTCACCTTGTTATTTGCAATCGCAATGCCTCAGTTAACTGAACATGATCGCATTGAAATTTTGATTACGATTGATTATGGAGATAGAAGGCGAAGTTATTAGGAAGTAGTTGAAGTAGTGGAAGTAGATGTGCAAGAGAATCCCAAGTGTTCTGTACAACATCATGCTCTCACTCACAATATTATCAGATCTGTTCAGAAGATTTTGAAAAAAGAGAAGTTTCATCCATATAAAATTCACTTATTACAAGAACTGAGAGAAGATGATTTCGATTGTAACATAGAATTTTGCGAAACTGCTATGAACATGATAGATGAAGATAGAAAAATTTTAAATTGGATTATGTTTTCTCATGAAGCGACTTTTTGCCTCAATGGTAATGTGAATAGACATAATTGCAGATATTGGTTCTACTCAAATCCACATTGGATGGAACAAGTCCACACACAACTTCTTCAGAAAGTGAATGTTTGGTGTGGTATTATCGGTGAGGAAATTATTGGGCCTTTTTTCATCGATGAAAATTTGAATGCTGTCAAGTATTTACAGCTCTTGTGTGAAAACATTAAATTCTGCATGTCCTTCTGAACAGATATGGTTTCAGCAAGATGGTGCACCGCCCCATTTTGCATTCAACGTTTGTGGATATTTGAATGTGATATTTCCAGACAGTTGGATTGGTAGGTACGGAGTGATAGAATGGCCAGCACATTCCCATAATCTGACACCGCTTGATTTTTTCCTATGGTGTCTCTGAGAAATCATATTTATGCTGATCGGTCACATAATGCAGAAGATTTAAAAGGACGAAACAACGTAAAAAGTGTAGCTTGCGCCCATATCTCAGAAACAAGAACTGACACGCAGTTGAAAAAATTCCAGAAAATGCATTTTAATTACCCATAGGCCCATGCACAATTTCAGAAAAATCGGTTAAACAGAACCTCAAATATCCTGCTGGTTTTTTACTTCGTAGCGACCCTGTATAAGGGTTAGTAAGCTAGATTAGTGCATAGAAACTAGAACACGGTTAAACTTTAGTTTGATTAAAATGAAATTCTAGATGTGAGTTAGAAAAGATCTAGGGTGGCTTCGCCGGTTTTCAACCATTCAACAATAATATTTCGGCACAAAAGATATTGCCACAAAGATAGGTTTTGTGACACAACTAATATTCTTCATCATTAGTATACCTGAAGCTGTCGATAATAAATTGAAATACTCTTAAAGTGCCTTTTGATAACCTAATTTTAATTGGGCACTAGAGTCTTACCTATTCTCGACCAGGAAAACTAGCTGTTTGTATAAGTATTAACAGCTGGCAGGATTTTGATTTTATGGAGTAGAAGCTTGGCTGAAAAGAGGTATGCTCTTATACCCTGTTTTTGATGAGGTATGTAATAATGTGATGGCCGAAAACCAGCACTGGCCGGCTAAGCAGTGAAGTCACCCTATTTGTGGAAATTTCTTTATTTATTTATATCATTTATTATTTATTTATTATATTTATTTATATATTTATTCATTTTGTTTTTACAGCATCAAGACAATTGCAAGTTTTTCACCATGTGGAGATTTTGTTACCTGTGGCAGTGAGACTGGTATAATTCAGATATGGAACACAGTTAGTGGCAAATCGGTAGCTACTTTTTCACCCTACAACAACATAGAGAATTCATTTTCTGTTAATGCAGTAGAATTCCATCCGTTGTACAGTATCCTTGCTGTTTCACATTATGGTACTTCCCTTCCAATTTACTTTTACCGCTACTTCATGGATATAAATGATGGTAATAAATGAAACAGCCAGTACAAATTATCTGTTTGTTTAGATGAGTCACAGTAAAAGTGCATGTGCACCTGTACTATAGAATGTATTCTATAGCCAATAAGTAATAAAAATGGGGCAGGTTTCTCTTCAATTATGATATTGATCACGGTATAAATAAACTTTTAAGTAAGTGTGCACAGTGTATATGCATAATGATCCATTAAGAAATTGTACTACACTTCATCATAATACACTGAAGTAGAGATTTTGAAATTAAAAAAAAGCACTTAATGTTTTCTACGTTTTATGTTGTATGTGTGTATGTTTATGTAATTAAATGCTGTTTTATTTATAACTAGTATCAATATACCTATTATGATTTTAGAATTTTACTTTAAAATGTAAAGTAAGTAAACAAGTATTACATTTGGTGCTAAGGTAATTGAGAAATAATTATTATTACAGCACAACATATTTTAGACAACAGTGCACTAAAACAAGGTATTTATTATCTTCAAACAGCCTTTGTTAAAAATGCTTGTAGTAGATAATATAAAAGCTTAGTCGCCCTTTAAGGAAAATGTTTGTCAAAATCAAGTAACTTTTTCAGTCATAGAATTGAAATTAAATTGAAGTATATTTGTTGTACAATTTTCAAAGAGACGTTTTCTTAAATTTACTTTTGATCTGAAACAGTAATTAACTAAGAGGTCAAATTTAAAATAATGATTAAATACAGCTGCAGATGTTTTACAATTATTTACATCTCTTTTATGACTATTACTTAAATGTCTAGACGTTTGACGTAAATAGACCAGTCATATTTTGCATAGAATCTATATTAAATTGATTACTAGCGGTTTTTTGCATATGAGCTTTGGTCCTATACTGTTAGTATACATCCAGACTTGCAAGCCTAACAGCAACAGAAATTTTTTGCACTTGCATTTTTGGGTAAAAATGTCTTTCCTTCTTAAAACAGATTAAATTTGATACAAATTGATATAAAACTCATTTTTGTAAGCCACGAAATACAACTCCACATTGATAAAACATTTTTTTCCAAAAAGTGCAAATTATCAGTTTTTCTCAAGTTTTCAGATGAATACTGGCGAGATGAGGTGTCCCACATTAAAAGTTGTCAGAATGTATACTATAAGTAATTTATTAAACTTTAATTTGAACTCGGGTAGGTGTCGGTAGCTCTAGCGGTCTCTTCAGGAATGACAAAAATGAAAAGATGAGAACATGTTTTTTTGACTGAAAGTTTAGTAACACCATTCTATTCACCAACCAAAGGGATTTGTAACTCAACTTTTAATAGAAAAACGATCATTCTCTTGTTATGGACAAAATGGAATTGGGAACAGGAGGGCTGGAAATAACAAAACTAGACATTAGGAAAAATTGGTTGTTGAACCTGCTAACCAAATTTCTGATTTTGAAAGGTTATTTGAAATATATTGAAGACATATTGTTACTGACAGAACATATTAGTGATGATAAAAATTCTTCAGCGAAMGAGTACAACATAGCGATTTCTGATGAATCAGATGCTGACTAAATTATTGTATTTAT
This sequence comes from Rhyzopertha dominica, assembly GCA_025024175.1. NCBI lineage: Eukaryota > Metazoa > Arthropoda > Insecta > Coleoptera > Bostrichidae > Rhyzopertha > Rhyzopertha dominica. The sequence goes on from QCXZ01000003.1 coordinate 19,616,179, forward strand.
AAAATAAATTTTGAGATTTATACAGTGTGTCACATTTAAGATGAAGACACCCCCATATTTTAGTTATTTAAAGGAATACATATCTGAATTTTCACACATTCATAAACGGTGAGGAGTCATATTTTTTAAAATAATTAACCGAATTCTGAATTTTAAACTCGGCCTACTACGAATAGACAGATAGGGCTGATTTTAAATATTTTGTTTCGCGTTAGAGATATCGAAAAAAGTTATTAGAAAAAGTTGTTCAGAATATTTTTTAGGCCCGTATACCAATTTTCATGACACAATTCGCATTTTTAATTTTTTCAATATTTTGGTATCTTAAAATTATTACGTTTTCTTTTTTTTAATTTTATATTTAGAAATGCACGCAATAAAGTCCACACTGACTAGTATTTGACACTTCTGTCAATTTTATTATTTTCCATGGCACACAGAGTATAAAATTAACAAAAGAAAATGTAATAATTTTTAAATACCAAAATATTGAAAAAATTAAAAATGCAAATTTTGTCATGAAAATTAGTATACGAGCCTAAAAAATATTCTGAACAACTTTTTCTAATAATTTTTTTCGATATCTCTATCGCAAAACAAAATATTGAGGATTGGCCCTATTTGTCAATTCGTAGTAGGCTGAGTTTAGAATTCAGAATTTGGTTAAGTATCTTAAAAAATCTGACCCGTCACCGTTTATTGCTGTGCGAAAATACAGGTCTGTATTCCTTTAAATAACTTATATATGGGGGTGTCTTCATCTTAAATGCGACACACTATATATTTTTTTGTATTAACAATAAGTGTTATTAATTGTCAATTGTTTTCTAAAATATGCATGTTATAACACATAAGTAGTAATACGGATAAAATTTGAAAGGTAAGGTAAGATTACTTATACCTATACAGTTATTATTTTACTATACATTGTTACAAAAAATAGTGTTTACTAAAAAAACTCTTGGTGGTAGATTTGTCTTTCTATATCGCATGGAGGAACGAGCAGGAGCACTCCTTTTCACCAGAAAGCTGTCTCATGCACCCTGTGCCCTCTATCGCCTGGAGTAAGTAGAGTAGTAGATGTTCTGTGATTCCAGAGAACTAGAGTGGGGAGAACGCTCATAGATCTGCGCGAATGCTAGTAAACAAGGGGGCTGCCATATTGTCCACGAGAACGTCAAACTTTTGGCGCTTGCTTTAAATAATGACATCTTGTGCAACAGTTTCACTTAAAAATAGGTTAAATGTGAACCAATTTGATGTAGCAGTGTTGAAATACTAAAATCAGTTTGACTTGTTCTTGGAATGTTCTATAAATATCAATTAAATGGCTAATTTAATCCGGAGAATGTCTGTCGTCAATCAACTGTCATCAAATTTCACAGCACATAACAAAGCTCCCAGAAAGGCGTTGCCACATGTTATTCTATGCTTGTAGCATTGTTTTGTTTATATTGTGTGGCCCGTGGCGTTAGCTATTGTGATTGTGTCCTCTGCTTGACGACTTATTTCTTAGTTTTATTTGGAAGTTTCATTAATTTTAGCTATAAGTTGTATAGTTAAAGAGTGTACATCGAATAAACGGTCGAAGTCGCAAGATGTCTCCCTGCATAAGTAAATATTATAATCCTTAATAAATAATAACTGTATATTTTTAAATAATATTTAGTATCATTTACACTGCAAAATATTTTTTCACTTTTATAGGTATACATAAAGTTCCTTTAATTCAAGAAAAGTACTGCCATTTGACAACACTGTCTGATTTTTGACGTTTCTGTGGACAATATGGCGACCATTACAGTGTCCCAGCTGAATTGGGATGCGCAGTCGGCCTATGCGTGTTCTCCCCACTATATTTCTCTGTGTGATTCCAACGAAATGTCAAACAAAATCCAACATGGCCGTTGTGGGCAACCCATCGAGGTGTCTGGAGTCGGTTGTTTACATTTTAATGAAGCCAACATAATAGTCACATTCTAAGGTGAAATTGGAGGAAAACAGAAACGTACAGTTGACCAGAGCAATACTCAATGCTTCGTGCGATTGCCCGTCTTCACGCGCATTAGATGGACCACTGTACTATTGGTGTTTAGAATGTTCTGTATGTGTTGAGTAGTGTTGTGTAAATTTTTGATTAAAAAGAGCTTATTGCGAGCTGTTTAAGGACAAGTCGTATAAAAAATTAATCCAGGCAATGGTGCGGATGTGTTAAGTATGCAAGAAGGTGGGCTGTAAGGAGAAAACCGTATCATTTCACCGTAAAGCATTGTTTATGTAATTTTTTTATTATTATTAATGGCCCTGCCAGCTTAGGGCAATTAGCCAGCTCATTAGGTGTCTCTTTATTTAGTATTAAATTGTATTACATTGCATAATTATTAAACATTCACAACATCCATGCCTCACGCGGGATTCGAACCCGCAGCCTGCCTGGTCATAGGCAATCGCGCTTCCGCGCTACCCACTAGACCAGCTAGGCCGGCTATTGTTTAGGTTATGTTTATATTTGTTGTCATAGGCGTCGTTTGATAAATTTAGCGAAATTAGTTACTTTATAGAGGAATACTTTTATAAAATGTATCAACTGATAGTGAAGGCTGAAGGATTAATACATATGGAAAATGATTGCTGTTAGTGGTAGACGTTTTAAAAATAAATATTTGTAGGTAGAAGAAGAGCCGATGTGTTCGGAGTAAGTACTTCAGTGACGCCTGATGCGGATATTGATTTTATGTATTTCTTTTTATTTGACAATAAATTTCATTTTCTCAGTTACTGAATTTTTTCCCTCATATTTCTTTGTGAAGAATGTCGAGTGTTTTCTCGTTAAGTGTTGATCAATGAATACTAATGCTAGAACTGTGTTGATGCTTTCATTCGACCAAAACTTTTTTCCCGCTTGTAACGAAATTAAATTAGTGTTTGTTGTACAAAAAGATGTTTCTTTGCTTTAACTGAAAGATTGTTCGAAATATTATTGATGTACGCTCCGCTTTTGTTTTTAGTTGCAAGTTAAATTATCTCACTTTTGATCCTTTAATAACAGTACGGCAATGTACTTGGAGGAAAACTGTATCTCCCCCTCGTACCCGCGCTCCCCTCACGCTCATTGGTCTTGGCGTCAGTTCCAACCGTATTTATGAATGAGATGTCGTGTCCATTTAATAATATGTCAATGGGTACTCCCCAATATATTTAGTAACTGTAAAAGTGTCTACAGTGTGGCCATACGTTTCTTCTAAATTGGGTTGCAAGCAATCTGTGGTTGGTTAACAAAAAAGATAAGGACTTACGGTTTTCACTGTCATTTATTACATTTTTGGTGGTTTTACGAATCCGAAAATAATTTCTGTCAATTTCGCTTTGCCACTTAAGTTGATTATTTTTCCTCAAAGCTCTAGACCTTATCGGGTATAAGATGGGTCACATCTCTTGATTGATCACCCTGTATATTGGTAATATGCTAATTATGTATCTGTTTTACTGTGCCTTGTCTCCTTCGAATTTGAATTAATCTCGTCTTGTAACGCATTTGTAGGAAATCATGCGCGTGCGCAAGCTCGGGAGCCAAAGTAGACCGTCTCTCCCTAGACTCTTGTGTAAAACATCTATGGTATGGTAATTCCACTATGTCCACATACTCCACATACTTATAATTATTATTATTATTTATAAGTATATGTGAATTACACTGCCGTTTGTTTATTCCAAGGTGAATGGACTTACTAATGGTGTAAAGTAAACAGGTGTAAAATGGAGACATCTAACCGCAAAGAGGGGCCTCATATTGCAGATGAACAAATTATTGAAACAATCAATTTAGGTTAGTGCTGGATACTTGTTTGAACAAATACATAAACGTTTTATTTTAGACGAGGTTTTGGATAATTATGTGCAACCTGCTGAGGAAGTTATTAAATTGTGGGATGAGAGAATTCGTAAGAGGATATTCTTCTATCTAATGCATCAAAAGAGATGGTCACTAAACAAATGTTTGCGCGAATATATTAAGTAAGTCAGTAGATTAATTTATTAGTGCATACAAAATTAATGCATACATATATTTTATAATTGTTGGTGTTTAGCCTGTTTATTGGTATGAAAATGTAAATGTAATACTCTAAGGTCTTTAAGTGTATAGTGGTACCTCGACATACGAGTTTAATTCGTTCCTTAACATTGCTCGTATGTCAAATTGCTCATATCTCAAAACGCTAACCCAACTTGTCAAAAATGCTTTAAAAACGAGGGAAACAAGCACAAAGACTGAGCAAAATATCGCTCGCTAGGCGGCTCGTGTCTCAAAAAACTCGTATATTAAGGCACTCATATATCGAGGTACCACTGTATTTCAGTGCAAAAAAATAGTGCATGCCAGTAAGGCTACATTAAATAGTGCTCCTATCCATTACATTTGGGCATGCTTGAATTGTCTGTAGAATGTGTTTTCTTCTCTGATTTTTTATGTTGAAAGATAGCTGAATGACAACCACCAATTGGGAAAATTGCCATATACAAAAAATTACCTAAGGTAATTATATATTGTGCACATGCATAAAAACAGCCTAAACGCGTCAAAAATTGCACGGCAGAAAAGAATCATGTAAAATCTGCTTGAAATCATTTTCAGTTCTAGGAGTGTGCAGAATTTCAGGTGACAGACACCACCTCTATATAATTACCAACTATATAAAGCAATGCATACATAAATAAGTATGCTACCACTGCCATGATTATTCTTACGTAATTATTAAGCAATGCTTATTTGAAAAATATCCAAAAACAAGCAGTGTTAAAAACGGATGTGACACAAAGTCTTACATCTCAATTTTGATAGTTATCGAACATTACTTCACATTTTTTTTAGCATCAGATTGCGCCTTTTGCATTTATTCCACGATGTGTTGGGTGTTCATTCCATTTTGAAACTGGTAGGACTGATTAAATGTATACTTAGAGAGCTCAGTGATGTATATTATATTAGCCTGTTAGAATTCGGTATTTCATAAATAATTACCAAGAGATCTGTTACCTGCGTGGCTAATTTTCATAAAATTGCATTAAAATAGATTAATGTGTGCATTTGATTCCTGTTTTAGTTTTCATGTAACATATAGGGACTAGAAACATTATTTTGTTTGGTAAAACTTTATAACTCAAGCTGAAATATTATATGCCTATGAAAAAAAACAACTATTAAAAATATGCTATGTTTTTGTCTTAAATGTCTGTATATATGCCATTAATTGTGGACGGCTACAACCGCTTGAAATGAAATGTTTGCTTGTGTCATTTAAAACCCTGTATGACACCGTACTTATTGTGGCATGTATTTGTACACCAGACATCGGGTTTGGTTACATCTCGTCTCTTGATGAATTACCTATAAGTATAAGAATACTATATACAATAATTTATTTGAATAAGGCATCGCTGAAACACTTCGGTGTTTATGAAGATCAGTCCGCCATTATTTTTATTTATACCCACCGGAGGTTGACAAAAGGCAAACGCATGGAGCGAATACCTATAGTAGAAGAGCTGGCGATGAATTTTGGGAACATGTTTTAGGAGAATTTCGCTACTGCGCAGCATATGAAAGTTGCAAAACATTAACCACAAAAATGCATTTTAGGCAATTTAGAATTATTTTCATAATTTATTTTAGTATATGTGTGTAATATATTCTAGTAAGCTAGGGTAAAACAACTATATAAATATTATCTTGTTTGTATTTGTCATGTAAGATTTTTTATGGTATGAATCAGTTTTGAAATAAATACTGTTAATTACTAGCTGTTTAATTACTTTTGGGCAGTATATTACAATGTAATAGTGCAAATATAAAAACACCAGACTATTTTGTTGGTTTTAAAATATGACCTGATGCCTCTGAATATAATTAATTAATGAACGCCAACAATATACTTTAGGCTTTCTGGAATTTTTGTATGTTATTTATTAATTATTATTGAAAATATGTGCAAATCACCGGACAAATTGAACGGTTTTTAATAATTCCCCGACGTAAGTAAAAACTATTTAAATGAATGTGACAAAAAATTCTTATGTGGCAGCTGGCGTTCTCAGGCTGTGATTGGCTGTTGATGATGTGACTCAAGTTTACCAGCTGACTCGTAACATCTATACACAACAATTTGGAGCAGTTTATTTTTTTTGCAAAATTAATTTGAATAAATCATTAATAATTAAATAGTAACAGTTACCCCAACAGTAATGGAACAGTAAAATATGTGCATTACAAATTCAACATATATGTAAATGGCTCTATGAAAATGTTTTTGAAAGTTTTTTTAAAGATCTATAATTAATCTAATTTTTTGTGAAGTATCCATTTCTATAGGTTCTGCATTATTGTTGGCACATTACGATAAGTATGTAATGATTCTTCCTCAAGATGTCAAAAAATTGGTGTGGCTATAACACTGATCTCCAAAAATAACTGCATGTCGCATAAGTCCTTCAAAACTGTGACAAGTAGAAACTCGTGTGCCACCATGCCGCTGGTCATGGTACCATCAATTTAACGGCGCTTTCAAAGAAAATGGCGTTTTTTTAAGGTTAGGTTCACACTTTCACCCGTCAACTTTAGTACAATGACCAGTGGCTAGAAGTGCTAAAGTGGCTTCACTTTGTCACAATTAGTTTACATGGATTTTGGTGTGTAAGCGACATCCAGTTATTTCAGTGGGCTATAAGCACTTGTCAAAAAATATTGAATGATTAATTTTTTCATTTGTGACATGAAGATTGTCACATTTGATACTTGTGTGGTGTTAAAATAAATGGTGTTATCAATAAGTAATATTATTAGCGATCCATTTAAGTGAAAATGGTGTTTTCATCAAGAAAATTATTGTGAAATGCCAGGGTTTATTCAAGTACCAGTTATACAACTTGAAGCAGAATTACGGTAGGAGACTGCGCATTGTCCCTAGTTTCTTACCAACAGGAGGGCATCGGCGATTGCAGTGGTCAGAGTAGAGGCGCAGATGAATTACGTATGTTACATTTCAACTATGGACAATGCCGAGATAGAAGTAGCTGATATTCGAATAATCTATGGTAATATCACACCTTATTCAAATATAAGCTTTGCAGCTTGTTATTATTCAAATTCTCAGTTTCTTTCTAACAAACTGGCATCGACCATTATCGATGACTGCAGTGGTCGGAGATGAATGCAAGTAAAAATAGATCCTATGTAGGCGACCACATCATCATGCTCAAGGTGGGGTGCATAGCTGCCAAGCTCTGGTATATCACAACAATTCTCTTGAGGACAGCATCTTTATTTTTAATTAACTGGAGCACTGTAATGTTACATATTTTTTAAACTATTTGTTTTGGTGTACTGTCAGAGAAAGTTTCAGCCTCTCAGCAGCGTTGCTAAATTATGCTCAGCACAGCTATCTATAACGTAGGTTGTGTTATTTTGAATGTATTGTGGTTATAAATGTCATATTAACAATGAAATTGCATTAGAAAATGTGGAAAGAAATGTTTGACTAATCTCAATGTGGTATATTATGCTTCCTGCATCCTTTAAGATGGTGTAAAAATTGAAGAAGAAAATTTTTAGATGATTATTGCAGATGTGATAAACGTAGTCTGTAGCAGCTCACTTGTTTATGGCATTAACGTGATAGTTGTTTTGAGAGCTATTATTACCTACAGCCAAGCTTACGTAAGCGGTAGAGTATCATGGCACATTTTATTTAATTTCAGTTTCTGCAAATATCTGCAAAAAATTATTATATGAATCAAAACAATTTATTAATAATTATTATTATTTTGCAGATCTCTGGATGACTTGGATATATTTACGGATGTATCACTCTTAAAGGAAAAAATTTATGCACACATTGAATTAATACATATGTCTTATCTTGGTAAAAAGTGTTTATATTTAGTGGTGACTTCAGTATTCCTGGATAACATGGTGGAAATATTAACTTACTATTGCAATCTGGAGCTGATGTGTGCGAAAGAACTGAAAGTTAGAAGGAGTAAAAACAAAAACAATAATACAGTGATAAAAGAAAAATGCAGTGCAGTGGCTAAACATATTTGTAGAGTGTTAACGTTATATCTCATGAACAGTCAAAAACACATATACCATGTGCTTATTAAGTTAAATTGTGATATGAACTCTAGATCATGTAAGAGAATTTTTGCAAATCTGTGCTGGTGAGTATCTCTGTTTTATTATTATCTTAGAAGTAATCAAATAAGCATTAACAATCTATCAAAATTTATATGCTCGTAAAGAATGCAGCGATATGATAGAAAAATGAAGTTTTTTTTTTATTTTCTCATCAATAATGAAATTGCCCAGGAAAGTACTTGTGCTGTTACATTATTTATTTATTTATTTATTATGGAAAATCACCATGCATAATCTGAATTACATTTTACTGACAGTTAAATATGATTTTTATCTAGCTTCTTTCTCTTACCAAGGGGTTGCTCATTCCCATAATAATGCAAAAAATTAGCTCGAAATCCTCTTGAGTTACCGGAATTTGTACATAAATCACTTTATTCCTAGATTTTAGCTTCATATGCAAAAGTTTCAAAAATGGATTTTTTTCCTGGGACTTTATGTTTAAATATATTCATTATAATGGCTGGCAAATTTGCTTGTTGCTTGTTTTTCGGCTGCTGTAAAATTTCAATTTTTTGTGTTGAATGGAGTCAAACAAATAGCACTAAAAAATATTTAGATACGAAAGAAGGTACAAAATAAGGAAACACAAACTTTAATTATTATTGGATAATGAACTTTCAGTAATGGGTAATATTCTAGTGATAGTGATAGTGTCAATGTGTTTGGAAAGAAAATCAGTGGTACTTAAACAAATAATACACTGTTATTATAAAAATTTTGTCCTTCTGCAACATGGTTATTAGTATTTTCATTCAAATTGTTAAAATCACATGTGTAGTACATAGTTTCAGAATTTTGGCTATGCATATCATTATTTGTCATGTAGTGGTTTTCGACTTCTGCCTGATAATCTAAAGTTGAATAGTCTTGATTAAACATTTCAGTTGAAGTAAATTTTGGTTGGGGTGGAATGATAGGATAATTGCTAGAAGATGAATCCATCGGTTGTTGATATTGCTGTTAATGATTAAATTGAAAACTTTTGCTTTGTAAACTGTTTTTTTTATTAAAATTTTAATTGCATGTGACATCATTTGGTCATTCCAAAAAGTACAGATGTTTTTGAATGGTTAAAGTATTATTATTGGGTCGCTATGCAAAGTATGAATAAATACATAAATAAAAAATAAATTGTGGCCTCGGGGCATTAAACTGTGGCACTTGCGGTTGTATAAATGCTTGTCTAGCTATTTGATGAACTGGTTTTGGCCGTATACCAAAACTAAATGATTGGGTTGGCTTTATTCTTTGTACAAGTCTAAATGTAGTTTGTAAATTTTGTTTATTCAAGCTTAGAGAAAATTTTGCTGTTTTTGCCATTTCTAACTTATCGAGATTTCGAAACTGAACATTATTTTATATTGTCCTATCCCTGTTAAACCACCTACAAAAGTTTTTAAAGCAAGATCCTCATAATTTTTTAATCTAATGTCTTGTTCAGCTTTTGTTTAATTCAATTAATTTAGTTTTGAAATTATTTTACAACTTGCATCTTGGCACCGGTTATTTCAAAGGTATTAGCAAAAGTAAATCTTGCACCAAACTATTTATGTCTCTGCAAAACTAAGATTTGTAATTTCCTTAATGTCTTGCATGCTCTTCATTCTGTTCAACAACCAACTAATGCTAAAGCGCATCCGGTTAACTTTCCTATTATGGCTCTCAAAAGATAATTATTGATCAGGCTGGCAAGATTAACGGTATCAGCTACAGTTGAAATTAAATTTTCACAACTGTCACTTACTGTCATAATTTGGAATAGCATCTACCTAAAGTGGAAGTAACTGGTAATTTATTTAACGTTCTTGGGCCATTTTGCTAACTTCGATAACTAAACTAGAATTTAACTGTTTCTCTAAACTATCGATATCTGACATAAAATGGTTTAACTTAATTTAAAATTCTTGTATTGTAGGAAATAGAATAGGGCTCACATTAGCAATGTGAACATCTGTTGCATCATTTGCTTTTTCTTTCTTCTTAACTTAGTTGGATCCACGATTTTGTCTTCTCCAGGTCCTAATCCAAGGCAAAAACTTCTAGGATTTTGTCCGTTGTCCGTTTGATCCTGCTCTTAATTAAATAGTGAAGTCCAATTTTTTACGCATTTTGTCATTTTTAAGATATCACATAAACTTGTGTGTTTTTTTTAATGGAAACCACAGTTGGCTATGAATTCATAAATTCGGCGATTTTTTCACCTGTCCAACCATATCAGTATAGTTATTTTAAAAAATGCCAAAGTTATGGCCAATTTTGTGTATTTTTTGTTGTTTGTTTTTTATATACAGGGTTTCTATAAATGATTCATGCAACAAGGGGGGCGTTGATTTCTGAATTTACTGTGCCGCCTTTTTATAACAGCTGTCAAGCTACATTAAGCACGGCAATCACTGAACATCAATGAGCACAATATTACTGAAGGTTGCAGATCAAGTTTTGTGTAGTGCAGCAAATGMTACTAACCACTTAGTTTGTGAATTTTACCATTGCAGCAGGCTAAAAACATCTATCAGTCTATCACAGAACAATTATTTAACATGCTTAACTGTAGCCAACACTTCACAAATATGATACATACCTGACCTGACCTTAAAGTTGATTATTGTACAAAACTCTACAGAATATGTTGAAAATACAAATTCCCAAGCGTTTTCCCATATTAAGATATATCAAATAATACAATAATTGACAGATGACAAGTATACGTCAAGCAATTATTGTGTTTACCTTCCTGAGTTGCGGCAACCTGATTTAATCGATAATTTCTATAGAAACCCTCTAGTTAGTCATGAAATACATTGTTTTGTTTTATAAAAGCTTACATTTCAAAAATAAATATGAAATAATTTATTTAGCAGTTAACATAGCAAAAAAATGCAAACACAACCCAAAAACTTGTGTTCAAACAATCCGCCATTATTTTGTAAGCATAAATTGCATCTTTTTAAAATGGAGTAAGTTGCCTTCCTAATAGAACGTCTGTCATTTGCAGCAAAAGCTTGCAAAATGGCAGCTCTTAAGTCATCAACTGTTTCATAGTTCATGAGGTACACTTTATTTTTTATTGTACCCCATAGAAAGACATCTGGAAAACGGAGCGGGCTGTATGCAACTTCAAGTTTAAATCTTGAAGGATTTCTTCAAATTTATTTTGTATAAAATGAAGGTAACGTTTACCTCTTAAAGAAAGGTCAAAAATATACGGACCTAGAATAGTGGACCCAATAATACCGTGCCAAACGTGAAACCCAAATATGATCTGAGGCCTTTTCTGCTGCACATTGCGAGTTACGAAAACGAGTTACTCCAGAAGTTTTTATGTTCTTCACGTTGGCTATATTTACGTGGTACATAATGTTCTTTGAATCTAATATTTGGATTATGTTTTGTTTGGCCAATGTACTTTTACTTCTATACTCAACGGATGGGAAGTACTGTATCACGAAAAAAAAATTCAAAAATTTTTATTTGTTCAGTTGCTTTAAAATGCTTGAAAACATAAAAAAATTTCTGGCCTGTGTCTGTGGTTTTGGGTGTGGAGGCGGTAACTTTCGAAAAACAACATATGAACTTGAAATTTGGCATACCTATAGATCTGAACTACCCAAAGTATTGTTTTTGGAATAAGTAGGGTATCGGCAAGGGGGTGAAATTGAAATTTTGCAAATTTTTATTTTATTTATTTTTTTTTTCATTTTAGTATGTGATTAGTAGTAGTAAATTGCAAGTACTATTCGTCCTTAGAAATTTTCGGTGCAGCAAACAGTTTAGAAGATATTAGAAAAAAAGTGTCGCTTAAAGAAAACGGTTTTTCCTAAATATGTCCGAAAATATTAAAAAAATGAGAATACCATCAATAGAAAATAAAATTTCTCCCAAAAAATGTCTTGAAAAATTTATCAAAAATTTTGACATTTTCGAAATATTTCCAAAAAGCATATTTTGGAACCTGCCGATACGATTTTTTAAAATTTTGGTGTTATATAGAAAATCAAATTTCTGATCGGAAAGCACTCTTGCATTTTTTTGTTAAGTTAATAATTTTTAAGTTAGTATTTGGAAAAAACTGATTTAAAAATTTATGTATTTCTGCTGATATCACGAGAACCGTTTGTATAGAGAGAAAAAATGCTCGAAAACCTGATTACTGATCATATAATATAAAAATAAAAGCGTAAATGTAATTTTGACAATTGGATGTGGAAGTATTGATTCAATTTGCAGTGGCTTTTTGGGCAGTTACAGCATTTAATTTCATAAATTCTGGATTTGTTTAACGGGTCTTCTTTATCAAGGATGTTGCCTAATAAGTTTCTTAATGTGTAGGTGTTACCAAAAGAAAGATTAACGTTAAATTTAGAAAATACATTTTGAAATTCATGTTCTATTCTATCTATGGTACATAAATTTTCTTTGCAATATGGTTTCTAATTTGATTTATATTTGTGTTTGTTTAATAACATAGTGATCATTTTTTTTGTATCCATTTGAGTTAGCTCAATTATAAATATATGATAATTTTCTGTGGATAATGGAACATTTAGTAATCTATGTATCAAACTATTAAAGACAGAATTTTGTATTTGAATGGCGTACAAGAACTGTTTTTGATGTAATTATCTGTATGTGTGATAAAGAAGACCTGTTCAACAAATCCAGAATTTATGAAATTAAAAGCTGTAACTGCCCAAAAAAGTACATTGGCCAAACAAAACGTAATCCAAATATTAGATTCAAAGAACATATGTACCACGTGAACAATACAAATGGAGAAAGATCTGCACTAGCACTACATAATATATTGAAACAGGTCACAAATTTAATATAGCTAACGTGAAGATCATAAAAATTTCAACAGGTGCCAATTTGAACCCCTTAGAGGCCGTTTACATGAAACGTAATTCTAACCATCTGTTAAATACGGATCTCACGGCCTTAAATAACCCACTTATAGCAATAGTAAAGTCAAAAATGTGGTTTAAACAAATTCTTTTTCCAGACCACGCAACTCTGTATCAATGTTTACAATATGTCAAAATTTCTTTAGTGTTTTAATTTAGTTATACTTGTTAAGCTACCGAAGAAGGCCACTTGGCGGTTGAAATGCTGGCATTTGGCTTTGCCAAAAATATAAATCGGAAGTAGGATAAAAACAAGTGTTTTACTACTATTTAATAAATTCCAAAAAACTACTATTCATTAAGCTTTTCTAGATTTGAAAACTCCATTTTTAACTTACAAATACGTGAATTTTTAGTGCACAGTTTTAACTAACTGCCAGATACAAGAAACAATTGTTCCATGCCTAACTATTTAAAAACAATACAAAAATAATACCGAAAATTGGCCATAACTATAGTTTCTATTTAAAAAAACATAAGTTTACCTTATCTCAAACATGACAAAACGCATAACAAACTGGACACTGCTATATTAAGGGTAAAATTGAATTTTTTTGTAACATCAAAAATAAACGAGATAAAAGGATTTAAAGAAATACTTTTTCCAAATATCTAGTAAGCCATGAACTTTTTTTAATAACCAAAATGTGCATTGAGTTGGTTCATCATATGGCGAATCTTTTTCCATTTAACAACTTTCCTTCTATTTCTGCTAGGTATCGAGATCCCCATACTGGTCAATGAAAAAACACCCTGTATATTATTTTTCTTTTAGAACGATTAGATGATTTTTTCTTCTTGGATAATTAATAATCAAAAACGAAATTGTATAACACAACTACTAACTATCCAAGGACACTAATTATTAATCTAATTTATATTTTCACAGGTATTATTTGGCGGTCCTTCCTGAAAAGGATGTTTCACAAGAGGGATTTTGCCGATATTACTTGGTTCTGCAAAAATTCAAAAGAGTCCTTACAAAAGAGGAACAGGAATTGATGGATAACATTATGGAGGAGAAATTTTCCCAGCTTGGCGTTCCATTTGAAGAAGTGCTGAGCAATATATTTTTACCAAACAACTTGAATACAGTGGTTTTGTATTCTCTCTTCATGGATGAAATAGAATTTTATGTTAAAGCATATTTTGATTACATTAAGAAAAAGGAAATTAACGACGATGTTAACTTGGATGGACTTGAGGTAACATACAAGTCAATACGTCCTATGCAAGAATTAGAAATGCTGATACATCTACAAAAACAAATTTGAGTGATTGTCAAATAAAGTTGACGTGACTGGTAATTTTACTATTTGAAAAAGGCAATGAGAAACAATGGGCCTGTTTCATATATTTTTTTTATTAAAAAAATTTATTTATGTGTTCAACTCTACCAGAAATGACTATTTTTATTTTTAGAATTAGTCAGTTTATACAGAAAAAACAATATTATATTTTTAAAGGCGGGACAATATTACGTCATTTCGTACAAAACCTAACGGTGCATGKACGAAATTCCAAAATCAACACTGTCAGTTTTCCTGATTTCTCGGCAAACACGTATGGCATAATACGTTATAATGGCGTTACATGACTCCAACTCGAATTACTTTGCGCAAGATAAACGAAATATACATATAATTACGTTCTTAATATGTGTTTTTGTCTATTATAATTGTCGTAAACTGCATTTTTGTGTTAACTTTTCGGTTAAATATGGGTTGTACAAAGCGGTGTAGATTGGCAATCGTGCTTTGCAATCGAATCAAACTGCAACACGTGTGTCAATTTGCGACGCTGTCACGCATTGTTTATTTTGGTTTGATTTGGTAGCTTTAGTAGCTAACCACCATTGCCGACGCAATTGTAATTCCTCCGGGTATCTGATGAACGATTTATCAGGGCATCGCAGAATCACTTTGTTCCTAACAACACAGCCACACGCCTTCGAGAAATCGTAAACAAAACAGCCGGAAATTTGCAGGCAACCCCTCACGCTTACGATGACGCCTAAACGGCGGCACGTGCGTATTATTACGAACGTCATGGGCAATATTAATTTTAAACAGTCAAATTTCATTAGCAAAATTTGTAAAAATGTGAAGGAAGAGCACTAAATAACTTGGCCCGCATACATTTTTGACTACTGTAGATTAGCTTTACATAAAGATTTCATTAATTCCCGGAATGTGAAATAGGCCCATTGACATAAATCTCACTTTGCAGATTGTATCGTCATTGTTTTCTGTCGTATTATGAATACAGGTATAGTTGTTAATGTTTGTGATTATAATAAGCTTTTATCAGGATGAGCTGATACCAGTAGTAGAAGTGGATGATAATGAAAACAAAAAGCGTGCTGACACTGACGATGATGATGTTCAGATTGTAAGTGTGGATTGTACCAATGAAAGTGACAATGATGTCGAGTTTGTGAATGAAGAAAAACCCAGTAGTAGTAAACCTGCCGAAACAGATGTATGTTTATAATATATATAAATGCTGTAATACACTTATATATTTCATGTTTACAGTTGAGCGGTATACTTCAACCAAGTACAAAAATGGATAGTGCCGTGGATAAAAACAGTACTGTAGTGAAGAGTGCTCTGCAAAATTTAATATTAAATTCACCGTGGTTCTCGGCGAAAACCTGACATAAATTGTATAACCAAGGGAGGTGTTAGTGACTTACAGAATGGCATTAAATTAAGAAGTATTTTACCTCCCTTATCCAATGATAACCGAAGTATACAATTGGCAGCAGAAAAAGTATGTTATTTAGCGAGTGTTTGACATTGAAATTTAAACTTTTTTTATTTCTTTAGCCACCCAGTGATGATGAAGAAGGCAGTAGCAGTATTCTTTTTTCATCTTCAGAAACACTAGTTAAAACCCAAAGCAAAGCGGTGACAAATATTACAGAAAATGTAACAAGTCTCCATCAGTTAACACAGGAACATTCTGTATCAGATCATTCAGAAAGTGACATTACCTCACACCAAAATGCGGAAGTAACTTCTAGCACTTCTGAAACTCAATCGGTTATTCCTATGGAAGAAACATGTATTGTAGAGCCCTCAGAGATTGAACATTCCATTCATACAAAAAGTGGAGATGTACATACATGTGCAAGAGAATTGCAAGATCTTTTAAATGAAGGTGAATCCAGGAATGCAGAACAAAATTTAGACATATGTGGATATATGGAAGTAATTACTGAACAACAAACAAAAAATGTTAATGTAGAAAATAGCAGCCGAAAAGATATTAATGAACAAGAAAATTTTAATACACCTGAACTACCTGGCAGTGAACAAGGGTTGCATGATAAAACCACAGATAAGGATATGAGAAAACAACTGTTAGTCCAGAAGCCGATAGCAACAGTGCATTGCCAGGTATTATAGCTATGGAGCATGAAGCATCAGATGTCACAAATATACCGCAAGAAGAAATGTCATCAGAAACT
This sequence comes from Rhyzopertha dominica, assembly GCA_025024175.1. Classification (NCBI taxonomy): domain Eukaryota; kingdom Metazoa; phylum Arthropoda; class Insecta; order Coleoptera; family Bostrichidae; genus Rhyzopertha; species Rhyzopertha dominica. The sequence continues at coordinate 19,632,752 of QCXZ01000003.1, forward strand.
TGTGTCGAGAACAGGCTGAATAATCTAAAAACTATCGAAGATGGTCATTTGGTTATTGGTGCATGTGAAAATGAATTAGTTGCAGGTGACAAATTAGCTCATCAAAGATGTATTAGTCACATTCAAACTGAACAATATCATATAAACGACACATCAGACACAGCAGCAGTTCAGCAGAAGTCATATAATCAAAAACAGTTTGATGAGTTCGTTAAGCAAATAGCCAAGAAAGATCTCTTACAGCAAGCAGTAGAAGGAATTATCGATCAAAACGAAATCAATGGTTTTTTCAGGGAACGAAAAAGTTCATTGTAGTCTGGAAGAAAATCAGGAATTTGATGTCAGCAATGGTGTACTCAAGAGAAAATACAATAGTATAAATGCTCGTCCGTACACACAGATATTCAGCAGTACAAAGAATGGTAACTACATAAGTAATGATGCTGATTCCGCTCCTTTAGTGGGTTTTGAAAATGTTACGCCGAAATATAGTGAAGATCAGAATTCGTCATCATACATACAAAAGGAAAACCTGCATTTGAATTCAAAAAAGGCACACAAAGTGACCATCTGTGATTCTGAGACAAAACCTAAACGGGTGAAAACCAGCACTTATGAATATCCCGCTGATAGTCTTCCGATATACCATGCATCACTCAAGGCACCTGATGATTGCATCAACAGCCGTTTAAGATTTGAGGAGAAGCATTTTATTACACTTGAAGTACCTGAGAGTGAACAAGTGTTGAATGAGGAAACCACAGATAATGAAGATGAAAAAACAACTGTTAGTTCAGAGGCCGATAGCAACAGTGCATTGCCAGGTATTATAGCTATGGAGCATGAATCATCAGATGTCACAAGTGTACCGCAAGAAGAAATATCAGCAGAAACTTGTGTTGAAAATAGGCTGAATGATCTAAAAATGATCAAAAAATTGGAAAAAATCTATTCGAAGACTCAAAGTTAAGGCATCTTTGGAAGCAGCACTTCTATGCAGCCTCAGAGGACTTAATGAAAGCCACAACAACGTCAATAGTAATAGTCATTGTGATGACAACAGCCAATTAATTTGTGAGGAGAAGCAGATACAAACACAAAAACACAGGCATTCGAAGAAATCAAGAAGTAAGGATCTGGATAATGATAATGGTGACAGTTACACGGAAGAATTGGAAAAATTTAGGCTAAGACGTTTGCAAGAACAACATGCACTCTGTGCCTTAAGACATAATGAAAGCCAAAACGTCAGTAGTAATGGTCATTGTTATGAGAAACCGAAAAGTTGAATGAAATGCAAGAACTGCAGAAAAAAGAAACATGTCTGCCTTCTAAAGAAAAGAAGAATGTCGTATCCCATCAGAAAAATTTAAATAGAAGCAACAGGAAGAAATCAGCTACCCGGCAAAGAAGATGATATGCATAGCTGAAATAGAAGCTATAGATAAAAATCAATTATTTTCTAGAACTTTTAAAACTCCTGCAGAACGGAACAATGACATTACATGTATAATATCAATACAATGCTGAACCTATATTAACTGATCAGTAGCATATCAGTAATCACACTTTCAATGATACCACTGTTAACTATCACATGAGTAGTGTACCAGTTCTTTTAACAAACCTACCTTGCATTCCTGTTCTGTTACCTTCTAACGATATTGAAGCTTATAATAGTCAAAGCATTGAATAGAATAACCAATATATAATAGTATTAATACAAATCCTGAACCTATATTAACTGATCACTATCATATGAAAAATCACACTTTCAATGATGCCACTATTAACTATTTCTTCTTACCAGTGACAGAAGTTTGGTGATGAAAGATGTGAAAATTTCAGTTAGAGTGTAAAACTACGTGTAGTGTTCGTAAGACTCTAAAAAAAAAGTATAAATAAAGGTTTGTTATTGGTGAAGACATGTCTTTGATAAAGAGGATGGTGCTAACATTTTCTCAGAAGTGGGATATTGGGAAAGCCAAGGGGATTGTATATAGTGAGTTCCAAGATGTCGGCAGAGAGAAGCAGGAGTAGGAAGAGGATGCTTTCTGAGGTTTCAATGCAGAAAATTATGGTATCATGGCAGGGAGGTGAAAGATAACCTTCCGAAAGAGCCGAAGGAAATGGTGGAGGTGATAATGTAACTGAAGGAATATGCAGAGCAAGGTAAACATTTAAATGACAATAATTATTACATACAATGCATATTCAAATTAATGTAGGCGGAGAACAAGTTAAGGGACGTAATGTTAACAGACATGTTGGGAAGGGTAAAAGTCTACTTTGACTCCAGTAAGTGGGAACTCGATGCAAAACGAATCATTACATGTATTGCCATATCAGGTGTAATCCAGATCCCCAAGTAGTCCTCATATATAGCTTTGATTTATGATAATAATAATTGTCTTATCTGTATCAATATTTAATCTTTATAGGATAACCTGCATGTTGGTACTACAACTTTCGCAGACTACGATGGTTTGCAACTTTCTCAAAGAAACACTGAAGAAGGCACCTCAGGAGAGTGAAAGGAAAATAGCAATGCCTGCTTTTGATTTTTTTTCCATAAGAGCAACTTCAGTGTATTGGCAGTCACTGAGCATTGGCTTAGATGTAATCAAGAAATCTTCATCAGTCTTTCGCCATGCTTCACACGTCCTTGGCCTCTTCATGGAGGGTCATGTATCTTAGTGGAAAATGTCTCATAAAGTATTAGAGTACCGAAAGAATAAAGTTTGTTTATTGAATGCAGGGCTGTAGAATTAACACAATATAAAAATTATAATAATTGATGTGTATCGCTCTCCTATAACAGATGTGTCTGAGTTTATAAATACACTGGAAGATATACTGCGTACAATAGCGAATAAGATAAACACTTACATTGACATTTTGAGTGGAGACTTTAATGATGACTTTCAAAAAGATGGTGATAAGGATGTTGTAACATTAGTTGATATGTTGTGTACCTTAAAACCTACACCCAAACATTTTTGAGCCAACGAGACTGTTAGTACTGGTACAACTGCAACATTAATAGACAATATATTTATGAATAGCTATGAACTTACTAAATCATAATCTGCTATTGATCATTATGACTAGAGTTGTTCTCAAAAATCAAATAATCACCTAAAAAATGCAGTACAAGACCAAGTAGTGAAAAAATTAAGAACAAAATGGATTCAGCTACTTTGAATCAAAATGCTGAGGTGCAGTTCAATAGGCTACCGGATTCCTACAAAAATCTGTCGAGGCGGGCCTTCAGATGTACCCAAGAAGCCACCTACTAGATAGTCCTCTGTACGATATCAAAGAATTATATTTCTAGTATTCCAATTGTCTTTTTAAAAATTCAATATTGTATATCCTAACATTATGTTAGTTAGACACAGTCAACACCATGTAATGGTTTTAGTAAATAAATATTTTTATTTTTATTCAACTTTTTCACATGGGTAACCCACAATATTTTCAAACTATGTCAATTTAGAGGTGTTCTTTCCAGCATTTGTGTGGCATTAAATTGGTTTTAATGTTTGGTTTCACAGATAGACTCCCAATAAAGTAACCACACTAACATAACATGGTTAATCTATGCGCTGATTTATTGAAGAAACTAAACAGAGAGAAAGATTTAACAACACTAAATGCAATGGCAGTATGGCCAATGGTACGACACTAACTGAAGCGTCTTCCCCTTGCAAGCTTCAAATAGACTTGTCTGTAAGTTCACATGATATCTTGGCATTACTTTGTTGGGAATCTAGTAACCATTCATAGTTGTTGGTTTTGAGGGTTTCAAGAATTTTTAAACTTTTTGTCCAAATTCGAACCAATATAGTCGACACTCAAAGCACAAAATTAACAAATGACCAGTTGCAGATCATTCCAAAGTATGTACCAAGATATCAAGAAACTAATTGTGAAGAAAATGCAMTTAACATAAAATATGATGAATTACTGCTGGAACTGATTGGCTAACAAAGATTTCCAGAAAATTTGAAAGACGCATTTTAAGTTCTAGTTTTACCTGGTGGAAATTTAGTTTAGGCAGCTTGCTGGATTCTGTGCCTGTATTTCACTTGTTTTGTACAAGTTACGCATTTTTTCGTCCTACATGGTAATTTTTAGTACGGCATCCGGACGTAATCGCCAAAACTAAGGTGAATTGAGATATAGGCTGAATCTATACACTTCTCATAAAACATTTTAATCGCAGCAAATTGCCTGCAACTGCCCAAGATTCCATCACAGAATTATGCAAAAGTAGCATTTTTTTGCAGAAGATTCCCAGATCCCTTAAAATTAGGAAAACGATCAGTACTTTGATAACATATCGATCTTGTGTTGCATTTTACTTTTTTTTGTAGATTTGTGTGTAATAATAATAATTTTATTCATAATGCATTAGCATAGAACAATGTCAAATTTAATTATGGACATCACAATTCAAAAATCAGTACAATTAAAATATCAACTACATGATAAAAGATGTTTTCTTACAAGATGAGGCCGCACACACTTTAAACGAGTAATATTTAAGGCTTTCACGTTCAAAGGTAAGTGTTCGAGAGGAGCACTAAAGCTCAGCGTGAATCGGAAAAATAAAAGAACACTGAGAATCTAAACTATCTATATTAAATTCTTGTTACAACGAATGAATAACTGAAAACTAACTGTATTTGACATGGTTGAACCGGAAGTTACAGGAAGTACAGACTGACCAAAAGTTATGGGAGACTGCGCAGGCGCACTGTTGCCACCCAATCAACACGGAGTTGGAACGTCACGATACCATCAGTAAAGTGATTAAATACTTTTTAAACCACTTATAATGGTTACTTTTATGTACCAATGCTCTTTAGTCGGTGGTAAGACAATATATTTCTGTTCAGCACATCTAGTATTATAAATGTGTTTTACTTCATTGCCACTAATGAGTTCATAATTTAGTTTAAAAAACACACCACATTCGTAAATGTACAAACTAGCGAGAGTAAAACATTTCTGCAAGTTTGTCTGTTTTAGGCCAAAAATGGAACGAAGACAGCTCTTCTGTAGGACAAAGATTCTTTTCCACCCTCACTCCCAGAATCTGACACCATTCCTTATGTTTGAGTGTATATAAGCATAGTATGTGCTCCACACATACTGAAACTTAGAGATCTTTTTTGACAAATAGTCAATGTGGGCTTTCCAGTTCAACTGTTCATCAATTATAACACCAAGAAACTTGACATATGCTGCTGGTTCCAGGTTTACACTTTTATAACAATTAAAAACTTCTGCATTACTAATGTTCAACATTCGAGCATTTTCATTAAACCAAAGTGTCAAATGCACATATTACAGCGATGTAGTTCACTACCTATGCAGGCATTATCTTTATCTTTAGGAACTCTTACTATTAACGATATGTCATCTGCAAAAAGGATTGTGGTATCTTGTTAACATAGACGAAGATATAGGATCGGAACCAAGAACAGATCCTGGGGCACACCTGTTTTAATAGTTTCCCATTCAGAGGCACTTGTTTGTCCTGTAACTGGATTCCGTTGTACAAACACCCTGTCTGCGGTCTGTCAAATAAGATTCGATTAGCTGCTTTGGAATGCCTCATGTACCAATGTCTTCCAGTTTACACATTAATAAGTTATGGTCAACACTGTCGAATGCTTTGGATAAATCCATGAAGATCTCAAAGTGTGGTCGTCTTTGTGGATACCTTGCATAATGTTCCTTCAGCACTGATGAATAGCTCTGTTCGTAGATCTACCCTCAATATATCCATTTTGCAATGGGCTTTAATATATGGTTCTTGGATAAAAATTTGTTAATCTGTAATGGATGGCGGTTTTTTTGACATATATGGTATAATTGATATAGGTCTGTAATTGTTTAATCTGTGGATTTGTCACCATTTTTGAAGATAAGGCATAAAAATCTGACTTTTCAAGTTCATTTGGAAATATTCCTTGATTTAGACTTAGATTAATCAACTATGTGATGAGAGGTGTTAACTCGTCTGCGAAAATATTTTAATTAGTTTGACGGGTATATCATCATGTGGAATGGCTGAAGAATTTTTAAGCTTATATATGATGGCTTTTATTTCCTGAGTATCTACCTCGTACATGTACATACTGTGTTGTAATCTGTTATTGAATGTAGCTTTATTCTTTGATTGTGGTTGACACCCGGCATGTCTATCAGATGTCTATTTACGGTAGTCCAGTTGTTTGGTAACATTATCAGGCTCCATTTTTTAAATTTTGTTACGTTAAAAAAGTCATTTTTATCTCCTTGTTATAATGGTTTTCACCACATTCCCGCATTGCTCGAGCTTTGATGAGTTCTGAATGAAATCAGTGTTAAAATCCAATTTGGTATGTTGTATAGTGGTTTTCACATGCACACAATATGCTTTGTAAAGTTCTTTACTCACATGTCCACTTATCATGCCCTCAAACAAGTGACGTTTTAATCTACATTTCCTCTTTATTTCATTATTTATCCAACTCMTTTTCCCTTTGTTGTATACCCGAATTAGCTTTTTAGGTGCTGCAATGTTAATAATTGATGTCAGAGTGCTTAGGAAATAGTTGTATGCAGCATTGGCATTTCTAATAGAATATAACCTTGACTAAGCCTGCTGAGCTAGCCATCTCTTAATGTCAGTCATTTTATCATGATCCAGACATTGTTTCAAGTTGAATGCGTCGTTCTCTTATCTTGTTTAAGTTATGTTTAGATCTTAAGTTAAACTTTATATTAATGGCTTTGTGGTCGGATAGTGCCGATTCTATGATCATACTGTTGTATTGTGTTAAGTAGTAAATATATTGTTTATTACTGTATTTTGACAATATTTCCGATTTGGTTCAAATACTGTGTATTTTAAATTGAAGGCTATTTAAGAAGATCTAACAGTGTCTTTAACAATGTTGTTTTGTAGATTAGCTAAGTTGATGTTAAAGTCCCCTGTTATTACAAGATTGTGATGGGGTTTTAGAGACAAAGTAAGCTGAAGGATTCATTTAGTATTTGAAAAACCCTTCAACATCACCAGAATTAATCTATGGTGAATTAATTCAATGCTAGAACACTAGAACCATTTCTTTGCTTTTATGTTTTAGGTCAGCGATTTTAAACATATGATAGGTTTTCCCTCACGAAGATACAGGATCCTCCGTGTTTATGAATACTTTGAGAGAATTCAGATGCCCTTGCATCCCCCTCAATTTGTATGCAATTAATGTTCTGTTAATGCTAGGATATCAGGTCTTTGGTCTTTTACAAATATGTTGATATCATCAACTTTTTTTGGTATCATTGTATGTTTAATTAATGATGCTGAGAAGCCTGTTTTTAACTTTATTTTAATTCAATAAAGTTGATATTTTTTGACTCTTTATCTTTAATTTGCACTGATGTTTCTTTTTTATTTCGAAGCCGCACATATGCTTTTATTTAGAGAACCCACAGTGAGCTCTTATTGTTGCCTAAAAAGTGTTGTGTTATTTAAATCCCGTTAATTAAAGTAATTTGAGTTGATTGCTGTACCAGCCTTCAACAGCTTCTGTCGTCATCGTCTTCTATTGGCAAAATATCTTTCCAATGGATCCCTTGTATGTGCCTGTATTGGTCCCTCACAGTCACTACTCGTGCAAGGTTATCTGGTCCGGATGGGACAGCAACCATTACAAAAATCCAAGATTAGAAGTTTAAAAAATGAAAACAACTATCTAGACTTTAAAAAGTTATCAGTGTCGGTTGCGGCAGTTGCAGGAAGTCACAAACATTAAGATTGAGTGTTGAACAAATTATTTAAAATAGATGAGTTCAAATTTTGAATTTCGTTTAAAACTGTGACACCTTATTTGTCATTTAAAGTTTTGTAAATCTCTGGAGTTTACTATAAAAAGTTTAATTTTGGTGATTTGTTGCAAAACTGTACAATTTTAACATTATTCAAGACTGGTAGAGTGCTTACTAAGCAATAAATGATTGTCCAAGTAGGAATTTGTCATAACTACATCAGTGTTCTTATATTTTTGAAAATTGATTGAGGTGTTCCTTAGCTCTAACCTTCAAAAATCTCCCAGTTTGTCCCACATAAAAATTGCATTACAATCATTGCAAGTAAATCTGTAAACATCAGAAAGATTTAAGGATATAATTTTATCTTTGTTGTGGGATCCTAAGCTACCTTCAGTTGAAAAAGCACTATGAATTCTATGAAGAGTAATTTGGAAATATTTACTGAAACTAGACCAATACAGCTAAGTGAATGCCAATTCTTTTCTTTTTGATCCAAAACATTGGTATGAAAGAAAACTTAATAAATTTTGTATTAAGATATTAATTTTTCTTATTAAATAATTTGGTAAATTATTGTTATAAGCAATTTGTAAAATAATGCCTCTTATACTTTTGAATAATTTATTTTTAAAGTCTAAGATAGTTGTTTTCAATTTTTTTGGCTTCTATCAAATTATTTCTGGTTTCCCCATAGACGGCCGATGGCCATTTAAGGCAGAAAGTGCTCGGCAATTAGTATTTAATAAAATGAAGAAGACATTGATTTTTGAATAATTTCTGTAAGGTCCAAAAACTGCAACTGCATTATAAATTATATTTAGACAAGATTTTTTTAATTAAATAAATGTGAATTACTGGTGAACATGCATCAAACTTAAAGCACAACAGTAATATTTACCTCATAAGCTGATGAGAGGAAATCCCTCATAAAAAACTGAAAAACTTACTCCATACTCTAAATAACTAGATGACGAAGTCTTTACTATTTAAATAAATCCCCCTTAAAAAAATGTTTTGCTTTATATAAAATTATGTGGGCAAAAGGCTTTCGTCTAATTAGCCACTGCCACTAGCAAAACTTTTACTAAATAATTTAATATTTTAAGAAACTACAACATTGTCAGTGTAAAGCAACATTATCTTGACTGATTAAACATAATGAAGAACAGGTTGCTGACAGCACAAACAGGTACTGATGATAGCCTCCAATTTTTCATATTTGAGTTGTACGTATGTAATGTAACGTGATTTTTCTCAAAACTAATATTCTTATTAGTGAAATAAAAAGATGGCAATTTCATGAAAAAACAGTTTTAATATAAAGTAGAAAATTTAATATCTGACAAAAATATTTACAGTATACACAAATATAAACATAAATAAAACAACATACTTATATATAAAATAATAAAATTTCAACAGTACCAAGTACCAACTTATTTAATTAACCACTATGGGTGATTGGTTGACGCAACCTTTTCGACATATACATATAATATAAAGTAGGTGCAATTCAGAACATTATAAGAATACCTATTCAGGCTATACAAAATAATAAACATAATAAAATAACCATATAAAATAAAAAGTAAAATAGTAAATAATTACCCAAGATGTTATTATTTAAAGTAAGCGCCAAAAGTTTAACGTTCTCGTGGACAATTTTTTAATACGGCATATGCCTGCCCACTATTTTTCTGATCATCCATCATCCATGAGTTCGACGATTCAGGATTTTTTAACCTTACCTCGTATAATAAATATTGCCTTCACAGTTGAATGCCGACTTTTTCTTCTTCGAATTTGTGTCATTGCCATGTATGCGTAATTTTTACTCCTTAGCGAAAACAAGAAAAACTTGTTCGCCGCCATTTTCTTTTAAATAGGATTGTTCAGAATTTTTAAGTGTTAGTTTAGTAGCTTATTACAGTAAAGTTGTGGCCTACCATACCCATCGCTTGTACAAAAAAAAACCCAAATTTTGAATAGGTTAACTTTTGGGAATAAATTCAAGTACAAAGTTCGCTCTAAAGAGAGAGAGGCTAGGAAATGAAACCCTGTGACGAGGCTAATACGCGATGTAGAAAACCAAGCTTGCCATGATGTAATTTTTGTGTTATAGAAAAAAACTGAAATTGACTCTGTGCAAATTATGGTATTATGTGGATCCATATATTTATTATGGTATATGGTATTTGTCATACCATTATGGTATATATAACATAATTATGGTATGGTGGGCTCAGCGCTACAAATGTCAGGTGAATGTCACAATCATAAGTAAGTAGAGATTAGTAAGTGTTTCCTGTTATCCCTGACTAGTTTATTTTAATTTGGAGCAGTAAWTTAGTCATTATTGAGATGTAACGTTTACCAATATTAATTAAAATGAGCTCTTTCTGATTTTGATTCATTTGGATAACTGTAATCAATAAAGTCAAATACAAAATTGAAAAATCATACTGGGCTGTACATGGTGTTTATCCCATCTCMAGTAGGAGGGGATGTGGTCGAGACGGTTGGCATCTCTAACCAATCAGAGCTAGGCTTCAACTTTCCTTTCAACCGTCGACCGTTTATTTCAAATTCATGTCATTTTGAATATCCGACGAAGGTGAAGCTAATCCGTTACGATCATAAAACGGCTTGGTGTGAACTGTGGAGTAAGAACTGAGAGGTAGTGCGTCGGAGAAGCCAGTGTTTTAAAACAAATTGGAGTTTGTGATTATATGTACAAAAAAGTACATCATTACGAAGGTATTTTATAACTACATTTTAAATAAGATCTGGTATAATAAAACCATGTAGAATAATTAATTATGTATCAAGGGTAAAATATTTGCGTTAAATAAAATACTCTTTCCGCTTGCTTGGAACGGTAAAATAATGCATGAAAAGTTTAGTTTGCTTAAAGGCAGCGGTAAGGTTTTTGGTCGTAAACTAGGGTTATAATCCGTCCAGATTTTGTCAGGCTTCTTAATTTGTTCAGATTTTGGACTTCGATGGAAATTGTATTGAATGAATGTTTAATTTTGGATTAATAAATTACTTATAAACAAGAACAGGAGCTTTACATTAGTCTCCAAATTTTATTAAATTACATACAAACTGATTCCACTTAGTTTAGATTCATAATGTGGTAGAATTGTGTTTGCCGGACTTCTATTGTTTGGCATGTTTGATTATTACATGTAGGTACTGTATAAATATAATGTAGGTAAAAAGCTTAAAAATATTGCTTGTGGGTATCAGTTTACCTCATTATACAGTTATTTAACAAGCAATATATTTTTTAATAGGTACCTATATGTTTGTATGCGCAGCCAAAATGATATTAATTTATATTCATACTGTACACAAGTGGATTATAGAAGTTGTTATATTTGTCTATTTGTTGTGTAGTGTCCCAACTATCTTGATACAAAAGGCTGTCCTGTGTAAAGTGCTACAATAACCACTCCACCATAGCCAGGTGTTGCTTCAAATAGTGCCTTTTTGCCATTTATTTTAGGTTTCTGTTCATTATTACGTAAGAAGTGTGTGTCCCTCTATAAAATTGTATGTTTATAGACGTTTATAATCTTATAATACCTACCTACATTAGTTTTAAATTAGTTTATTTAAAAACAAATGTTAAACAGTTCAACTTTTCAAGTAGGTATGACTAAACGATGATAAGCATATATCGTTTGTGCCATGTTTGTAAATATTGCCTGTGTGTTTAATTGACAAGAATGTTGATACCTTTACAAGCAGTATGAATATGCATTTTTATAGTAACGAATAACTGTTACTGTATTAAGTAGCAGTTTATATTAAATTTAATTCAGATCATCTGTGATTAAACCCTATAATGCCAGTATTATTTTTGGAAATAATTAGTAAGTAGAACCAAGAAAAATAACTGTTACTATTTCAAAGCAAAAATTAAATGTTAAAGTTTTTTATAACAGTCTGGTTCTTACCATGCTGATTCATTCCGATCTAGTCTGTAAAATGTAAAAATACTTGTTTAGGTAGTGTAAAACAAATATGAAACCAATATCATAATTTACTTTATGCAGGGTGTCACAAAACTGCATCCCTTGGAAGGCTGATTGGCCAGCTTGTGAGTACCAGAATATCATAATATTACCATACTCGAAAGTTCTTAGTTTACTGTGAAATTGTCACTTTTATTTTCATGAATATTTACGCCTTACATGAGTTTTTCGATGCTACAGCTAAAAAACTGTACGCTATCCTAAGATTCTAATTTTATTGCCTGCTAACCCTGTTTTTGATAACAGCTCAAATAGAAATTAATAGTGCCATACCTTTGGCAAAAAATCATAGGATATGTTGTAATTGCCTGCACACAAATCTGATTCAGCCACGACATCTTTTTTTTATGATTTATTTATCCATCTTGCACTTCCTGTGACATTAGTTTTGTATAGATTTTATCCTTTATTGTACAACTCCAGTGGCACTTTATTTCCGTCTAGCTGTTCCTTGTTTCCTTCAAATACAGTTGCTTTTTGCAAGAACAGTTTATTAATAACTGGTAAGACAGTTAAATACCATAGTATTCCAAAGACCCGAAAATTTGTAAAATGTGGATTCAGGGGTGCAGTCGGGACGGAAAATGGAACCTGAATACATGCCACGTTTTTCAGAACATTTTATGGAAACMGATTATGAACAATACATACAAAATGAGATATTAGGCGAGCCGGCATAAGAAAAAAAAATATGTGCAAAGAAGAAATGTAACGAGCTCTAATAATCTTTTAAAAAATGACAATTTCTCGTTTATTAGCTGCTGCATGTTACACAATTTTACATATTACAATGTAGGTTTCGATTCACTATCAAACTGCTGGTAATCATAATCATGTGATGGCCTAAAGCTGACACCTCTGTTACCAAGTTAATATTAGCTAATTATAATGCTATAACAACGAGAATATGAATCTGCTATTCTAGACCCTGCAAGCTTTAAAATGAGGGTATAAAATTATAGCAAAAATTGTTTAAATTAAAAAAAATGTGTACTTTTATTTAGATTACTGAATAGATGCACTGATTGTGAAATAATATGCTGAATGAATTAAATAGCTTGCAATAGCTGATTGTTTGAATGTGCGTTATTTCATATTTTTTTAACACAGCTTATTTGAAGATAATTTCGATCTTACGGTCACTTTCAAAGAGTATCAGAACTATATGTCAGTTATCTGATAAAAAATAAACCTGAAACAAGCACATTCAAACAATCAGCTTGCTTCCAAGCTATTTTATTGAGCTGGATTATTAGCAATTGCTGGTGATGAGTCCAGAGTGTTCTTGAATTTTAAATGTAAATGGTTGCCTAATAAGAAATGTAAGTACAGGAGGCAATAACTAGAGTAATCTGTGATCTTTTGACAAACTGAAAGTGCAACTTTGAGACAGATCAAAATATTAAAACTGATACCACAGAAAATTTTGGTTTTCCATAACTAACATCAAGTTATTTGCCAACAAGCTGTTGCCCAATATTATTTAAAAACACATATATCTGTACAGTACACAAATAGTTCATTCTAAAAACTTTTTAGGCACCATTGTCACACGATATTCAACATTTCTAGAGCCTACAGTCTATTTAGTGTACTTTTTATTTAATAATTTTTAAATTAAACAGATAGCAGTTTTTTATTTCTCATTATGCAAGGTACCCCTAAATTTCTAGACATCTGAAGGGATATAGAGCTAATCAAAATATATGCCCTTAAACAATTGAGAGAGACTGGAGAATGTTCAAATCATGCCAACTCTCCCTGTTTGGAATTTTAGGCAACTCAATGAGGCCAATTGCTTGGCCAATAGGCTGGTCCACAGATTTACTTGAAGTGATTCTGGGACCTTACTTCTCGCACTGAATGTGGGTTTTTAAGAACGTAACAATGGATGTTGTAGGTGTACAGGGTGTCCTATTTTCGTTGTAATTGTAGGGTACCTCGGTAACTATTAATGCTAGAGGGTTGCAATTTCGACATTACTGTATTACTTTTTTGTTCTGAGTTCGGCTATACCGTCGCGATTTTTGTATCGTCTTTTGTTTTAAAACCATAGTCAACTTTTGGAAAATGTATCATTTCTCCAGCTCTCAATTTCTCGCTTGGGTATGTAGATACAAAAAAAACTGTAAAGACATTTTTTATAGATATTTTTATTTAGAATCCAGTGGCGTACCCCGTAATTTTTAGGAGGTCACATTTTTTATATATAACACAAACTTGCATTTTGTAAAATAGAAACCATAGTTGGCTTTGCTATGGTTGAAAAGGCCTATTTCTTCTGATTAAAAAAATGTATACATTGTTAGGTTTATTTTTACAAATTTTGGAATTATTTCAAATTTTTTTAATAATTTAATCATATTTTATGTTTACATCCAGGATAAGAAAATACACGATTTTAATCCTTTTAAAATTTTAATCCTTTAAAAATAATATATGCATTTTTGATACATAAGACTCCTAAGAGCACTCATGCATTTTTTATCGATAATATAGGAGGCTATGTAACTAATGAAAATGATTGTTTATTTGGAGATAAGTACCTGTGCATTGTTTATCATGAAATATTTACATCCATTTTGACGAAAAACGTAAAAACATTTAATTAATACAAACATTGGAATAATACCAAAATTAGTAAAGATAAACCTAACAATGTATACCTTTTCTTAATCAAAAAAAAATAGTTCTTTTTAACCATACCAAAGCCAACTATGGTTTCCATTTAAAAAAATGCAAGTTGCATGCAAATAAAAGTATCTACAAAAAATGTCTTTACTGTTTTTTTTTGTGTCTTCATAGCCAATCGAGATATTGAGAACTGAAGAAATGTTACATTTTGCAAAAGTTGGCTATGGCTTTAAACAAAAGATGATACAAAAATGGCGACGGTACAGCTGAATTCAGAACAAAAAAGTAATACAGTAATGGCAAAACCGCAACCCTCTAGCATTAATAGTTACCAAGATACCCTACAATCACAACGAAAATGGGACACCCTGTTCATGAAGCCGCTCATGAATACCTGTCTTTTTTATTTAACAAGTGTTTTTATTGGAATACTTCACTGAAATAATTTCATTAGTGTTGTTGAGTGCTTGCAGTTAGAGTCATTTTTTCCTATTCATACTAGCATGAAAGGGTGTAACTCCTTTCACGGTTATGTAGAGTACAGTACATCTTAAATTATATATGTATATATAAGTATTGTAACCATTTTGCTTTCTCTCATTTTCTGTAAGTTCCAGTCTACTTGTACTTTAAAATGTAATATTCAAATATACACATAATAGTAAAGATGTGCTTGGTTGCCGTTAATTTTGATTACACAAAAATATGTTGTACATAAGCAGTTACATCCTTCATACTAGTTTAGATAGAATTTGTCAATTCCAAGTGTAAGCATTCAACAAGCATGGTATTTTTTTTAAAGTAAAGTTTCACATGTTAATAAAAATATTTATTCATGAATTAGATACAAATGTATTTTTTTTACAAAGTTATGGCACAATACATTTCTTTAAGCCTTTACACCCTACGGGTAAAAAAAGGAAACTGATTATATATATATATATATATATTTCTTTAAGGTGTTAAAAATCACCGATGTTCTGTAAGCTTGTCAAATGCGAATTCTCGATTTTGGACACCTAAGACATTTTGTTTCCTAAATAACACTTACCCAGATACTGTTGATAAATAAAAAATTATTTACAGCATAATGGAGAGGCAGTGGCAGCAGGAGCTCATCCAAAATGTCACCGCATTAGTGACAAATAAATTAGAAGTATGGTCAAATATTTTGGAAAAACTCGGCATAGATTCCATTAACTTATCAGAATATACAGAATCGGTAGAAAGGAACACCGCAGACCTATATGACGCAATGATAGCAGAATTGCACAAGGAACTAATGGACGTAACAGAAAGCATTGAAGAGCTATTAAAGAAATCTGCAAAACTGTGCAAACAACTTTCGATCGACTTGCCCTCATACGGACAAAAACAAGAACGAGGTCTGTTTCAAGAGCATCGCCTGTTAAAAGAACAGGTTATGAAACAACAAGCAATGGTGGATGAGCGTCTTTCAGAGGTAACAATTTTTAATTTACAAAGCCAGATAACAGAGACCTGTCTTTTATACTAATAGTTTTAGTATTGATTTCCAAAACACAGCTGAAAACACTTGTATTTGAGTGCCAATTTTCAAACAGTCAATCTCTAAAACTTTTGAAGAAAGGGAATAACCAAACCTCAAAACCGTTCTGAAAAATTGAAAGAGAGTTTGAATGACATTTTAGAAATTACCATACTCCCTCTGCTATAGCAACTCCCCATGTCTGACACATCATTGGAACACTATTAATAATCCTAGCCACCCACGTCCAATAACTTGCAACATTACTTTTATTCTTAAGAAACAGACCAACAATCATGGAAAGTTCTTTTCAATGAAATTTCAAAACAACTTATGAAAATGGTTGTCTGTTCTGCTATAAACATTGATGAACTCTGTTTTGGAATTCCTGATACATTGTCTCAAAAGGTTCTTCAGAATATTCCAATATCCTTGGATAATCCTGTACTTCAGCTTTTCAATTGTAGTACACCGGTACTTCATCCTACTGGAAATGTAGATCCTCATTCAATCCATGGCCTAGTTTCTGTTATATTTATTTAATATTGCACACATTAGGATAAAACACTTTAACCTAATCACTTGGCATTTATCAGCACAGAGCATTGGTTTTTAGTTAAGTTTCGCTAAAAATTTCTATTTCAGCTCAGTCGTGTTTTGCACCATATTATTCTATATCTTCTGTGGCTTGATCTGCTTCAGATTTGATATTTACAGATGCATATTATTTTACCTTACACGATTTTATGCATTTCTCGCCCTGTACGTTTAAGATAGAACCCTAGAATATCTTGTCTGTCCATATTGCCTAAATGAGTCTTTCTTTATGAAAAGTTTTTCACTTTTGACGTATATTCTCATTGCCAAGGCAGTGAACATGTTGATAAACGACTTAATTGTTTCAATATAAAATTATAAGGCATCCTTGTTCTTACTGTTCCATTTAGTACTCTTCAGTATGCTAGTAAACCTAAACTGCGAAATAAAATACTTTTGTCTATTACTGCTCTATTTGTTTTCATTGTGATATTGTTTAAAAGAAATGAGTATAATCACTGATCGTACAAGAAGTTTACAAGCTTTTTATTCTGAACTGCACATGAAGTCTAGGCATCAAAGGACTTTTGGTAGAAATAATTCTGACTAAGCCATTTTTAAATTAATTGCTTGATTTTAGTGTTAACGAGAGGAGTATAAAAAMAACCTATCATAACCATTAAAAGCATATAAAACAGCACAGCCCAGTAGAGGGAAGTATAGATAGGCAAAAGAAGGATGGTCCTTTCTATGAGTTCTGGATTTTTCATGCGTATGAAATATGTATGTAGCTTAAAACATAAAAATAAGAAGTATTTTGGTGAATAATCATTACAGGATTACTTATATACGTATGTTTTGTAGTATGGCCTTTTTCATAGAAAATTTAATTTTCTGATTAAAAATGACAATGCATAATTTAATCGTCAGAACCATATTTTGCGAGATATTTGCAGGAAAACATACCTTTCAACTGTTTAATCAATGGGTTTTGGTTGGAGTTGGAGGATAATTTTTATATTTCTCTTGTTAACACTAAAACTAAGCCATTAAAGAAAAATTTCCGTACTTTGAACTAGTTCCACCATTTGCCTTTTTTGTTGTCTCTGACGCCTGGACTGCATAATCTTATTTTCATTCAAACATTCTTTGTTGTAGATAAATAAACTGAATGAGGAGGAGGCTCAGCTTTGTGCCTCTCTGGGTGTATCTCCTACACCAATGCTTGATTATCCATTACCGAATGCTGATGCAATAAAAGCATTTGTTAACCACATCTGCAGTCTTAAAGAGGAAAGACTGTTGAAATATACCACATTTACCAAATTACGTGATGAAATCATCACAATTGCAACAGAACTCAAGCTGAAACCTAGCTTGCAGTTTGAACAGATGGTTTTTGCAGGAAATGATGATATTGTTTATACCCAGGCTAACATGGTATGTAAAGCTTGTTTTGTTTTTTATATTGGGAATGCTTTTTTGTTGTTTCGTTTGGTTATTTGCAATCTTAATATCTATGAAGGAAATAATTCTTAATATAGCTCATTCACCGAACAAATACATAAAATTAACCACATGGTGGAGAAATTGATATGTAGTAACCAATCATATAATAGCCAGGTTTGTGCCCAGCCTCAACATTAAGTTAATAGATTCTTACTTAAAAACACTACAGCTGAATATTATGTTTGGGTTAGTGGCTTTCGGGAATATAGAGCTAAGAAACACAAACTCCAAAATATAACATCCCTGTGCTTTGCAAGTTATTTCTGAACTGTGCTTTATTATTTAAGTGATTGTAGATATACTAACAGCAACTTTTTAGAAACAACACACTGCTATAAAAAAATGCAAATATAGATACTATTTGCATTTACAAATGTTTTGCCACCATACACCTCTTGTTGAAACAAAACATAATTGTTTTGGTCTCTCCTTTATTGGAGTTGTGAGTTATTGTGCTTATTTTAGTTTTGTTCGCCATCCCGTACTTCCCTATTACAGATTACTTGAGCAGTTTTAGTGAAAAAAACCGCTGCAAATTGAATCAGTACTTCCACATCCAATTGTCAAAATGACATTTAAGTTTTTATTTCTTATACTATGCGATTAGTAATCAGGTTTTGACCATTTTTTTTCTACACATTTTTTCTAAGACAAACAGTCCGTGATATTAGCAAAAATACATAAATTTTCAAAACCGTTTTTTTCCAAATAACTCGAAAATTATTAACTTAACAAAAAAATTACAAGAGTGCTTTCTGATCAGAAATTTGATTTTCTATATAATACCAAACTTTTAACAAAATCGTACGAGCAGGGTCCAAAATAGGTTTTTTAGAAATATTTCGAAAATGTCAAAATTTTGGATAAATTTTCTGACACTTTTTGTGAGAAATTTTATTTCCTATCTGACGGTATTTTAATTTTTTGAATATATTAAATATATTCAAAGATATTTAGGAAAAACCGTTTTCTTTAAGTGACGCTTTTTTCCTAATATCTTCTAAACTGTTTGCTGCACCGAAAATTAGTAAGAGGGAATAATACTCGCAGTTAAAATAAAAAAATTAAAATTTGCAAAAATGGTAGTTATCCCCCAATTTCGCCCTCTTCCCAATACCATACTTACCTCACAAACAATAGGTCGCTTTGGGTAGTTGGGATTTATATGTTTGCCAAATTTCAAGTTCATATATAAAGTCTTTCAAAAGTTATCGTGTCCATAAACAAAACCACAGTCACACAGACAAGAAATTTGTTTTTGCTCAAATTTTTTTTTGCGTTTWCGACCATTTTAAAGCGAATGAGCAAATAAAAAATTTTTATAAATTTTTTTCCGCAATACAATACTTCCCATCTGTTGGATGTGGAAGTAATTAAGGAAGCCCATGTAAGGAAATTGTGCAGTAATTCAAAACTTTTTCAGCATTCATTATTATTACATATATATAACCAGTTTTCTTTTTTACCCAGAGGGTGTAAAAGTATGCAGTGTCTCTCACTTGTTTACTGTATTTTGTACTATTTTCTTCCACTTAGTCCTGTCCTTTGCTATTCTTCTAGCTTCCACCCGGGTGAGGTTTCTCTTCTTTAACGCCTCGTTCATTTTCACCAAGTGCCCGAATCATAATTTGATTAATTGACTCTATTTCCAGTTCTTCCCTGATTCTGTCGTTTCTTACTATATCCGTTCTAGCCACCCCTTTAACACGTCTCAAGTATTTCATCTCTGTTGCCTGCAGTCTACTTAAAAGTCTATCACTTAACACCCAACTTTCACTACCGTATCAATATTGATCTATAAATGGTCTTGTATACCGTCATTTTTGTCTTCACACTTATTTCCTTTTTACTTATTAATGTCCTATTTAGTGAGTGGTGCACCTTTATTATTTCTTCATCCATACTTTCATTGCTTTGTATTGTAACTCCTAGGTACTAAAAACTTTTAACTTGTTCTATTTTTTTCCATTTATTGTTGTCTCTCTTTTTGTCCTTCTTTCCTATGACCATTATTTTATTCTTGCTTGTATTTATTAACATTTTACGTTTTGTTAGTTCTTTCTCCCACAACTCTACATTTTGTTGTAACTTCTCTTCATTTTCTGCACAGATCGTTAGGTAATCTGCAAATGCACATTCTGTAGCTTTATCACCTTTAATTTTCTATACCCTAATTTGACTTCGTTGACTTTGTTGTGTAGTTCCCACAATATATCGTCCATTACCGTCATAGTGTTGGGCTTAACATCCCCCCTTGCCTTAATCCATCCACTACTTTGTAAATCCTGTGATTCCATGTTGCTTGTTCTGACGTAATTTTTTGTGTCACTGTATAGACTCTCTATGCTTTTTTTGAACTTATTATTTATACCTCTCTTCTTCATACTTTCCCAGACCACTTTTCTAGGGATGTTCTCAAATGCTTTCTCTAAGTCCAAGAATGCTAAACAAATTCCTTTTTCTTTGCCTATCTTTTCAGCCATTTGTTTAATCGTAAATATATGGTCCTGTGTGCTTCGCCCTCTTCTAAACCCGCTTTGTGTTTCGTGTAATTGTGGTTCCAACTTTTCTCTTAATCTTGCTTCGATCAGTCTTTCATAAACCTTTGCTACTAAAGTTCCTCTATAGTTCCCACATTCTTTTGTGTCTCCCTTTTTATGTACTGGTACAATTATTTCCATTTTCCAGTCATTTGGTACTGCTCCTTTATTCCATGGCATATTAAATAATTTTGTCATTATTACAAAAGTGTAAAAATATAGATATTAAACTTTAGCAACACTTGAGGATGAAACACTCTATGTAACTGAAAAGTATTTTTTTTTTCGAAAATATGTTTTTTTAATCTTTGGGCCTTGTAAACAAAAAAGATACTTTTTGTTCGTGTGGCTAAATTGTCCCTTTCCGTGAAAATTGCAGTTGAATGATAGGTACACAACTCTTATTTTATTGTTTTTAGTAGAGCCATATTTTAATTGCTTAGATACATATTTTTTTTCCAAAATTTTTTATCTTAGGGTTGTTATTCTTTTTATGAAAAATTACCAATGGGGTCCTTGCACTGATAACAGTTAGAAAACAAACATGCCTAACTAAAGAAACATATCTCCTACTTCACTTAAAAGCAGAAAAGTATGCTTTACTTATACACAACATTTAAAGAATCCTAATATTATTGGTTGGCATAAAAATTAAATGAAATCAAACATTTTGACCAATTTTCTCTTCTTTCAGTCAGCGCTGGTTGCTGGATGCAACATATGACAGAAATTAGCAGAATCAAACTTAGAGATCAAAATTTGTATAATGACCATTATGGAACTATTTGGTTGGTGATTCAAATGATATGCCTATTATTTTCTAATTATGGTTGTTGCCAAATGAAGAAAATAAGTAACACAATTTAGCTGACAAATTAAGAATTTTTCAACCCAACTTGATTCCAACAGTCCTGTGCAAAAATAGCCTAATGCTTACTTACTCATGACTTCACCATACATTTTCGCGTGGCTTATATCAGTATGTGAAATCATTTGTCTTGAAGAATATATCTTGATTTTTATACAAGGACCCTATTACATTTGTCTATTTAAAATTATATATTTGTTATTATTAATAATAATACCGAAGGATAAAACTTTGTCATGATATTTTATGTGCTAACCAGCGATGATCAATATTTGAACTTTTCAGATGTGTACGACTTATTGAAATAGAAAACCCTATATATATTCTTTTAACTTAACTTTTAACTTGAATAGGTTTTTCCGTATTGTACGTTTTTTTGCATTCATACCTGGTATGATTCTTTGAACTGTTTGATTTATGTTTCCAATTAAACACAATTTTAATGTTTTCTAGGATCAGCTGCGCGATTACCATAAATATCTGGTTGACAAGCAACAATCAGTAATATCAGACATTGAGTTAATCAGAAATAAAATAGAAGACGTTTGGAAGATTCTAAATATTGATATAAAAGAAAGAGATCTTTTCCGACAAAAACATGTTGGCAATTCCTTAGACACTTTAAGTGCTTTAAAGGAGGAACTAAGAAGATGTGAAGAGATCAAGAGAGCTAATATCAAGGTAAGTTGAAATAATATTGCTCTACTTGTACTGTGCTAGGGAATTTACTATTGTTTTTTTTATGAGCCTGTGCCATAAAATGGAGTTTACTTGAGTTTTCAGTTAACTTAAAATTTACCGTTTCTCATGGAAAACTTCCTTTCTATGTGTTTATTATTGATCTTACAGCTATCTCTTGTTAATAACAAGTTAATCATAATTTGTGCAACCAGCCCTCTGAATAATAATTATGTCAAATATATCATTATTTATAAAGGTCTATATCTTGAAATAGTGGTTTAATGTTTATCTAATTTTTTGTGTTAAATGTGATATATTATAACTTTGTTGCAATCGAATTCCTTTAGTCAATAAAATCACCATGATTTTACTGGTTTTGCTGTCTTAGAAGAAAATTCTATGTGGGTTATAATAGGTCACTACATACATAGTTCCTATTAACTCTGGAGATGTTTTAAATGTAAGGCGGATTATTGGTTGTTGTAGATGTTTTACTTAATATCAACTTATTGAAGTTTTGTCCTGGTGGAAATAAAGTATGGTGTGCCAAGTACGAGCCCTAACACAAAAATGTTCGGACATCAACTGATTTTTCGTTTGAAAATTTCCGTAGGGGATTCAATATCATGTTTTCCATTTATAGGACACTATAATATGTATTGTTTTACATCATATTTATGACAT
The DNA here is from genome assembly GCA_025024175.1 of Rhyzopertha dominica. Taxonomy (NCBI): domain Eukaryota; kingdom Metazoa; phylum Arthropoda; class Insecta; order Coleoptera; family Bostrichidae; genus Rhyzopertha; species Rhyzopertha dominica. The sequence goes on from QCXZ01000003.1 coordinate 19,655,585, forward strand.
TGTTTTGAAACAAAATAATATTGATTTATAAAACTAAACTAACGTTGCTAACAATACAATATTTATTGACACATAAATGTTCGGACAATACAAGCTTTTCGCAATCTTCTGCGGTAAAAGAATCCCATATATTTTGCAATTTTACTCGCAAATCAGAAATGTTGCGCTGTGGATCATTTCCTAATTGCTGCTTCATCTTATGCCATATAGTTTCGATTACATTTAGATCAGTACTGCTGGAGGGCCAGTCAAGGACGGAAATGTTGTTGTCTTGCAGCCACTTTCTTGTGGTCTTTGCTGTATGGCAGGAGGTGCCATCTTGTTGAAAAGTAAAATTTCCATCAGGTGATAACATTGGAATTGACACCAACAAATTGGTTTCAAGAATATTCTGATATTTTACTGCATTTACAGTTCCGTCTATGAAGTGCAGTATTGTATTGTCCGAACATTTATGTGTCAATAAATATTGTATTGTTATCAACATTAGTTTAGTTTTATAAATAAATATTGTTATTTGTAACAGTTAGTTTTGCGACTTCTTTAACGTCCCTTGTATATCGCATTTACCCGTATTTTAAATGCTCTTTGCCGCAGTTGTTCTTATCGCGCCGTTTTTCTTTGGAGCGTTTTTCTGCTGTCCCACCTGGGTGGCAGATGCAAGTTTCCCGTTTTCGAGAGCATTATTCACACCTCGTTCGTAGCCAGTGTTAGCACTGTGATTAAAGTTCTTTTATACTTACCCTCGTTGAGTAAGGGGATTAGTTCAGTGCTAATAGTTATTAAACTGAGTATATTGTGCCTGTTGTATTAGTGGCTTGAGCTCAGTATCCATATTCTGGGATTGAATTGGCTGCGGAGCTGAGAAACTCGGTGAATTAATTGGCTGACCATCATAGTCACTGCTTGCTCTTTATAAGCAGAACCCTCCTGTAGAGGGTTTCGTTGGCAGGGATTTTCCAAGCGTTTTAAAGAGCGCAGAAGGGATTTTCCTAGCTCTTAAATTCCACCGGTTGCTGCCGACTGCTTCTAACCWCCATCCCTCAGCAGTGTTGCTTTTTATGGTTACTGCATAGATCTGTGTTGAAGAGAACTCTGCAAGGGCTTGCGAAATTGACGCTTCCGATAGTKAACCCGCTGAACGTGCCGTCCAACGCCGACACCTGCATCTCGACGCTCGAGGACGCTTCTTACAGCTAAGCAAACTTTTCTTTTACGTGGAATGAACTGATAGGCGTTCAGAGCTGCTAATTTAATTGTGCTTTTCAATAATCCGCTATTGCTCATTCTTTAACTCTTAACGCCGATATCAGAGCATCTACTCAAGTAATCCGCCACGAAGTCTTAATGCGTGTTTACATTATTTACTATATGTGTTGTCATTAATTTACATTTGCATCTGTTCGTATTTAATATGGATGTTGTGTGAACCAGCATAGAGCTCTATACGGGGGAACATCGTTAATTATTTGACTTTACACATTTTGTAGTACATGAATGCGTTGATATATTCGTGCCGTTGAATCTGTAATAATTATCGAATGCCATTGGTCATTAAAGGGGGTAGCAATCAACCAGTTGTCTTTTACTTATGATTTGATTTTTGCCTTTCAGTGAACGCGAACTATTCAGCCTGTTTCCAAAATTTACAGGGCGGCTGATCTTTGCTTCGACACTTTCGTGTTAAAATTTTGGTGGCGCCCTAATTTAATTAATAACTAATAAGTGGACCCTCCCCACTCTCCCTGAATGCTAGTCGTCGCATTTGCTTGCCGCAAGCGAATCGTTTGGCAAATTTTATACTAGTTTAGTCTTGTGACGGTAGGTAATTGACTTTGTTACTTCGCCGTCATATATTTCAAAACAATGTCGTAAATATGATGTAAAACAATACATATTATAGTGTCATATAAAAGAAAAACATGATATTGAATCCCTTACGGAAATTTTCAAACTTTTACGAAAAATCAGTTGATGTCCGAACATTTTTGTGTCAGGGCTCGTAGATGACAGATTTTGTGAATCTACTATGCGTAACGTCACCTACGGTGCAAAGTGCAAAGCTGACGTGTATCTGGGGCGAACACTATTATTAACCGTTGGGTTCTGTACGGTTTTGAGTCGTAATTCTGTTAGCTAGTAGTGACTTTGTTATTATTTGTACGATGCTATTGTATGCAGTGGCATAGTGTACTAGTTAGTAGTTATAGAAGGAGAACAACTTATTACACCACAATGAAATACAAACTTTTGGAGTACTCTCTGAAAACTTGCCGCAACCTGAAGACGCAATTTTGACCGATTTTCTTATTCCAACTAAGTTGTGATTTATCAAACAGATTGTGATTTTACGAAAMTTTTAATTTATAAACAGCCATACAAAAAATCGTAGGTACTGGAACAAATAAAAAGTCCACAACAGCTATTATTTAACTAATATTCTTTTAAATTGCATAAAATTGTTTATTGAACTTGCCTACAACTGAATAATATCTAAACCAGTTTTTTTGCAAAATTTTACTAGTAGTCACCCAGTCACCCCATATACAGGGTGCCTCTAAATTTGATGTCATAGTTTCTGGTGCGTGTTTCTGACATGAAATTATGACGAAAAGTTTATATAAACATGTGTCCGAATATGCCTCATTTTTGATATACAGAGTGTTGAACTTAAAAAGGTTTTTGAATTTTTTTATTTTTTAGAGAAGGGTTTTTGAAACTACAAATTTTGGCAGAATGTTAGAACAGATCACGACTAATAATCTGGCATAAAGCATTTTTTTTATATCTGTAACAAAGGAGACGTAGAGAAAGGGGCAGAGGGGTTTTCTTTTTGAAAAAAAGTTGTGTGTGAATTGTTGAAAAACTCATCACTATTTTCAGAAAGAGCAACAAATAGCGTACAAAAAAGAACCTCTTATTGCATTTTGCTACAACAAACCGTTTTTGAGATAATTGAAAATATCTGAATTCCTACAGGTTGGCGCGAATCGACCAAAAATTAACTTTTTTTTCCACAGAAAGTAACGTTTATACGGCAACAACTTCTTGGAATTGTATTGAACTACATATATCATAACAAATGATCAGACATAACGATTACTTTCATATCTAAACAGTGCGGTAATTAGGGAGGGGGGGAAAAAGTTTTTTCTGTAAAAAGATTGTTTCCACATTTTTTCCGTTTCAATAATTATAAAGATCAGTGAAAAATATAAAAAAAAATAAAATTTACTTCCCATACTGCTAAGATAAGCTATTGTTGTAAGATTAAGGAATTTTATTTTTTTTAAGATTTTTTTACAACTCCAAATGCAGGTTGCATTTCTAGCTTTACGAAAAATAATTTGTTCAATTACATACATAAAATGAAATAACCTTTTATATTAAATAAATAAATTAATTAAATAATGAACTGTCAAAGTTTATACCAAAAACAACCTACTTACATTTTTCGTTGTAGCTGTATGGTGATCCAGAAGTTGTTTTGTTCACTGTTGGTTTTTTTAATTCAGTTTTATTTTCATTTTTCATTCTGTTCTATATAATATAAAGGGTTATTAGATTTATGTATGTACTTCAATAAATTAATTTTCGTAAAGCTAGAAATGCAACTTGCATTAGGAGTTACTAAAAATCTTAAAAATGAAATTTCTTAATTTTACAACAATGGCTTGTCTTAGCAGCATGGGAAGTAAATTTTTCTTTTTTCTATATTTTTTGCTAAACTTTATAATTAAAACATGTGGAAACAATCCTTTTATAAAAAAAACTTCTTGCCCCCTCCAGTTACCGCTAGTATTTAGATATGGAGGTAATCCTTACTTCTGATCATTTGTCATTATATAGTACAATATAATTCCAAGAAGTTGTTGCCGTATAAACATTACTTTCTTTGGAAAATAAAATTTTTGGTCGATTTGRGCCAKCCTGTATGTTGTTGGTTCGTTCTAGCAAAATGCAATAAGAGGTCCTTTTTCGTACCTTATTTGTTGCTCTTTCTCAAAATAGTGACGAATTTTTCAACATTTCACACACAATTTTTTTTTAAAGACAAAACGCCTATGCTCCTCCTAAGCCAGATATGAAAAAGTTTCAAAAAACCGTTCCCTAAAAAATAAAAAAAAACAATTTTTTTAACTTCAACACTATATCAAATGTGAGGCATTTTCGGACACATGTTTATATAAACTTTTCGTCATAATTACACGTCAGGTATACGCACTAGAAATTATGAAATCAAATTTAGAGACATCCTGTATAAGTTTAAATTCTGTTATAATACCCTAATACTGTATACTTTGTTTTAGTTGATTCTGATTGCTCTGTCAAGTTTGTAGATTTTTTTAATAATATTGTTATTAATATTTTTATTATTAACACTTAAGTGTGACTAACATACTCACTGCTGATTAATAATTTCTTTGATTCTCTATGCTATGTCTCAACACCAAAGTTATTTTATTTTAGTCCTTCGGTGATAACGTTGGGTCTCACAAACCGAACAGTGCATTTGTTAATACAGCATAAATTGAATTCGGTTTGATGCACTAACAAATTATAGAATTTGTCTGGCTGTTCAAGATTTCTGTAAATTACTTCTGGTGTTTGAGCGTCAAATATTATGGTTGTAAAAATTTAAAACTATTCGTTAATCTTGGTGTGGATGTTATTGTTTGTAACTTTTTGTTGAACATATAATCACAAAGCTTATACCCACTTAACTTAAATAAGGTAGGTGTAATATGTAAGCTTATTTGTTCAACAATAAAAGCTATTATAGTTCTATTGTTTATTTAGTAAGAATGAAATGTGAAGTATGAGGTTGAGGAGGAGCAATTCAGATCAGCACTCCTACGCACGTATGAGTAGAATACTGCATATTTATATTTAAGGAATTGGGTATTTGCCATGTAATTGCATATTAATAGGTAGCAACTAGTCCACAAAACAGTTGTAACAGCCTATAAATTCGAAAAAATGGATCGTAAGGTGTAATTTTTATTATTAAAAATGTGAATATTTAAAAGGACCGCCAAAACGCGAACATACTGGCCGTGACGTCAGGTGTCTTGTAAATGGCCGCTTGTTTACATCTGCGGTCAGCTCGTTACGCGTCAGCCTCAGCCCGTCAATTTATTAGTTTGTTGTTTGCGTTCATTTTGTGACAAGCGAATTAAAATACGCCAAGAAAAAGTGAAATACTTATGAGTTATGACTTCCGAATAAATGTTCATTGTTATGGAATTTGTGTACAGCGACGAGCGGTTCAACACGGCGGAGAGGAGGAACGTAAAAGCAACAGCATAAGTGAACTTTTTATCAAATTAATGTAGCATTGATAATTTGATCACAGTGTCAGTGGGTTGTGGAAACATACTATTTGCAAACATAAAAATGTAAAAATCAAAAATGCTCTTGCGGCTCGTTTCCGGTCGAATATGTGGGGAATAACGTCGTTCTTTATTATAACATTTCCCTCTATCAACTTAAAACGCATATAATTTTTCATATCCTCTTCAAGCTATAACAAAATGGAAACTAAATGGTAAACACTTATAACCCTAAAAACAATAATAAAACTTACAGTAAGAATTAAGATGATCTTAACCTTAAATAACCTTTTCATACGTTGATAATCTCGAGGAACGGTTACAAAAATTTTGTTAGCTGTACTGACTGAAGTTCTTTTATAACCATCGTGTACAAAACAACACTTGTTTTGTTTTCAATACATAATAGATGCTTGTAAAACTACACAAATCACTTTTTGGTACGACCTCTTACACCGTCCTTTCAATAAACACCACACAAAAGCTTTTCCAATACAAGAATGATACTACACCATTAAACAGCACGCTTCTCGGTAATGTTTACATGACACTTGACGTCACGAGTTGAATAACCTTGGATAGAAGCGTTTTGGCGGTGACTCCTAAGATTCGAATTTCAGACCTGAAATTCTCTAACTACAAATACTTTTTTTGTTTTTTTGAACATGGCGTACGATATATATGCACTTCAAGATTCATTTTACGTAATTTTCAAAAAAAAGTGATAAACCCAATTCTAGGTAGCTATTGCTCCTGGAAATCAAAAAGTAAGGAATGGTGTTTTTGGTGAATGCTTTTTTTGCAGTTAGAACAAGAAAAACGTGTATTGTATCAGATACAACAAATACTTTTGTTTAGTGCATGCATATCTTATATTATATGGGGCGACAACAAGCAAAAAAACATTCGTTTGTAGGCAATTCAAGGAGTTTATGCAATTATAAAGAATATTATTTAAATAATAGCTGCTGTAAACTTTTTATTTGTTCCAGTACCTATAATTTTTGTGTACGCCTGTTTGAAGATTCACATTTTTGTAAAATCATAATCTATTCTATAAATCACAATTTAGTCGAAAGAAATTCAGCCAAAATTACATCTTCAAGTTGCGGTAAATACTTGGAGAGTACTCTAAAAGATTGTATTTCATTGTGGTGTAAAACGAATCCTTTTGTTCTCCTTCTATAAATGGTACACTACGCTACTGCACACATTGGTATCGCACAAATGATGACTACCTGCTAACAGAGTTGTGACTCAAAGCCACCCAAGGTGTTGTCACATGCCGTAGATCAACAAAATCTGTCACCTACTTGGCACACCACACTTCATTCCCGTCACGATTTCTGTGAAGTAGATTGTAAAATAGGTGACATCTGTGTTGCTTAGTCATGACAGATCTAGTTCACACCCTACTTTGTATTGGCTCAACTAAAGTGCATTACTGTGCTTTGTTCTATAACAAAATCATAGTTTTATACTTAGTAATGATTATCTGGGTTAATATTCAGACAGATGTTACCGATTTGACGTCTTTTAGATTTAAACATGTTTCACAATCACTACACCTTTTTCCATATGCAGTTTTTAATTCAAAAAATTGGTCCATCTTGATATGAATTTTTTTCTTTAAATATGTGTGTTTCTAAATGGGATTGCAACGCTTGACCGCAAGTCATTATTGTAACATACAATACATCCAATGGAGTAAGATGCTGGCAATAAAAAAAGTATTTGTAATGTTTTAATGGATTATTTTTACCCGTAAAGGTTTTCAGCCACATTCAAATATTGCTTGAAAACGTCAGGTGCCATGGTTGGCGAACATGTGTTTGCTTTGCTTTGGGCGATGGTAAGATTACACAGCCACAGCAAACCCGTTGCAACCAGGGCACATGACGTCACAGCTAAGTGATTTGGAAAAATAAAAAAAAGGTGTATATTATTTTTCATGTAAATTCATATTCTGCAATAAAGAAAAAACATACGCTTCAACCGCATTGGAGAATTTACCAAAAATGTTTAAATTGTGAAAGAATAATTTGTGGGTGGATAGGACAGGACAGCCTGTTTGTAAGCATGATCATGAAAATCTACCAGTTAAATATTTTTTTTACCAGGCAGATCTCTTTCCTATCTTTGCTGCTAAGGGAATGTTATCTGTAGAAGTATATTGTTCATTTTAGGTTTTCATAGATAAGCTTCGAAAAAATCTCACTGATATGTGGAATAAATTGTACTATACAGAGACACAGCGAGAAGAATTTAAATACCACGATTCAAGTTTCTATACAGAGGATCTCCTTGACATCCATGAGAGGGAGCTTATGAAGCTGGAGATGCTGTATAACCATCACAGGTGAGTATATAGATAAGGAAAGAGGAAACTGTCTGTTTTAATTTGCCATGTGATGGCTAATTCAGTTTTTGGCACTGATGTACTATGCCTGAAATTTTAATACTAAAATAAAAGATTCTTTCAAAGTTGCACACTCAGTAGCTTAGCAATAAACTGATTGTTTGATTGTGTTTTACTTTGCAATGGAAAACTAAATTGTGAAGAATTGTCTCATTGTGGATTACAAATATAGATATTTCTTTAATTTGGACTGGAACTGACAGTTTGTTGTAAACAAAAACATTCAATTCATATTAGAAAAAGAAAAGGATGAAGTTCTTAATTTTCTTTATCAGTACAGAACAATAAATCCACACTGTAATTGGGTATCTCAGCGTTTTTTTTTTATTATTATACATTCCGAACGATCCAGTTGAAATAAGATTGACCTGTTTTTTATTTCTTTCAATATTGCGTATAACTTGGGATATTAATTAATAAAAATTAAAGAATTCAGTTGTGACGTCATAAGTGAACAAGCTGGTTGTACCATGTTAAAAAGAGAGGGATAAATAACAATCGGAGTAGGTAGCAACATTGTGTACAGCTAACCACTGACAGTACAGTGACAGCTGAGCAAAATCACCTGTAAATACGTTTTTTAAGTGTTGTGTTTGTTTTTTTTTATTTATCGTTCGATGTTCTGGCGTTAATTAAGCATCATCAAACATAAATCCAACACCGGCACAAGATGATAACATTTACAAACCCACATGAGTTTACAATCAGCTTGTCTGATGCCCGACATCCGAAAAGAATGTAAAGTAATACTGTTGCCAAGTTGCGTATTTCCTTTTTCATTTAAGTCGTCACATCCTTTGGAGGGCGTTTTAAAATAGTTCAACTTTGACTTGAATATTCATGTATGCGTTTTTTCATATAAGTTTGCAGTTACGTCATAATGTCACTTGTTATCATTGTTGCCAGGTTTACCGCTAGTTGACAAGCAAACTAACCTCACAAATTAACATTGACATTTGATCTGTCAATTCCGTATCGCTTAGTGCGTAAAATTTTATATTTAGAGGTCATGGTGCAATTTCATGGGAGCACAGTGTATCGCGGTAGTTAGTGAGCTGCATCTTGCCACATTCCTGATTTGCTCCATTTGCCTCGCAAATTTTAACTCTTAACTGTAAATAAATGGGTAAAACTGCGGTGACCGTGTGATACCCTGCTGCACGCGTGTTGATGTTAAAACGTTTCTTAGATTTCAGAAATCCTATGTACAACAAGGAGTTCTACTTGAAAATTATAGAATACAGAACAGAAACACGACGTCGTATCGTATATATTCAAATTGAGGTTATGGTTATAACTACTGACATAAAGAGAGTGACTAACAGGGGCTGTTTATAGCGGGAGTTAAATCGTTTTAGCAGTATTAACAAACTTTGTGAATACCACAGCCTCAAATGTATGGTGAACACTGTCCAGCATCCCCAATAACATGAAACCTATTCACAAAATATGAAATTATAATATCGTGTTGTGTATTGCTACAACAAATTCCAAGCTTGTTTTGTAGAAGCTTCACATTTTAGCAAATATTAGTCTTGACATCAACTGTGTAGTTTGAGATACAAAAGCAATCAGATTCCAATCTTACAAAAGCTGCTAATAGAAATATTATAGGGTTAAAATAGCTGGCAACTGGATGAAATGTATAATATCAAACATTGATAATGATCATTTACAATAACTGAAATATCAACCACCATGCCTGTAGATCCTAATCGACCAAACACTTAAAATCAGATATCACACTATACCTACTACAAGTATACTTTGCTATCGTTTTGATTTAAAACTTTTATGAATCAGAAAAGGGAAGAAAATCAGAAACAATAAAATTTTAATTTGGTTATCTTAAAAGTGGAATATTTTGAACAACAAATTTTATTTGTTGACATATTAATGCAAGACATGCACTGCATCCCCAACAAACAAATATCAAACTTTTACATCAAACCAAGAAGTGTTTATGAACATGTTCTTTTATACATATTATTAAAAGTTATATGCTGGCAAAACACTTTCAGTGGCTATTTTTTTGTCTTGATGGAAGAGCAGGGTGGCTGCGATAGTTGGCAGTGTTCATTCTGATTAATATGAGATGCTTACACTTTATTTTTGGAGATATCCGCTAGATACTGTTTAGAGTAAATTTTGCAATAAAGATTACTTGATACATTTTACTTTTTAAGAGAAACATACATTCCTTCTTAATTATTAAATCGAAATATGTATCTGAAACCTAATCTGCGAACGCATTGTAGTTTTCAGCTCTGCTTTGCTGCACTTGGTAACTATTTTCAGGATAATAAATTTATTCCAAAGCTGTACTTTGTGGTTGTGTTTAAGCTTTATTGAAAAGTACTTCATTTTCACTGTCATCACTATTTACATTAATTATAACTTGAGCAATATCTTCGGCATCAGGCAGTTGTTCCCTTGCCCACCATTTGTCAATTATTTTCGACTACACTGTGGTAGGGTGCATTGTCCATAACAATAACGGATGGCTGCTCTAAATTTTTAAGTAACTGCTCTTCAAACCATCAGAGAAAATTTTCGCTGTTCATTTCACCATGGCGTAGTGCGTGTTTTTTGTGGCAGATGAAAATACCAATTCTGCACCATTGATGAAGCCTTTTTCATTCCCAGCATGCAATATAATGTACCTGCAATGTAATTCGGAGCATTCAGAAACACACCGTTTGTATAAAATTAATTTATCTTCTACCATTCACTTTAGTTGACTTCACTGATCTTACATCAGCATCTTGCCAAGAACGAGCAATTGTCCCATATTGGAATATCCATGTTTCATCCAAGAAAACAAACTTGTACATATTTTGACTTGGAAGTTATTTATATTAGTGCAAAAATTGTATGCGCTTTGAAGCAATGTCACTAATTTCCATTAAACTACGGCGGGGGTCATATTTTTTGTATTTGAAGCCCATGGAAATTATTAACTTCCACAGTGATGATTTGCTCCCAATAAATAGTTGCTTTTCTTTCAGTTTTATGGGAAGAGTAGATAAGGTTATGTTTACTTCTAAAATATAAAACACATTAATAATAATGTTCTAAATGCTGACCTTGATAACTTACTTTCTTTGTACAAATCGTATATGACATCACGAATTGCAACCTGCTGAGACGAAGACAAGTTAGTGATGGGACTTGCTCTTAGTCGTTTCTTTTTTGGACTGCACACTGGCTATCCACTCCTCGCACTCGCTGACAAATGGTTTACAGTAGACAAACTTAAGTCTAATGCGTTTGCCACATGCTACAAATTTCAATGTAGATTTGTAGGTTAGGTATTTTGTACTGTGCAAAAAACAATCATTGTATACTTAATTCTCTAACAGACTGCAGTGGCAGTAATGATCCCCCATTCTCTAGCTCCTCCTCAAAGTAAGAGATCAAAGAAAGAAACATTTCCTTGGCTCTGCTGCTTAACGGTTTTGGCATGTTATTCCACACGTAGTAGAAAACCTGCTTGTTTTAAGTTGTTCTCACGAACCGACCACGGCTAGTTTTAAAACAAAACTGATTTTACAGAACACCAACGCTAACGCAACCGTAATAAGAGCAAAAAACCAAAATCACACAAACTGTTGTAAACACGCTTTGACATTCAAAGTGAAATGTCAATCGACAGTGTCAGTGTCAAAAGATCCGACAACCATGGACGCCAGTACCAACATAAATGAAATGTCACAGTCGTTCTGCACCAATGAATTGTCTGCTCCTAGGTATGTTATGGTGGCAATAAAAACAAGTAAATCATTGCGTAACTGCAAACTTATGTGAAAAACGGTATATTTAAATAGGTACTATATTGAATTCTGTAATTTTTACGTCACTTAAATACCCAATTCATAAAAAAACAACAGTGCTTAAATTAATCATTACAAATTAATTAAGCATTCCATGTTACATAGATTAATAAACAGTTGGTGAACATATAATAAAGAAAAAACAATTTGAAAAATAATTACAACAATCAGTCTTTTAACAACAGATATGACGCGAAAATTGTACTAATTAGAAATAAGTAATACACTTGAATTCTGTGTAGATCAATTTCAGATGACCATTTGATAATTTGTGAAAGCTGTAAAAATGTTGCTTTAAAATGAATTTTTATCTAATTTGATTTATTGATGTCACCCTGGTAATATGATGTGATTTACGTGATTGTTATTTTCATAAATTGACAATTATAAATGCCAGGAATGCATGACTTTTCCATGTCGGTATCTCAATTTTGTTATCAAACAATCTAATGAACACATAATGCTGAGTTTTGAACAAAAACGTTCTTTTAAAATACACATTCAGTTGTTTTTAAAGTATGATGGCGTTTCTTAAATTGTAGTTTTTTTTAATATCCAATGTGTGTTGCATAAATATGCAGTTGCAGTACCGATTACAGCGTCTTTGCTGGTGAAAGTTTTTTGCATGTCATAACTTTTTTGCAATGTTTGATTTAAACGATTTGATCTTAGTTTAAAAGAGAAACACAGTATGTCACATACTTGCCTCATTACAAGGTATCGTTTTGTAGCTTCGCCTCTGCCGTTTTTGAGCTAATTTCAGATAACTGCTGCGAAGGATACTGTGATATACAGTATATTACAGTATCCTTAGTTAGGTACCTACCTACATTATAAGCTTTTTACTATATCGCCACAACTCAACTCCCCGAACCTTGTGCTTGATTTATTTAAATGTTAAATGTATTCAGTGATGAGTATGTAGACATATTTCGTACAAAATACACATTTAAACTAACACTTAAAAAAAATTTGAACAGCCTTATTCTTTGTTAGCTACACAGTTATTATCATAATTGTAGATGTCTTTGAAAATAATAACACTTGTCAAATGATAGGTGTTTATTCCTTCCCAAGCATCATGTAAACTGGATATAGCCCGAACAGATCAGCATTTTTCCGCATCACAGAAACTAGTTCTACTTATCTATACATTAACTTTGCACTCATACTCTACATCATTTCTCCCTCAAAAAAATGAGAACAGAAAATTGCACCCAACAAGATCTATTGGATAATCAGTTACTGAAATTGATGATGACTTAATTGACTCATTAAAATCACGTTCTTGCACATCGCTAGTAGCACTACATTGCCTATTACCTTTTTCCATTGAAAGTTATTTATCCGCACTCACCGAAAGGTTTTGGTCTAAAATTGGATTTAAATGTCAATGCCACTGTACATTTTGTCCTAGGTCCAAGGACTTTTCTTATTATTTCTTTAATTCCTTTCCTTTATTCCTTGGGTATCTTTTATGACCAATCCCTCATTTATATAATTCATAACTCTTCAAAACTGGATCCTTCACCTTTTCATTCTTAACCAGTTCATTACTGAAACATAAACCCTTGTATCTAATTCAAACATAATTTTTCTTCTTTTTACTACTACATTAATCAAAATAGGTTTCATCTTTTCTAATGACAAATTAAACATAGTATCGATATCGCTTTGATCGTCATTTTCGAACTCACTAAGTCATTAAGATAGTTTTGTTTCGCTTATGATTCAAATTTCTCTTTTTGCTCGCACACGTTTGCCAAATGCCTGTGGTTAGCACAGTGTCTACAGTTATAATTAATGTACCTACACTTACTTGATACATGGTTATTTTTACCATATCCGTGATAATACCGTTCTTCCCTCGACCTCCATGACTGGCTCCATGTCCCCAATGAGCTATCAGCATTAGATTTAGGGTTTTTGGACTTGCCTTCTCTTTAAGTGATAACACTCCTGTTTCACTTTTATCTTGACATATTCTTGCAGTTCATATTTATGAGTTGTGACTGGCAGCAACCTTGGTTACAGCGATATCTATAGCAGCATCCAAAGTTAATATTTCAGCGTCTTCTTCAAAGATTCTGTCCATTATGCAACCTTTTCCGATGTCCTTGATAAACCGATCTCTCATCATATCCAAACCAGAACCAAAGTTGCAATTTGCCCCAAGATTCGTACTGGTGATGCCCTGTCCTTGAAATATTCTTCATTTTTAAATGCATTATAAAACTTATAGCATTCTGAAAGCGCTAATAATATTGATCAGAATTGCTTGTCGAGTCTAATATAAGTCCTTTGTAGTTCTTTGTTAAGTCTTCTGGTACACACAGATCGGTCAATAGTTTATAACTAGTTTTGGTTTGACTGTTTATTATGAATGCTTTCGTTAACTCATCAGTTGTTATATTACTGATAATCAAGTACTGATCTAGTTGCTTTTTGCAAATTGCCCGTTGCCAGTTGTAAACGTTTGACTACCATTACAATTACTAGTCATTGTTAACACTTAAACCATACTATTTTTTATCCTTGTCACCACTGTAGTGTTCTTTGAAAATAATAGCACTTGTCAAATGAAAAGTGTTTATTCCTTCCCAAGCTTAATCTAAACTGGATACAGCCCGAACAGAACATCGTTTTTCCACATCACAAAAACCGGTTCTATTTATCTATGTACTAACCTTCTACCAATACTCTGCAATAATATTATAAAAAAATTTCAAAATTAGATTAAGTTCTAAAAAGTTTTAATTTACCAAAATTTTACTGTTTAAATGATTCTTGTAATTTTTTTTCTAGATTTTTTTATTAACCATTAATTTGTTTGTATTGTTGATTTAAAGTTGCTTTTTGTTTGAAGTCAAGTCTGCCTGTTTAAGCACTAAAACATTTAAATTTAATAACATGAATAAACAACTTTGAGTTAATTAGATTTTGAAGAAATTAACTGGCTCTATATGCTGTGGTATTATAAGAGGGTCATGTCATAATTCCTGCACATATCAAGCTGGCCCTGAACTGGCGATGGTGAAGAAACAAGTGCTGTCAAATTCAAATTATAAAAGTCTATTAATAGGACATACATATATACAGGGTCCGTCACCTAAAATTTCTCAGGGCCATATATTCATTATTTTTTTAGGTACAACCTTAAGTTATATGTCAAATTGTAGATCTTTTTAAACTTTTTGAAAATAGCATAGTGAGTCTCCAAAAAATTTTTTTGCCGATTATGATATTTTGCAAATAAAGTTAATTCCTTTAAATATTTTCTTACCTTACCCCGTATAAGAAATATTGCTTCGTAGTTGGTTGCCGACTTTTGTCTTCCTCAGTTTCTGTCATTATAACACGTATGCGTAGTTTTTACTCCTTCTTAATGAAAAGCAAGAATAACTTGTCCCCGACATATTTTGTTTATAAAGCTGATCACAATTTTTTAAGTGTTAGTTTAACAGCTTATTACGCTACAAATTATGCCTACACATGCATCGCCGCACACATAACTCCGAAATTTAGAGTAACTTTTAAATAAATCAGGTACAAAGTTCGTTCTAAAGAGAGAGAGGCTAGTTTGGTTTTCTACATCACGCACTAGCCTCATCGCAGGGTATCATTTTCTAGCCTCTCTCTCTTTAGAACGAACTTTGTCAAACTAACACTTAAAAAACTGTGAACTCCCCTATTAACAGAATATAGTGGCCACAAGTTTTTCTTGTTTTTTAAGAAGAAGGAGTAAAAGTTACTCATACGTTCTAATGACACAAATTGAAGAAGCCTAAAGTCGGCATCTAACTATAAAGCAATTTTTATTATATGGTATAAGGTAGAATGCTATTTACAAAAATTAACTTTATTTGCTAAATATCATAATGGTCAAAAAAAATTTTTGGTTAATCTCTATGCTGTTTGTAAAGAGTTTGAAAAGACCTACAATTTGACATATAACTTAAGGTTGTACCTAAAAAAATAACGAAAATACAAGTCTGGGGAGTTTTGGGTTTTAGGTGCAGGTAGTTTGCTTAGTTTATGTGTAAAAAATTCACATATCGGGTTAGTTTGATACAATGGAACACGTCGCTGTAGCAGATTAAGGTGCTTATATKAAAATTCAAACACTGTATGAAAAAACGGTTGTCGAAATTCACAGTGCGTTACAAGAAGCTTGCCGGGAGTTGTGTGTGCATAGTTCAACAGTTACTTGATGGAGTAATCGTTCCAGAGAGTTGAACTAGTGTTAAGGACAACCACAGAAGTTGGAGACCTCATACTGATACCGACAACACTTTTGCTGGTATTGTGGCTATAATGATGGAAGAAGACCGTATAGACAAACAAGCAATCGACACAGGGGCGCCGACTCCATGGGTGCTCGGGTGCTCCAGCACCCACGAGAGGTAAATTGTGGGTGCGGAGCACCCACGACCAAATAGACATCAACACTTGTACCATAAATTCAGATTGACTTATCACAGATATAAAAACGAACTCGTTCGTCAAATTTATTAAGTTAGAGCGTCTATAGTCCTGTCAGATTACTCAAACCCACCCAACATTATTTTAGAATTCCTTGTGAAAGCAAGTATGTGTAAATGTTGCTCACAGTTTTTGAGTATCTGAGTTTTTATTTATTATATTCGAATTTTGCTTTATGTGAACCATTTCAAGTATTAATCTCCTGTTTGTACTACTTACTTTATCCAAAATTTTGACATTATCCCAGTTAATATGATGTCCATTGTTGATTATTATGTGTTCTGTAAGTGAGCATATATCCCTTTGTTTAGTTATATCACAAATTATATCAATTTGTTAACCATCAATTATGATGTCTGTCCTATGTACTTACCTTCGTAATCCTCACATTCCAAACAATATGTAGCATTTGCTTGATATTTTGCAGGTATTTCTGATTTTAGTCTTGTGAGTAGGGCTGAGCCATTCTTTTTGTTCTTAATTGCAATTTTTATGTTTTCATTTGTTGTCAATCAAGTAATGTTTGGTAGGGATCCATACCTTCTATGTTCTACTGTTTGTAGGTTATTGTCAACCATAGGATTATGATTTACCCTCTGCCCCACGTCACCCTGCATATTACCGTTATTCACCGTTAGCTGTGTTTGTGTTACATAAATGTTAATAAATCAGTAGTAGAATACAAAATTTTATTTATCAACGTTTTCGGGTATAAATGTGTATTAGTAAATTTTTCTCAATAAGTTGTGAATGTGATAATTTAATAATTGTATGTTTCATCTGTTTTATAAAGTTTATTTTAATTTGTGTCGAATGATCTGACAAGTAGTTTATATACCTTCCCGATGAGGTTGGTTTCCGGTACCAATCCAGTATTATTTTATCATTTTTTCGTACGACTTTGGTGTCCAGAAAGGGTACTCCACATTCTAACTCTCATGCTGTAGTGAATTTAATATATTTATCATAAACGTTGAACACATTTCTATTCATACAAAAGTTTGTTGATGACTTAATAATGCTGTTACCAACAAAGGCACTAGAGCAAATCTGACATTTTTGTATTTATTTCCTTTTTCCCTCTTATGTACCTATCTTTTTTTTATATCATACATATTTCTGTCCTATTGCATGTGTACCTATTGAGTTCTATTGGACGGATTCATAGATACGATTTTCACGATTATGTTAGCATGAGCACCCACGGGGTTTTCTAAAAGCCGGCGCTCCTGAATCGACAAATACCAAAAGACATAAGTATTTGTTTGTCTTCTTTGTAGAAAATTTAAATACATGATTGCAAAAGTGTAGACGAAATATGAAAGACAGCGTATAATCCTCTTGCTCGATAATGCTTGATCGCATAAAGCAGTGTCAGTCATAGGAGTTTGTGAGGAGCAATGCTGTGAAATTCTCCCACATCCCCCGTGCAGCCCTGCCATTAGTCCTCTAGATTTCGTTCCGTTCCTGCATTGGAAAGGAGATTTCATGAAGTCCGTTTTATTGACTTGGAAGGATAAAAGCCCTGCAACGGCATATGCATTCCAACTGGTGAAACATCTTGACAAAAATGACATATTTAACGACATTCCATTGCTGCCGAAGCAATGGCAACGTGTTTTGGATATGCAAGGGGATTATATCGAACAACATTATTGCAATTTTTTAAAATATGTGTTTCATTTGCGAGTTGTGTTTTTGGGTGCAGGAATCTTGACATGACCCTCGTATAATGTAGAGACTTTAATGACGTTAATAATATTATTATTATAATGACTGGCAAGTAAATTCGGCTTAAAACGACAGTTTGGCAATATATGTGAACGTGATGCACATCCAGATGACCCATTAATGTATCAGAAAGCAGAAGTAGCTTGGCAGTTATTATCAAAAAACATGGTCCTAATGTGATTATGTTAAGCATTTTGATTTTGTTGCTTTTCTTCCTTAAGAATTTGAAAACTGTGTTATACCCTCTGTCTCTGAAATGCAGTTACTCTTTAAGCCTTATATGACTTGCAAATCTATCTGCATCTACAGGGTGGTCGCTATGTGATGGGCCAAAATTCATGACTAGATTCCTAACATGAAAATATTGCGATTTAGACCAACTTACCTTAGTCCAAAAGTTGATACAGAGATACAGGGTGTTAAATGCAAAATATTATCTTAGTTTTTTCTTATTTATTTCATAACAAATGCTCATATCGACATGATATTTTTACCATTGGGGGTTTTCTGGGGCGAGAGATTGAAATCTATCCATGGTTTGCTTATCGCTTATAGAGGGCGCCACCTGCTCAACAAATCTATTCTCAGGTATTCAATTTTGATTTTACAACTTCTTTTACACAAAAAAGCTATACTTTTTGATAGTCACTGTCCTGCACCGTTCTCGTAAAATTTGACATTGAAAATTTCAATGTATTTGCATTTAATTACAAATCAGTAAAAATTTTCAAGTAGGCTTATGTTAAAATCCAATTTTGACATTTTCCACTTATCTTATTGCTTCAGTAATATTACAGTATTATTTGTATCTTATTAAAAGCATTCTTTTATAGAGAACTATAAACACCCACGAAGAGCTATAACAGAAAATTGTAAATGCTGTCAAATCATTTCAGAACAAGAATCTCTATTTTAAAATACGTCAATCTTTCAACAAACGTGTTAATAAATGTATTGAAGTTGGAGGCGAACATGTTGAACATTTATTGTAATATATAAAAATATAAAAACTGAGATTATATCTCTGTATCAACTTTTGGACTAAGATGAGTTTGTCTAAATTGCAGTATTTTCATGCCAGGAATCTAGTCATGAATTTTGGCACATTACATCGCGACCACCCTGTATAATGATATATATATTTTTTTAGTTATGTTCAAGGTCAATCTTGAACTCCACTGTAATTAACTTCGTTTTCAAGAGTAAGCACTCTTGAAAGTCATTTAAGGACTTTTAAAACTTGTACATATTTGTATATTAAGTTTAATTTTCAGTACAACAATTCCTTATTCCCATTTAATTATTGTTAGCTGAAATTGGTCCAAAATTTGCATGTGTAGAATATTTAGGCACAAATATTACTATGTTGCATTAACATTTTCATCCCTGTTGTCTATTCCAGAGAGCTCTTCACCTTGTTGGAGAAACATAAACGTCTGTGGAACAAATTATCTGAGCTTGAAAGAAAAGCTGAACAACCTGATCGTTTTAAAAACCGAGGAGGACAATTGTTGCAAGAAGAAAAGGAAAGAAACAAGGTTTCGAAACAAATCCCCATAATTGAAGTTAAATTGCGTGAACTGGCCGCTGCTTATGAAGACGAAACAGGCAAACAGTTTCTTTGCTGGGGTGAATCAGTTGAGGAATATATCAATAAACTCCATGCTAATAGAGCCGAGGTAAGTAAAACTAATAGTGGTTGTGATCAAATTAACTATACAGTGCAACAGTTCATCTGTTGTCAGTCATTATTTTTTTGTATGCAATAGTTATCTGAAAAACTTACTTGCACATTTGACCTGGAATGCAAAAAAAAGGTACTAGATTAATGGTCTGTGCTAAAATGATTTTGACAAAAAAATATTTGTTATATTTTTTAAGATATTTTGAACGATCTGCCATTTTTTCTTGTCAGTAATTGTATCATTTGCTTTCATTAATTTAATTCTTGAGGCGTGTTTTTTCATTTTTATGGCTTCAATTCCATGACTGATTTTGATTCCATGAATCTGCTTTGGAAATTGATTTTTTGTAGATCTAATAATTTTATTTTGGGATCAGGTATTTGAAAAATCAGATTTTTTTTATCAAAAATTACTGTGTTAGACAGCAATAGTTTTAGAAACAAATATTTTTATTGCTAAACAGTTGATTATTAAAAAATCTGGTATCTCAGTTCATCCAAATAATTTAAAAAAATATGAACCAATTAAATACTTGCACATAATGGTAGCTCATACCTTAATATATTGTTTGTGCTGCCTATGAACAATATGCATGTTATTTGGATTTGAGTTTCAACAATAACATAAATTATGCCAGTGTAAGTTAAGCCCTTCTGTAAGATTTTAAACTTCTCCTCTCTGGCATGGCTTGGCTTTTATTGCACTGATCCAAAACATTGAAATACTCAGTGGAATGCAAGGGTGAATGCTTTCAGCGTCCATAAATATAAGATAATATTTTGTCGGATAGATCGCTGTCTCTTGAAAACACTGACAAAAAGTTAATAGTCTGACGTTTCGATTACACCTGTAATCTTTGTCAAAGATGAAGAACCTCAAAATTTGCCTGACACAACAAAATGCATGTCTATGCTGTGCTGTCTACACCTCAACCAACTGCAGATAGTACTGTTTCGCTGTCATTACAGCTCATCAGTGCAGTTTAGGTCTAGTGTAGACAACACGGCATAGAACTGGTTTTGCTTATATACCAAAGCAATGGTATGATGAAAGTGCCGTGGGGGCCTACTGTCAAATTGAAGTATGCAGTTGCATGCCAACTTGTCAGGCTACAGGTCACTTCCTTTAGGAAGTAGTACCCGTTAAGGCAGCTAGGTGGCTTTGTCATCATGTCAGTGTAATGCTGACAGATGGCATTGCCATCTTAAATTCTTACTTTGCCTGACACAAGTTCAAACAAAATTTTGAAAGTAAATAAACAAATCACCAAGGATGAGAGACGTCATAGAAACAACGTGCCAACCTGATAAAAAAGGAACCTAACGATGAAAAAGGAACTACCTACCTACTAGATATACATGAACTACTTGATAAAAGATAACTACAAAATAGCCTTCCACTCTTGCCAAAGCTAAAATAGTCCAGTCAAATGAACTTGTTAGTTTCTGGGCTATGCTGTTATGCTTCAGTTGTGAAAGCCGAAGAATTATTCATTCAGTCGAATGATAATATTGCTAAACATTTTGCATATTTAGCGACTATCTCATGTCGCTGTTCACTGAAACTTTGTACTCATCATTCAAACCTATCTCCATGAACCTCTTGCGAGATGTCCACACCCACATTGTTGTTGATGTTGGCTATATCTGTAAGGGTATCACTGAGGGTTACATACATTATTTCAGAATCCACTTTCATATCAAATAATTAAATAAATGAAGTTGCAGAAACAAAGTAATGTTTTAGCTTGTGCATTTCAAAATCCATCGGTTTCAACAAAGCAAGTTGCTGAAGATGCAGGAACATCTCAGCACACTCTTGTAAGAGTGATAAAAAAAAACTCATTTTATTTATACAAATTATCATTGCAAGAGACGCATTACAAAATGTGGTATGTTCAGTAGGCATAACGAATATTTCTGGATGTAAAAAAATCCTCATCATTTTGTAGCAGAAACCGTTTCAGGAAGTAGTTCCCTTAATGACAGCTGGATGGCTTTGTCATCATGTTAGTGTAATGTTAACAGATGGCATTGCCATTTAATTTTCTACTTGCCCCAATTATAATTTGGGTATATTGTATAGTGTGGCATCATAGGGTCAACAGTTCTTGGTCTGCATATTTTTGATAGGTATTTAGAACTGGTATACATTATTTCAGTATATGGATGATGAGTTTCAAGATATGTTGGATGAACTGAATTTAGAGACTCACGCAATGCTTCGGTGGTTTTAGCAAGACCGAGCAGTGAAGAAGTGTAAAATTATTTAGAAGAAGTGTTTTTCACCTCCTGGATTGGAAGAAATTGACCACTTCCATGGTCTTGACAATCTCCTGATCTTTCGTTTGCTACCGAAGTGATGTTAGAGAAGCTGTTAAAGCAGCTTTTATGGGAATTGATAGAAAATGGGTTTTTTCAAAAATCCAAAAGTCTAATTTAAGGCTTGCAAAACTGCGAATTTTTCGCCATTAAGCTTTCTTCTATCTCCGCTAGTTTCCAAAATCCTTATGCCAAACATTGAAAAAACACTGTGTAGTGTCCCTCCTGGTGGTTACCTATAACCAACCGCATTACTGTGGTTTAACATTTTGGTAGGTCCATCGATGTTTTGTTTATGGGAGCCTAAATTATAGTGTATATTATTATTATAGAGTATTATTCATGTTCGTTTCTTGCAAAGCACTGTGTAATCAATGGAGATTCTTTATTTACTTTGGTTTAAATTATAGTACTAATGAAAATCTGCACTTGCCTTGTATCAGCGATTGGTCAATTTCTAAAATTTTGTCTCTATATCACCAGGAGACTGCTACGTTAAGTAGTAGAAGGGTAGTCATCTTCACTTCATAGGTTTCCAAAACTAGTTGAATTTACTTAATCAGTATTAAATTTCATTGACAGGTTCTCGGATTGCCAGAAACGACATTCTCGAATTGAAAAGTAGGCTTTATATTACTTTGAGCACTCAAGATTAAAAAAAGATAAATTTAGAATTTAGTCATATTTTCTTGTATTAATTTTGCACATATTCATGAATTAATTATCTTAACATATTATGTAAAAAGCTTTGTCGTATTCCATGATATAAAAAGTGGAATGTCATTTTAAAAAATATATGTTTAGGCTTATAAAACTGTATTCCTTTCCCCATTTAACCTTTCTTCTATCTACGCTAGTTTCTAAAATCCCAATGCTAATGAATATCGAAAAAACACCATGTAGTGTCCCTACTGATGTTTACCTATAATCACAGTATTGTGGTTTAACATTTTCGTCAAATTAATATACATTGTATTATTATTAATCGATCAACACAAGAAATGCTATTAATATATTTTTTTAAGGAACGTAAATTGAAATTATCTGCCCGCAAAGAGCAACGTGGGAATTTAAAATTGACACCTGCAAAATCTGCAGTGTGCCTGTACTCAGCTGCCACGTCTACCACTCCACGGCAGACACCCGTGAGACCACCCACTTGCAACAAAAGAAAACAGACTCCACATACAACTGAGAAAAATTCACGGCTGGCAGTTGCAAAGCAAACAGCTGGTAAGAATTTATTTATTTAATTTCTGATCTATCCTTTGCCATACGCAGTGTACTTTAAAGTGTTTAACGGGTAGTAATGAATTTATATATAGTAATTAAATTCTGTGAATAATTAAAATTAGAGTCACACTGCATACTTACAGAGAAGTAATTGAATTATTCAATACAACCCATCCTGATTGACAATCCCTTAGTCAAAGATTAGTAAGTAGACTCGAGCTTAAATGTCTTGAGTTTAGATATGATCGTGATCTTCCTAAATCTGGCCGACCCTGTTATTAATAGAAGCTTATCAGAATAATGTGTTGTTGGCACTGGAAGAAAATTCTCAATTATTAAAATATTAAATAAATAGGGCAGCAGCAACACCACACAACATCAATTTAAAGAAAGATAAATGAGTTTTGTGAGAAACTGGAACAGGTATGCCATAACAGTAGCGATTTTGTAAAAAGCGTCATTTTTTTCTGATGAATTACTTTTGAATGGCCATGATGGAAAAAACTGCAGTTAATGGATTAACTACAATCACTAAGTGATGGTGAAGCATAATTGTTGAAAAACTTCTGGGTCTTTGACGTGATCCTAACACAAGCAAAATATTTAGATTTTCTAAGTGTGCCTTATTCAAGCGCTTCAAGAAATGAGTTTTTTTGACAACATGATGGTATATATATGTACGGAAAAGAGACTTAATTGATTCCCCAGCCAGATCTCCAGATTTGACAGTCCTCAAGTATCTTTAATGGCGAAATTTAAAAAATAAGCTGTACACTAGAAGGCCAGAGAACTTACAAGCAAGTATTCATCATGAAATGTGACATACTTTGTAAAATTATTGACAGTGTTAAAAAATAATTTAGTCATCCTAGCTACTGTCGAGTAACAAATGATGCACAGTTCGAACATATAATTTAGTTGTTACAGTCACATTAGTATTATTGCTTAATTTGGCGATATTTTTAATATCTGAATAGCACGAAACCAAACTCAACAAGAGTCTGCAACTAAAGGTTATTGCATATGGAAATAAAAATTCTCGGATTGCCAGAAACGATATTCTCGAATTCAGAAGGAGACTTTGTAGTTACTTTGAGTGCTCGAACACTAAACAAAGATGAATTTAGAATTCAGTCATATTTTCTTGTATTAATTTTACACATACTCATGAATTAATTACCTGAACATATTATTTAAAAAGCTTTATTATATTCCATAATATAAAAAGTGGATTGCTATTTAAAAAATATGTATAGTTTCTATTGGAATACCTGTATTCAATTTTATTGGAAATAATAATAAACCACCCATTTTTCCCTACAGCTGTTTATTGTATTTTTAATAAATTTATCCATTTACTTTATGGTAGCACTGTATGCATAATATTATGCATGTTAATACTGTACCACATTTTGTATTTCTTTAATACAGGTATTCGAACTGGACCTCCACGTCTGACAGTAATGAGTAGTCGAATTCGTAGATCATTGGAAGGAAAAAAGGATAGTAGTAGGAAGAAGTTACCTGTGAGAAGGAATCTGCAGAGCAATAAAACACCAACTGAATATGATGATTTTCAGGTATAAATATGTTTATAATTACACATTTTCCTGTCTAACATAGTAGTTTAACATAATTCTATGATCAAACGAACTTACCTGTGAAGTTCAGTCGTGATTATATTAGGCATCTTCCTCGAAGAGATCACTTGGTAGCAGCTTAAAGAAACAGATGTTGCATAAAACAGGGAAAAGAGAGCACAGCGTCAAAAGACATTTGTTTATGTCTATATACTTCATTCAGAATCATTAATACAACACTTCCAATATTAAAGATAAGCAAATCAACGAAAATCTATGCGAACAAACTTAGCATAAAAAATTATTAAAACCTGTAGAAAATGATTAAAATCATCAACATGACCTTTCGGATCATACCTGCGTGGCAGTTACTCTAGTTACCTGTACAGGGTGAGCAAATAAGAGAGGTGGCTGGTCATATCTCATAAACCAGTAGCCCTAGAGCTTTGAGGTAATTTTTTTTTAAGTGGCCAAGAGAAATTGCTGGAAAATATTTTCGAGTTTGTAAAGTGACCGCTAGAGGGCGCTGTGGTACCTCAAAATTACAAAGTTAATATTGGTGTCATTTTTAGCCTAATAAATGTCTGCGGTTTTAAACATTTTAAGATTGTTTGGACTAGTCTACCATTTTTGTTTAGAACATTTTTTTGTTAAATGTCAAATAAAGGAGTGGGGGGCGGGTGAATATTAATATAGAAAATGGCTAATATTTCAGGTTTGTCTTGACCAATTTGAACCGACAAGGTGTCGTTTTCAAGAGCTTATGTGCCCTTATAAAAAGCAGTTTTAAGTTTCAGTACATAGTTCGTCTGTTGACCGCAAGAGGGTGGTTTTTGAAGTTACTACCTAAATATCGATTTTTCTGGAAATTTTTAAATGCAACGATATAAGGCTGTTTACTTCATTAAAAGAACAATTGAATATAGACTAAAATGGTTAAAACTAAAATGGTAAAAACCCCACCACTTAAAAAATTCTAGAAAAAGCGATATTTAGGTAGTAATTTCAGAAAACGCCCTCTTGCGGTCAACACACAAACTATGTTCTGACACTTAAAATTGCTTTTTATAAGGGAACATAAGCTCTTGAAAACGACACCTCATCGGCTGAAATCGGTCAAGTTAAACCTGAAATATTACCGATTTTCTATATTAATATTCACCCACCGCCCATTCCTTTATTTAACATTTAACAAAAAAATGTTCTAAACAAAAATGGTAGACTTTAGTCCAAACAATCTTAAAATGTTTAATACCGCAGACATTTATTAGGCTAAAAATGACCCAAACATTAATTTTGTAATTTGGAGGTACCACAACGACCTCTCGCGGTCACTTTACAAACTTGAAAATATTTTCCATCAATTTCTCTTGGCCACTTTCCTAAAAAAAACTTTTATCTCAAAGCTCTAGGGCTATTGGTTTATGAGATATAACCGGCCACCTCTCTTATTTTCTCACCCTGTACATTTAGGTCTTTGCATATCTGGTTAAAATGCTGAAAATCTTAATTTACTATCCCTGTTGCTGTCAGTGTGTCTTTTTTCTTTGTTTTAGAAAAGGTTCCCTGGGTATAAACGTAGTAATCTTATTCAGCCCCAATTGATGAACATTCACAAAAACCACCATTTTCAGATCAATATCCTATTAAGAAAATAGTGCTATGATCAACATAATTATTCATTATAGTAAATAAAGCTGGGCTGTGATAATTGATAGTTCCATATTATCAAACAAAAATATATAAAGTTATAATTTCCTAAAAATATAACATGTGACTGAACAAGTTATTTGGTATTTCATCATACATTGTGGACTTTATCGTTTTGGTTTAAAACAGCCTTAATATTGATGGGAATCTCAGTCATTCCTCCTTCTGTAAATGCTTGTCTGACAAATAAAGGAAGGTTAGATAATAATTGATAATTCCCAAAGGAAAGCGATAGCATTTCTACATCTAGACCATTCTTTTTTAATGTTGCATCTAGAGTTGGGACTATCCGAATTAATATTCAGAATGTTTCCGATTATTCAAATATTCGGATGATTCCGATTATTTCAGAATATTCGGAATACGATTATTTTCACCGCGCACACGGTTCGCGCTTACTGTCATACCGATGATAACCACCACAGGATGCGATGGAAACTTTTTACTGGAATCGGAATATGAATTAGAATCGGAATAGGAAATAACTCGTGCAAGGAAGGTGGGTTATGTATTGAAACTTAGAGACTTACCGAATTACGCAATCGCTCGCGCTTGTTCGATACCGACAATAAGCTTGTTGGAATATTCGTTCAAATACAAATACAAAAACAAGTAGAATACAATACAAAAACATAGGCAAGTTATAATATCAAAACTTGGAAACCTATCGAAATACATGATCGCCTACGCTTGCTCGGTATTGATGCCGTTTTTTCACGCGCTACTTTCCGTAATATTATTTCCAAATGCAAAAACGGAATTGTGTAAACTTCAATACGATTCTGTCTGACAAAAGCAGTGAGTTTCTTAGTTATTATAATCATTGTCGTTATTAACCATGACTTTAGCTTTTAATTGCAATAATGTTTACAGAAAATAATATGAGAATAAAATTGAAGACTGATAACAAGGTCTCATTGAAAATTTATACAGAATACAGAAATGACATAATCACGAGGTATGCAATTTTTGGTAAGTAAGCAAATTCTAAGTACAGTTTTACGCAACATTCATGTGCCTATAACTAAGCCATAATAGGTATTGCAATATTGTGCATGGTAATCTTTCTGCACAGGGCAATGCAAAACAATCCTTTAGATTGAAGGGTATAACCACGAAATCTGATTTGAATATATTAAACACCAACTGCAACTCGATCGCATGGGGAAGCGAAAGATCCCGAACTAAGGCGACGCACGTGTCGATTCTATTCTGACCGACGCTTCGCCCACTTTATTCCGATTCCGAATATTATTCCCATTATTAATTAATGTCTTCGGAATCGGAACATTCCGATTCTTTCATACATCCGATTATTCCCAACTCTAGTTGCATCCTTTTTTTTTTACTGGTTTCAAGCAAAGAATGGAAAGCATAAGGCAAATGTTTTGCCAAAAATGTACGCTTATGCCTCATTAACTGAAATATTCTAAGAAAAATGGGACACTTAATATAAATTTGCCAGTTGGAACCAAAATCAGAAAAAATAATATCAAGGAAATCAACCTACAATTGCTATTCCGGCAGATGCCCTTTTTGGTTCAAGCTCAGCTGTAACTGTAACCCTGCAGATCCACTTAAAAATTTTTCGTTTAGATGTTATACACAGCGATCATAACTGTATATCTTTAATATCACC
The DNA here is from genome assembly GCA_025024175.1 of Rhyzopertha dominica. NCBI lineage: Eukaryota > Metazoa > Arthropoda > Insecta > Coleoptera > Bostrichidae > Rhyzopertha > Rhyzopertha dominica. The sequence goes on from QCXZ01000003.1 coordinate 19,683,551, forward strand.
CCAATTTTAAATCAGTGTAGGCAAATAAACTAGATTTATCCTATTCTAAGATTTTTGTATACTACCGGTGTACCCGTCTTTCTATGTAATTAAAAGATGCTAACAAATCTAATCTATTAGCAGTAGGTACAAATTATTATTTTTCCAAAACATGTCTCTCATTAAGGCAAAATTTTAGCATTAAATGCATAAATTCCTCATTGTGATAAACTGAAAGCGGGACATATATCTTACTTATATACGTCTTACATATTAGCTCTTCAAAAAAATACCTTTCATATTGAAAACAAATAAAATTAGTCAAGATCTTCTCGTGCCACTGAGCTAGCCTATAGTCTTTTGGTTTGAAGGCTTCCGTGGTTGTTGTCGATGACATGTTGTTTTCCGGGCTGGTTCCCACGTTGGTTATTTGACCTTGACGTTTCGACACTCATGTCGGTGTCTTCCTCAGAAGTAGCTCTGAAACTGAAGTGTCCTAGTCCGCTTGGGTATTTATACTCGTCCGTGTCACTGACGCGTGGGTGTCATGCGTAACAACGCCACGCGATGGCTTTCAAACATGTGTCTATTTAATATGTTATTGCTTCTTTCTACAATCCGCAGAGCAAAATAATAAAACCATTTCAAAATTTGAAGGCACTGATTGTAAAATGTGTTTACATTTTGACCATACAATCATTAGGAAGTTCTTTCAATAAAAACAACAAAAGAATCCTATACTGTGAATAAAAAAATATAAAAATTAAATCTTTAGGAATATTGGAAAATTAAGAAAGGACAAAACATATCTGACAAACAAAAAAATATGGATGTCAGATTCTGTCTTAATACTTGGAATATAATAGAATAAAATTATTAAACAAAACACAAACTGAACTTCTTTCCAAGCTATTTAATTAAGTGAAAAAACAATAGCTTCGATTTACAAGAATAATGGTCTTATCTATAACAATATTTAATCTTATAGAAAAACTTGGCTGTTCGTAGTACAATGTTTGCGGACGATGATGGTTTGCAACTTCCTCCGATTGAAGTGCAAAAGACTCCAAAGAGGACACCTCAGAAGAGTGAACGCCACCTGCAGCCAGCTACTAGTGCATCTGAAAAATCCCGCTTAACTCCTCTTAAATTAATATTTTAACAGGTTCTTTTTTTTTGGTTAGGTTTGTAGAACTATTTTTTTAAGTTTTTTTTTYGGAATCTTGTTTTCACAAGAGTTCTGTTATCTATTCAATCTTCAAACCCGGACAGTTTAGTGTTGTCCGATTTTTAGCATTCTGATGTGGCATTAAATTGGTTTTAATGWTTGGTCTCGCAGGTAGTACCTCTTTTCAGTTGTTGGTTTTGAGGGTTTCCAGATTCTCAAACCTTTTGTCAAAATTTAAAGCCAATATAGACTACACTCAAAGCACAATACTAACAAATGATCAGAATTCGTCAATTGTGTATGATTCCAAAGTACCAAGATATCAAAAAATTAATTCTGAAGATGTGTTTAACATAAAGAAACAACAACTATGAATTACTACTAGAACTGGTTTATAGACCAAGATTCCCAGAAAATTTAATTCATTTTAAGTTCTAGTTTTGCCTGGTTTAGTTTAGGCAGCTTGCTGATGGCAATTTATTTTTACATTTTGTGTATGTATTTCACTTGTCTTTTACAAGTTTCACATTTGCTCGTGCTATATGGTAATTTTTAGTACTGTGATACCCCTGTGATATAGCATGAACATGTACTTAAGTTTTGTCTTACAAATATAGTAAGAAATTGCCTTAAGCAATTTCTTTTATGAAAGTATAGTAGAAGTACTGTACAAAATAAAGTTAAGAACAAAGTTGTAAATATAATATATCACTATCACCTTAGTTTTTATTTAATAGAAGCAGATTGCATAACTTTTGCAGAAATTAATCGATAATGTTTATTAAGAAGTTAGATGAGCTCGTTTAATATACCGCTGAATGTCCACTGGAAGGTAACGCCAATGCATATCTAATAGTAATGACAATTACTAGTAAAATACGGGTTTCAGTTTTGTCACCAAACTAAGCCCCGACTAAGTCCACGAGAGTGCGCATTAAATGGTAAACAAACATTCTCCAGTAATCTGACGTTTTTTAAACATGACCTAGCATAGTTGAGGCACACACATCACAAATCGAGAGCATAATGGAATTAAAAACTCCTCTCGTAGGGTGGGTATTATAATGTTCGGTTGAACTGCCACATAGTGGGACGAGTAATCGAAAATTCACGACATTGACCAAGTTTTTATTCCAGTCTTAAAATGTATGCAAATTTGTTTATTTAGTTTAGAAGGACATCAAGATGGGTTAGAGGAGAGACACCAAAAAGTTTTTACTTATTATATTTAATTAAATCGCTTCAGTTCGTACTGATTGTAAAATCAGCCGCCTTTAAACTTTTTGAATTCAGTTATAAATTAATTTTTTAAACTGTGCATACGAATGTATTCATTCTAAAGGGGTTCTAAATTAGGAAAAAACAATCTTAGACAATTCTGGATAAAATTGAGGTATTATCTCTTTATTTCTAAATTTACAATTTTCTCTTGGGCTAAACTTATATTTGACTAGAAAAAAGAAGTACGGAATTGTACCGAAAAAGGGGTTTTATAAAAACCTTCATAAGGTATTTTGTGAAAGAAATCGCAAGAATCCCATCTGACTATGTCCGACTTCGGAAGGTATTAATATTTGAACAATAGGTATCCAAATAGACATTATCTTGAATAAATTTAATGTCATAAGTCCAGTCATTTTAAAATAAAAAAAACACTAATTTAGTCAGCTTGAACGATGTCAGTGAATAAATAATTGGGCTAATGCAACTAGAGGGATTGATATGATGATGGAAAAACCGCTGCAAATTGAATCAATACTTTTTCTCTCTACACATTTTTTCTAATGCAAACAGTCCTCGTGATAGTAAAAATATACAAGTTTTAAAATCGGTTTTTTACAAATAACTCGAAAATTATTAACTTAACAAAAAAATTACAAGAGTGCTTTCTGATCAGAAATTTGATTTTCTATGCAATACCAAAATTTAAAAAAAAATCGTACAAGCAAGGTCCAGAATAGGTTTTTTGGAAATATTTCGAAAATGTGAAAATTTTGGATAAATTTTTTGTGAGAAATTTTATTTCCTATCTGATGGTATTTTTATTTTTTGAATATATTAAATATAAGCGGAGATATTTAGGAAAAACCGTTTTCTTTAATTGAAGCTTTTCTGCTAATATCTTCTAAACAGTTTGCTGCACCGAAAATTTATAAGAGCGAATAATACTCGCAGTTATGCTACTAATCACATACTAAAACGAAAGAAAAATAAAAATTTGCAAAAAGGGTAGTTACCTCCCAATTTCGCCCCCTTCCCGATACCCTACTWACCCCAAAAACAATAGGTCGCTTTGGGTAGTTGAGATTTATACGTCTGCCAACTTTCAAGTTCATATATTAAGTCTTTCGAAAGTTATCGCGTCCACAAACAAAACCAGACACAGGCAAGAAAATTTTTTCTCATATTTTGTTTTTTTGCGTTTTCGACCATTTTAAAGCAAATGAGCAAATAAAAATTTTCAAAAATCGTACGAGCAGGGTCAAAAATAGGTTTTTTGGAAATATTTCGAAAATGTCAAAATTTTGGTTAAATTTTCTAAGACACTTTTTGTGAGAAATTTTATTTCCTATCTGATGGCATTTTCATTTTTTGAATATATTAAATATATTTGGAGATATTTAAGAAAAACCGTTTTCTTTAAGTGAKACTGTTTTGTTAATATCTTCCAAACAGGTTGCTGTACCGAAAATTTATGAGCTAATAATACTCGCAGTTATACTACTAATGACATACTAAAACCGTTGTCTCAATAATACTATTCAGATAACGCTAAAACGAAAAAAATATAAAAAAATAAAAATTTGCAAAAAGGGAAGTTGCCCACCAATTTCGCCCCCTTTCCGATACCCTACTTACCCCACAAACAATAGGTCGCTTTGGATAGTTGAGATTTATACGTGTACCAAAATTCAAGTTCATATATTAAGTCTTTCGAAAGTTATCGTGTCCACAAACAATACCACAGACACACAGACAAGAAATTTTTTTTGCGTTTTCAACCATTTTAAAGCGATTGAGCAAATAAAATTTTTGAAATTTTTTTTCGAGATACAATATTTCCCATCCGTTGGATGTGGAAGTAATTAGGTTTTTATTCAGAAAAATAATGTTTATTATGGAGCAAAAAGTTTTTAATGAAAGCTTTTCTCTTTAAAATTTCCTCTGTTTAGAAATATACATTTGAAGATCCTGACTTTCCAGAAGATACAGAAAAAATGGAAGTTGAAAGTTTTCTCGTAACACATAAATTAAGTTATTTCTTGTCGTTAGTTAATTTTATTTAACAAAATCGAATAGTTTTATCTATAATGTAAGTAAAAAATAAAAATTTCAAAGTACATAATGTAAGCGCCCTGTGATGACCAGGGACTTTTCCGAGCACCTGTCGATGCTGCCGTCAGGGAGCTCGGGGATTCCTGGGAGGACTGATGGCGACATCGCCAAATTGTAGGGGCGATGACGCACAGTAGTCGCCGAACCGAAAATAGAGGAGGCGAAATTATTATGACATTACGTCAGYGTGTTTTTTTTATTATTAGGATTGTTCGAAGTGGTGCTTTTGGGTAAAAATAAAGTTCGTGTTCTGCTGTTCGAGTGCTTTTAGAGCAGCGGTGGGATTCCTGCTCATAGACTTCGAGGAGGATGGTGTTTGGTTGTTGTTAAACAGTTACATACGAACTTCAATTTCTGTAAGTACGTACTATACTAGTTACGAATAGTGTTGCGGACATTTACGATTTGGCCGCGATTTGACTTGTAATAATCGTAACTATGAGTGGGCGTCGTTCGCGACGAGAGCGCCATGATACCCCGACCTCGCGTACGCGTTGTAGTCGCGACAGCGGCAGCACGCCCGAGCCTCATAGGCACGAACGGGATTCTCCTATGAGAAGCAGATCGGAACGCGACGAAAGCACTCGTTTGGACAGACTGGAAACACTCGTTGAGCGACTGGTACGTAGTGAGTCCCGATCCTCTGACAACGTTCAACCACATGTAAGAATGACCATAAAAGGAGATTGCATACCAACTTTTTCTCCTGGAGACCCCAGTCTGACTGCATCTAAATGGTTAGACAAAATCGAACAATTAGCGCACATCAATCAGTGGGATAAGCACATTATGATTTACCACATGCAGTCTCGGTTAACTGGGTTGGCCAGAACATGGTACGACCATCTTACAACGTATACATATACATGGGAAGAATGGAAATCCTTGATAAAAAGAACGTTTCCAGATCATCGCGATTTCGCAGCCACACTTAAGTTACTTGTAGAACGCATTAAGAGACCAGGCGAAACTATGACGAAATATTATTTTGCTAAAATGGACCTGCTGCAAACATGTAAAATCATTGGCAAGGACGCAGTTTCTTGTATAATTGACGGTATAGGCGATCGCACCATACAAAATAGTGCCAAAGCCGGACGATACGAGACCCCGGAACGCTTATACGAGGAGTATCTTTCAACCATAGTAGACGACGTACCGCTCACAAAGGACGAGGAAGAGGATACAAAACCCAAACGATTATTTGACAAGCGTCGTCTAGAAAGACACGATACTCCCACGAGTAGGAAATCATATTCTAAACGATCTGATAGGAATGAGGGTACGAGAGGCCGCATGTGCTATAACTGTCGTGAAGTAGGGCACGTATCCTCGCAGTGCCCCAAACCTCGGGTAGAATGCACGAAGTGTAAACTGTTAGGACACGATGAGACAAGATGCAGGAAGGGGATTCCCACAAGGAAAACTGTGGAGGCCAAGTTGGTTGACTCGCAAAATGATTTACAGTCGTGCTATTTTTCCAATTGCAAGATCAATGGACAGGACAGTAGGGCCTACATCGATACCGGATGCAGCACTGTTACGATACAATACGTTGAAGTAATCCGTTTGAAGCTTCCAATGACCCAGACTACGAAAACAATTCGTGGATATGGAGGAGGCATGGTACCTGTTTTGGGAAAAGTGAAGGCAAAATTGGCTGTGGATCTGGTAGAAGCGGAAGTAGATATGCTGGTGGTAGAAGATACTACACAATCTGTACCAGTGTTGGTTGGACAACCTTTCTTAAATCAAATGAACGTCACAATGGTGATTAGGGATGGTCAGCTCCGCCTGTTTGATTCTGCGTTGGCAGCACTTCCAGATGTGGAAAAGCTTCCCCCCAGGAGGGTGGCTTTGTGGACCAGAGACGCTGTGGTTATTCCTCCAAACACGGTGGCGTTCGTCGAAGTGGTCGGTGATACCGAGGCTTACGATGGTGATGTATTTGTCGACGCGAAGACTTGCTCGAAACCAGGACGAGAGTACAGCATCAGTAGATGCGTCACCACCTCTAGAAGCGGCGTCGTGGCTGTATGTAACAAGTCAGACGAGGACATCAGCTACGAAAAATCCACCCTTGTGATCAGAGGACAGCCATGTACACATGAAAAACAGGACATTGAGGTAAGACCCATTTTAATCAATGTATGTGATCATGTTCTTAACCCGTTTACCATTGACGATATTCTTACACAAATTGATGATGACTTGTCCGTGGAGAATCGAAGGAAACTTCTCGACTTAATAAATAAATATAGGTCATGTTTCGCACAAAACACGGGGGAACTGGGTAAGACCGGGATTGTGAAGATGCAGATCCAATTGACCGACGATAACCCCGTGACGTATAGACCCTACCGCCTTTCTTTTGCGGAACGAGAAACCGTGCGACACATCGTTCAGGATCTTTTGGACAACGGCATAATACAGGAATCGACGTCTTCCTTTTCAAGCCCAATTTTGTTAGTGAAAAAGAAAACAGGGGAATACAGGATGTGCGTCGATTTTAGAGCACTTAATGCTAAGACGGTAAAAGATCGCTATCCTTTACCTCGGGTGGACGAATACTTGGACAGGGTACAGGGTAGTAAGTTCTTCACAACACTCGATCTGTCGTCAGGCTATCACCAGATAGAAATGGCCCCGGAAGCGGTAACAAAAACAGCATTTATTACCCCTGACGGTCACTACGAATATCTAAGGATGCCTTTTGGTTTGGTTAATGCTCCCGCTGTATTTCAGCGAGCGATAAATTCGGTACTGGGTAACGCCCGTTTTACCACGGCAATGGCTTATTTGGACGACATCCTGTTGCCAGCCAAAGATTTTGAAACAGGGATGTCAGCATTAGCTGAAATTTTCGAATTGTTCCGGAAAGCGGGAATGACTTTTCGCCTATCTAAGTGCTTCTTTTTCCGAAAAACGATTGAATACTTGGGCCATGAACTGAGTGGGGAAGGGATCAAGCCGGGGTCAGCAAAGACGGACGCTGTACGGTTGTTTCCTAAACCTTCTAATGCACACGAAATACGCCAGTTCGTTGGGCTAACGAGCTATTTCCGAAAATTTGTAAAGAACTTTTCTGTCATTGCAAGGCCGCTAACTATGCTCACGAAGTCGGGAGTTGCTTTCGAATGGGGTGATAATCAGGAAGCAGCATTTCAGGAATTAAAAAAGATTTTGATCAATAGACCAGTGTTGGCTCTGTACAACCGGGAAGCGGAAACGGAGTTGCACACTGACGCTTGTAAGAATGGTATTGGTAGTGTTCTACTACAGAGACAAGCTGACAGTTCGTTTAGGCCGGTGTGTTACTACAGCCGACAGACGACAGAAACAGAGCAACGTTACCACTCGTATGAGTTGGAGACGTTAGCAGTGGTAGTGTCGATGAAGCAGTTCAGGATCTACCTGTTAGGAATACGATTTAAGGTAATTACAGACTGCAACGCCATACGTACTACCATGTCCAAGAGAGATTTGATCCCCAGAATAGGACGTTGGTGGTTGACCACACAAGAGTATGATTTTACAGTTGAATATCGTCCCGGTCCTCGGATGGCGCATGCAGACGCGCTCAGTCGTAACGCTTTACCCGGCGCTAAGAATGCTGAGCTGGAAGATGACTTTGTCTTGCAGGTAGGAGTAGATGAGAATGACTGGGTCTTGGCAGCCCAGTTAAAGGATGATTTTTGCAAGCGTATTTACGATTGCCTGCAAAACGAACCAAAGACGAAAGAAGAGCAACGAATACATGACGAATACGCTCTTAAAAACGGACGCGTGTTTAGAAAAACAATCCAGGGCAGACGATGGGTTGTGCCTAAAGGCGCCCGAACCCAAGTGCTATTTTACCATCACGATAGTGTGAGGCACTTTGGTGTGGAAAAGACACTTGAATTAGTTAAGGAAAAATATTGGTTTGCTAAGATGAAGAAATATGTGAAGCGCTACATAGAATGTTGTTTAGCTTGTCTTTACAACAAAGAGCCTACAGGAAAACAACCTGGGTACTTACATCCAGTCGAAAAATACGACATCCCGATGCATACGATACACATTGACCATCTAGGTCCCTTTGTGGAGAGTAAAGCACGTAACAAATACGTGATTACAGCAGTTGACGGATTCACAAAATTCCTTTTTGTAAAAGCTGTACGAACGACTAAAGTTGGACCTGTTCTGTCGTTTTTGGACGGAATATTCGATATATTTGGGGTTCCACGAAGAATCATATGCGACCGTGGCAGCAGTTTTACCAGCCATCGTTTTGTGACCTACTGTCAGCGATTGGGTATACGAGTCCGATATAATGCTACTGCCACTCCTCGGGCGAACGGCCAGGCAGAACGATATAACCGCACTTTGTTGGCCGCACTCAGTAGCACCTCTGAAGACGAGAGGACTTGGGATGACGCCTTACGACAGGTCAGATGGGGAATCAACACCACTCGAAACAAGACGACTGGCAAAACACCTTACGAATTATTGGTGGGTTACCAGCCCAGACAGGCTAATGACGCTTTCTTGAGCAACGAAGTCTGTGACGACAAACACGACAAAAACTTACACGAAACACGACAAAATGTTACTATGTGTATACGAAAACGACAGGCCGAACAAAAAGAGGCTTACGATAAACGACGTAAACGAACATCAGCTTACGAGAAAGGTCAGCAAGTGCTGATACGTAAAACGATGCCAACGAATGATGGAAAAAGTAAAAAGCTGTTACCAAAGTATAGTGGCCCTTACGAAATCACAAAGATACTAGACCGTGACAGAGTAGTAGTACGTGATTTGCCAGGATCTACGAGATCTCAGCGCCCATACGAGGGCATAGTGGCCACTGATAAGATCAAGATGTACGAGACGAACGTAGACAGTGATGAAGACCTCACTAACGATGACGAAGGCTCCATTAGTTAAAACAAAACGAAAGAGTGATGAATGAACCTGTCATAGATAAATATAGGCTATACAACATTGTGTTTCATTTTCTGTTTCCTTTCTTTTTTTGTTTCTTAGGTAAAACGGCGATACGAGAATGCCCACGAGGACGTGTGGGCCCTTGTAGCGAGGCCGAGCTGTAAGCGCCCTGTGATGACCAGGGACTTTTCCGAGCACCTGTCGATGCTGCCGTCAGGGAGCTCGGGGATTCCTGGGAGGACTGATGGCGACATCGCCAAATTGTAGGGGCGATGACGCACAGTAGTCGCCGAACCGAAAATAGAGGAGGCGAAATTATTATGACATTACGTCAGAGTGTTTTTTTTATTATTAGGATTGTTCGAAGTGGTGCTTTTGGGTAAAAATAAAGTTCGTGTTCTGCTGTTCGAGTGCTTTTAGAGCAGCGGTGGGATTCCTGCTCATAGACTTCGAGGAGGATGGTGTTTGGTTGTTGTTAAACAGTTACATACGAACTTCAATTTCTGTAAGTACGTACTATACTAGTTACGAATAGTGTTGCGGACATTTACGATTTGGCCGCGATTTGACTTGTAATAATCGTAACTATGAGTGGGCGTCGTTCGCGACGAGAGCGCCATGATACCCCGACCTCGCGTACGCGTTGTAGTCGCGACAGCGGCAGCACGCCCGAGCCTCATAGGCACGAACGGGATTCTCCTATGAGAAGCAGATCGGAACGCGACGAAAGCACTCGTTTGGACAGACTGGAAACACTCGTTGAGCGACTGGTACGTAGTGAGTCCCGATCCTCTGACAACGTTCAACCACATGTAAGAATGACCATAAAAGGAGATTGCATACCAACTTTTTCTCCTGGAGACCCCAGTCTGACTGCATCTAAATGGTTAGACAAAATCGAACAATTAGCGCACATCAATCAGTGGGATAAGCACATTATGATTTACCACATGCAGTCTCGGTTAACTGGGTTGGCCAGAACATGGTACGACCATCTTACAACGTATACATATACATGGGAAGAATGGAAATCCTTGATAAAAAGAACGTTTCCAGATCATCGCGATTTCGCAGCCACACTTAAGTTACTTGTAGAACGCATTAAGAGACCAGGCGAAACTATGACGAAATATTATTTTGCTAAAATGGACCTGCTGCAAACATGTAAAATCATTGGCAAGGACGCAGTTTCTTGTATAATTGACGGTATAGGCGATCGCACCATACAAAATAGTGCCAAAGCCGGACGATACGAGACCCCGGAACGCTTATACGAGGAGTATCTTTCAACCATAGTAGACGACGTACCGCTCACAAAGGACGAGGAAGAGGATACAAAACCCAAACGATTATTTGACAAGCGTCGTCTAGAAAGACACGATACTCCCACGAGTAGGAAATCATATTCTAAACGATCTGATAGGAATGAGGGTACGAGAGGCCGCATGTGCTATAACTGTCGTGAAGTAGGGCACGTATCCTCGCAGTGCCCCAAACCTCGGGTAGAATGCACGAAGTGTAAACTGTTAGGACACGATGAGACAAGATGCAGGAAGGGGATTCCCACAAGGAAAACTGTGGAGGCCAAGTTGGTTGACTCGCAAAATGATTTACAGTCGTGCTATTTTTCCAATTGCAAGATCAATGGACAGGACAGTAGGGCCTACATCGATACCGGATGCAGCACTGTTACGATACAATACGTTGAAGTAATCCGTTTGAAGCTTCCAATGACCCAGACTACGAAAACAATTCGTGGATATGGAGGAGGCATGGTACCTGTTTTGGGAAAAGTGAAGGCAAAATTGGCTGTGGATCTGGTAGAAGCGGAAGTAGATATGCTGGTGGTAGAAGATACTACACAATCTGTACCAGTGTTGGTTGGACAACCTTTCTTAAATCAAATGAACGTCACAATGGTGATTAGGGATGGTCAGCTCCGCCTGTTTGATTCTGCGTTGGCAGCACTTCCAGATGTGGAAAAGCTTCCCCCCAGGAGGGTGGCTTTGTGGACCAGAGACGCTGTGGTTATTCCTCCAAACACGGTGGCGTTCGTCGAAGTGGTCGGTGATACCGAGGCTTACGATGGTGATGTATTTGTCGACGCGAAGACTTGCTCGAAACCAGGACGAGAGTACAGCATCAGTAGATGCGTCACCACCTCTAGAAGCGGCGTCGTGGCTGTATGTAACAAGTCAGACGAGGACATCAGCTACGAAAAATCCACCCTTGTGATCAGAGGACAGCCATGTACACATGAAAAACAGGACATTGAGGTAAGACCCATTTTAATCAATGTATGTGATCATGTTCTTAACCCGTTTACCATTGACGATATTCTTACACAAATTGATGATGACTTGTCCGTGGAGAATCGAAGGAAACTTCTCGACTTAATAAATAAATATAGGTCATGTTTCGCACAAAACACGGGGGAACTGGGTAAGACCGGGATTGTGAAGATGCAGATCCAATTGACCGACGATAACCCCGTGACGTATAGACCCTACCGCCTTTCTTTTGCGGAACGAGAAACCGTGCGACACATCGTTCAGGATCTTTTGGACAACGGCATAATACAGGAATCGACGTCTTCCTTTTCAAGCCCAATTTTGTTAGTGAAAAAGAAAACAGGGGAATACAGGATGTGCGTCGATTTTAGAGCACTTAATGCTAAGACGGTAAAAGATCGCTATCCTTTACCTCGGGTGGACGAATACTTGGACAGGGTACAGGGTAGTAAGTTCTTCACAACACTCGATCTGTCGTCAGGCTATCACCAGATAGAAATGGCCCCGGAAGCGGTAACAAAAACAGCATTTATTACCCCTGACGGTCACTACGAATATCTAAGGATGCCTTTTGGTTTGGTTAATGCTCCCGCTGTATTTCAGCGAGCGATAAATTCGGTACTGGGTAACGCCCGTTTTACCACGGCAATGGCTTATTTGGACGACATCCTGTTGCCAGCCAAAGATTTTGAAAACAGGGATGTCAGCATTAGCTGAAATTTTCGAATTGTTCCGGAAAGCGGGAATGACTTTTCGCCTATCTAAGTGCTTCTTTTTCCGAAAAACGATTGAATACTTGGGCCATGAACTGAGTGGGGAAGGGATCAAGCCGGGGTCAGCAAAGACGGACGCTGTACGGTTGTTTCCTAAACCTTCTAATGCACACGAAATACGCCAGTTCGTTGGGCTAACGAGCTATTTCCGAAAATTTGTAAAGAACTTTTCTGTCATTGCAAGGCCGCTAACTATGCTCACGAAGTCGGGAGTTGCTTTCGAATGGGGTGATAATCAGGAAGCAGCATTTCAGGAATTAAAAAAGATTTTGATCAATAGACCAGTGTTGGCTCTGTACAACCGGGAAGCGGAAACGGAGTTGCACACTGACGCTTGTAAGAATGGTATTGGTAGTGTTCTACTACAGAGACAAGCTGACAGTTCGTTTAGGCCGGTGTGTTACTACAGCCGACAGACGACAGAAACAGAGCAACGTTACCACTCGTATGAGTTGGAGACGTTAGCAGTGGTAGTGTCGATGAAGCAGTTCAGGATCTACCTGTTAGGAATACGATTTAAGGTAATTACAGACTGCAACGCCATACGTACTACCATGTCCAAGAGAGATTTGATCCCCAGAATAGGACGTTGGTGGTTGACCACACAAGAGTATGATTTTACAGTTGAATATCGTCCCGGTCCTCGGATGGCGCATGCAGACGCGCTCAGTCGTAACGCTTTACCCGGCGCTAAGAATGCTGAGCTGGAAGATGACTTTGTCTTGCAGGTAGGAGTAGATGAGAATGACTGGGTCTTGGCAGCCCAGTTAAAGGATGATTTTTGCAAGCGTATTTACGATTGCCTGCAAAACGAACCAAAGACGAAAGAAGAGCAACGAATACATGACGAATACGCTCTTAAAAACGGACGCGTGTTTAGAAAAACAATCCAGGGCAGACGATGGGTTGTGCCTAAAGGCGCCCGAACCCAAGTGCTATTTTACCATCACGATAGTGTGAGGCACTTTGGTGTGGAAAAGACACTTGAATTAGTTAAGGAAAAATATTGGTTTGCTAAGATGAAGAAATATGTGAAGCGCTACATAGAATGTTGTTTAGCTTGTCTTTACAACAAAGAGCCTACAGGAAAACAACCTGGGTACTTACATCCAGTCGAAAAATACGACATCCCGATGCATACGATACACATTGACCATCTAGGTCCCTTTGTGGAGAGTAAAGCACGTAACAAATACGTGATTACAGCAGTTGACGGATTCACAAAATTCCTTTTTGTAAAAGCTGTACGAACGACTAAAGTTGGACCTGTTCTGTCGTTTTTGGACGGAATATTCGATATATTTGGGGTTCCACGAAGAATCATATGCGACCGTGGCAGCAGTTTTACCAGCCATCGTTTTGTGACCTACTGTCAGCGATTGGGTATACGAGTCCGATATAATGCTACTGCCACTCCTCGGGCGAACGGCCAGGCAGAACGATATAACCGCACTTTGTTGGCCGCACTCAGTAGCACCTCTGAAGACGAGAGGACTTGGGATGACGCCTTACGACAGGTCAGATGGGGAATCAACACCACTCGAAACAAGACGACTGGCAAAACACCTTACGAATTATTGGTGGGTTACCAGCCCAGACAGGCTAATGACGCTTTCTTGAGCAACGAAGTCTGTGACGACAAACACGACAAAAACTTACACGAAACACGACAAAATGTTACTATGTGTATACGAAAACGACAGGCCGAACAAAAAGAGGCTTACGATAAACGACGTAAACGAACATCAGCTTACGAGAAAGGTCAGCAAGTGCTGATACGTAAAACGATGCCAACGAATGATGGAAAAAGTAAAAAGCTGTTACCAAAGTATAGTGGCCCTTACGAAATCACAAAGATACTAGACCGTGACAGAGTAGTAGTACGTGATTTGCCAGGATCTACGAGATCTCAGCGCCCATACGAGGGCATAGTGGCCACTGATAAGATCAAGATGTACGAGACGAACGTAGACAGTGATGAAGACCTCACTAACGATGACGAAGGCTCCATTAGTTAAAACAAAACGAAAGAGTGATGAATGAACCTGTCATAGATAAATATAGGCTATACAACATTGTGTTTCATTTTCTGTTTCCTTTCTTTTTTTTGTTTCTTAGGTAAAACGGCGATACGAGAATGCCCACGAGGACGTGTGGGCCCTTGTAGCGAGGCCGAGCTGTAAGCGCCCTGTGATGACCAGGGACTTTTCCGAGCACCTGTCGATGCTGCCGTCAGGGAGCTCGGGGATTCCTGGGAGGACTGATGGCGACATCGCCAAATTGTAGGGGCGATGACGCACAGTAGTCGCCGAACCGAAAATAGAGGAGGCGAAATTATTATGACATTACGTCAGAGTGTTTTTTTTATTATTAGGATTGTTCGAAGTGGTGCTTTTGGGTAAAAATAAAGTTCGTGTTCTGCTGTTCGAGTGCTTTTAGAGCAGCGGTGGGATTCCTGCTCATAGACTTCGAGGAGGATGGTGTTTGGTTGTTGTTAAACAGTTACATACGAACTTCAATTTCTGTAAGTACGTACTATACTAGTTACGAATAGTGTTGCGGACATTTACGATTTGGCCGCGATTTGACTTGTAATAATCGTAACTATGAGTGGGCGTCGTTCGCGACGAGAGCGCCATGATACCCCGACCTCGCGTACGCGTTGTAGTCGCGACAGCGGCAGCACGCCCGAGCCTCATAGGCACGAACGGGATTCTCCTATGAGAAGCAGATCGGAACGCGACGAAAGCACTCGTTTGGACAGACTGGAAACACTCGTTGAGCGACTGGTACGTAGTGAGTCCCGATCCTCTGACAACGTTCAACCACATGTAAGAATGACCATAAAAGGAGATTGCATACCAACTTTTTCTCCTGGAGACCCCAGTCTGACTGCATCTAAATGGTTAGACAAAATCGAACAATTAGCGCACATCAATCAGTGGGATAAGCACATTATGATTTACCACATGCAGTCTCGGTTAACTGGGTTGGCCAGAACATGGTACGACCATCTTACAACGTATACATATACATGGGAAGAATGGAAATCCTTGATAAAAAGAACGTTTCCAGATCATCGCGATTTCGCAGCCACACTTAAGTTACTTGTAGAACGCATTAAGAGACCAGGCGAAACTATGACGAAATATTATTTTGCTAAAATGGACCTGCTGCAAACATGTAAAATCATTGGCAAGGACGCAGTTTCTTGTATAATTGACGGTATAGGCGATCGCACCATACAAAATAGTGCCAAAGCCGGACGATACGAGACCCCGGAACGCTTATACGAGGAGTATCTTTCAACCATAGTAGACGACGTACCGCTCACAAAGGACGAGGAAGAGGATACAAAACCCAAACGATTATTTGACAAGCGTCGTCTAGAAAGACACGATACTCCCACGAGTAGGAAATCATATTCTAAACGATCTGATAGGAATGAGGGTACGAGAGGCCGCATGTGCTATAACTGTCGTGAAGTAGGGCACGTATCCTCGCAGTGCCCCAAACCTCGGGTAGAATGCACGAAGTGTAAACTGTTAGGACACGATGAGACAAGATGCAGGAAGGGGATTCCCACAAGGAAAACTGTGGAGGCCAAGTTGGTTGACTCGCAAAATGATTTACAGTCGTGCTATTTTTCCAATTGCAAGATCAATGGACAGGACAGTAGGGCCTACATCGATACCGGATGCAGCACTGTTACGATACAATACGTTGAAGTAATCCGTTTGAAGCTTCCAATGACCCAGACTACGAAAACAATTCGTGGATATGGAGGAGGCATGGTACCTGTTTTGGGAAAAGTGAAGGCAAAATTGGCTGTGGATCTGGTAGAAGCGGAAGTAGATATGCTGGTGGTAGAAGATACTACACAATCTGTACCAGTGTTGGTTGGACAACCTTTCTTAAATCAAATGAACGTCACAATGGTGATTAGGGATGGTCAGCTCCGCCTGTTTGATTCTGCGTTGGCAGCACTTCCAGATGTGGAAAAGCTTCCCCCCAGGAGGGTGGCTTTGTGGACCAGAGACGCTGTGGTTATTCCTCCAAACACGGTGGCGTTCGTCGAAGTGGTCGGTGATACCGAGGCTTACGATGGTGATGTATTTGTCGACGCGAAGACTTGCTCGAAACCAGGACGAGAGTACAGCATCAGTAGATGCGTCACCACCTCTAGAAGCGGCGTCGTGGCTGTATGTAACAAGTCAGACGAGGACATCAGCTACGAAAAATCCACCCTTGTGATCAGAGGACAGCCATGTACACATGAAAAACAGGACATTGAGGTAAGACCCATTTTAATCAATGTATGTGATCATGTTCTTAACCCGTTTACCATTGACGATATTCTTACACAAATTGATGATGACTTGTCCGTGGAGAATCGAAGGAAACTTCTCGACTTAATAAATAAATATAGGTCATGTTTCGCACAAAACACGGGGGAACTGGGTAAGACCGGGATTGTGAAGATGCAGATCCAATTGACCGACGATAACCCCGTGACGTATAGACCCTACCGCCTTTCTTTTGCGGAACGAGAAACCGTGCGACACATCGTTCAGGATCTTTTGGACAACGGCATAATACAGGAATCGACGTCTTCCTTTTCAAGCCCAATTTTGTTAGTGAAAAAGAAAACAGGGGAATACAGGATGTGCGTCGATTTTAGAGCACTTAATGCTAAGACGGTAAAAGATCGCTATCCTTTACCTCGGGTGGACGAATACTTGGACAGGGTACAGGGTAGTAAGTTCTTCACAACACTCGATCTGTCGTCAGGCTATCACCAGATAGAAATGGCCCCGGAAGCGGTAACAAAAACAGCATTTATTACCCCTGACGGTCACTACGAATATCTAAGGATGCCTTTTGGTTTGGTTAATGCTCCCGCTGTATTTCAGCGAGCGATAAATTCGGTACTGGGTAACGCCCGTTTTACCACGGCAATGGCTTATTTGGACGACATCCTGTTGCCAGCCAAAGATTTTGAAACAGGGATGTCAGCATTAGCTGAAATTTTCGAATTGTTCCGGAAAGCGGGAATGACTTTTCGCCTATCTAAGTGCTTCTTTTTCCGAAAAACGATTGAATACTTGGGCCATGAACTGAGTGGGGAAGGGATCAAGCCGGGGTCAGCAAAGACGGACGCTGTACGGTTGTTTCCTAAACCTTCTAATGCACACGAAATACGCCAGTTCGTTGGGCTAACGAGCTATTTCCGAAAATTTGTAAAGAACTTTTCTGTCATTGCAAGGCCGCTAACTATGCTCACGAAGTCGGGAGTTGCTTTCGAATGGGGTGATAATCAGGAAGCAGCATTTCAGGAATTAAAAAAGATTTTGATCAATAGACCAGTGTTGGCTCTGTACAACCGGGAAGCGGAAACGGAGTTGCACACTGACGCTTGTAAGAATGGTATTGGTAGTGTTCTACTACAGAGACAAGCTGACAGTTCGTTTAGGCCGGTGTGTTACTACAGCCGACAGACGACAGAAACAGAGCAACGTTACCACTCGTATGAGTTGGAGACGTTAGCAGTGGTAGTGTCGATGAAGCAGTTCAGGATCTACCTGTTAGGAATACGATTTAAGGTAATTACAGACTGCAACGCCATACGTACTACCATGTCCAAGAGAGATTTGATCCCCAGAATAGGACGTTGGTGGTTGACCACACAAGAGTATGATTTTACAGTTGAATATCGTCCCGGTCCTCGGATGGCGCATGCAGACGCGCTCAGTCGTAACGCTTTACCCGGCGCTAAGAATGCTGAGCTGGAAGATGACTTTGTCTTGCAGGTAGGAGTAGATGAGAATGACTGGGTCTTGGCAGCCCAGTTAAAGGATGATTTTTGCAAGCGTATTTACGATTGCCTGCAAAACGAACCAAAGACGAAAGAAGAGCAACGAATACATGACGAATACGCTCTTAAAAACGGACGCGTGTTTAGAAAAACAATCCAGGGCAGACGATGGGTTGTGCCTAAAGGCGCCCGAACCCAAGTGCTATTTTACCATCACGATAGTGTGAGGCACTTTGGTGTGGAAAAGACACTTGAATTAGTTAAGGAAAAATATTGGTTTGCTAAGATGAAGAAATATGTGAAGCGCTACATAGAATGTTGTTTAGCTTGTCTTTACAACAAAGAGCCTACAGGAAAACAACCTGGGTACTTACATCCAGTCGAAAAATACGACATCCCGATGCATACGATACACATTGACCATCTAGGTCCCTTTGTGGAGAGTAAAGCACGTAACAAATACGTGATTACAGCAGTTGACGGATTCACAAAATTCCTTTTTGTAAAAGCTGTACGAACGACTAAAGTTGGACCTGTTCTGTCGTTTTTGGACGGAATATTCGATATATTTGGGGTTCCACGAAGAATCATATGCGACCGTGGCAGCAGTTTTACCAGCCATCGTTTTGTGACCTACTGTCAGCGATTGGGTATACGAGTCCGATATAATGCTACTGCCACTCCTCGGGCGAACGGCCAGGCAGAACGATATAACCGCACTTTGTTGGCCGCACTCAGTAGCACCTCTGAAGACGAGAGGACTTGGGATGACGCCTTACGACAGGTCAGATGGGGAATCAACACCACTCGAAACAAGACGACTGGCAAAACACCTTACGAATTATTGGTGGGTTACCAGCCCAGACAGGCTAATGACGCTTTCTTGAGCAACGAAGTCTGTGACGACAAACACGACAAAAACTTACACGAAACACGACAAAATGTTACTATGTGTATACGAAAACGACAGGCCGAACAAAAAGAGGCTTACGATAAACGACGTAAACGAACATCAGCTTACGAGAAAGGTCAGCAAGTGCTGATACGTAAAACGATGCCAACGAATGATGGAAAAAGTAAAAAGCTGTTACCAAAGTATAGTGGCCCTTACGAAATCACAAAGATACTAGACCGTGACAGAGTAGTAGTACGTGATTTGCCAGGATCTACGAGATCTCAGCGCCCATACGAGGGCATAGTGGCCACTGATAAGATCAAGATGTACGAGACGAACGTAGACAGTGATGAAGACCTCACTAACGATGACGAAGGCTCCATTAGTTAAAACAAAACGAAAGAGTGATGAATGAACCTGTCATAGATAAATATAGGCTATACAACATTGTGTTTCATTTTCTGTTTCCTTTCTTTTTTTTGTTTCTTAGGTAAAACGGCGATACGAGAATGCCCACGAGGACGTGTGGGCCCTTGTAGCGAGGCCGAGCTGTAAGCGCCCTGTGATGACCAGGGACTTTTCCGAGCACCTGTCGATGCTGCCGTCAGGGAGCTCGGGGATTCCTGGGAGGACTGATGGCGACATCGCCAAATTGTAGGGGCGATGACGCACAGTAGTCGCCGAACCGAAAATAGAGGAGGCGAAATTATTATGACATTACGTCAGAGTGTTTTTTTTATTATTAGGATTGTTCGAAGTGGTGCTTTTGGGTAAAAATAAAGTTCGTGTTCTGCTGTTCGAGTGCTTTTAATAATTTACTAATATTACTGTATTCTTTTTCAATTATTACCTATAGGTTATTAATATTATTGTTTTTTGTTATGGTTAAAATATAAGCCTAACAATAAGTCTGAAACAACTCACTTTTGTGTATAGTTACTTAATATTTGAAGATTAATGTGGAAAGTTTGAACCCGTTTTCATTTTTAACTAACATCTTACTTGATTACATATTTTTTATAACATAATGCAAATATCAAAAATATGTTGTTAGAGTTGTTTAAGACGGCCTCGGAAATAAAATAAAAAATATTGTCTAATGTTTTTCCTGAGTTTGAATTATTGGCATTAGGTCAAGATACTTCGCTTAAATTTTCTTTTGCATTTCTGCAAAATTCTGCCTGTTCATGTTTTGGTAGTAAATTAGGATATAAAAATTAAATTAAATTATAAAGGAATATAGGTACCAATTAGCTAAAGAAACGACTAATTATAAATTTAAAAGAAAACAAAATTTCTGTTCCAAAAAAAAAATCTTAAATGACGCTTTAGGAAGGGTAACAAAACATGATTCTTTAAAATGATCCTTTTGTTAATGTAGGAATTTGGCGTTTCTGACTTCATATTCGTGTTGCTTATCCTAGAAAACATATTGATGCCAAATATTAAATTAGTCTAACATATTTTACTCTAGGTCCATGTCCATTAGGTTTTTTAGAACACGTGACTTTTGAGCGACTGCCAGGGGGCAAATTTCAAAACGATGCAGCTTCTAGCGCGCTGTCATAGAAACCCCATTACTTACTGCCAACGTCAGTCGCTAGAGCTGGGATATTCGATTAAATTCAAATCGTTCAATCAATCGCGTAGATTCGGATCATTCAAGTCGTTCATAAGGATCGTGAATTGAAAGTGACAGCGGTGTCTCCTGTCTCGCCACAGCATATAAATATGCTGTCATGCTGTTTTCTCGTCGTGTGCTGTCGTCAGCCGTTAACCATGTACGACGCACGAACGACGCTGATTCATATGCTGTGAACCAAATCAAGGCATGAGTCATTCAATTTGAACGACTTGGTCATGAAGGACCCAACTCTATCAGCCACGCGTCCGTTTCCAGGGTTTCGCAGGCGCGTCCCATGCGTGCGCTTTTTGCCCCCTGGACGCCATATTGGATGACGTAATCTTAAAAGCCTAATTAGAACACGCCTTTCGTCCCACTGTGCACCGGTTAGGCCGCAACCAGCGGTTAGAAAATAGCTTGCATATTATAAACGCTAACCGGAGCTGGCAAAGTGGTATAATTGGTAGTTGAGTCAAATGCAGTATTTTCGTGTGGTAGTTGTTCTGTTAGCGTTTATTTCAAAAATTTCTTCTAATGAAAATGTAAGGATAAGAAGTCGCTTGTTGTCAGACGACAGTGACAGCAGCTTTTCATCAGATGACTTGCCTGAGGAATTATCAGATCAAGAACGAAGAGCTCCTACAAATTTGAGACAACGAAAAGATCATTTCGAAATTTGAACAGTGGAATGATAAAGAATTCAGAATGAGGTTCTGCTTCAGCAAAGCTACTGTTTCTCTTCTGGAAGAAAAAATAAAACATAAGATAGCTCCTAAAACTGAAAGGTAAATAATTAGGAAATATAAATGTGTGACAGGAAGACAGGATGTGGATGACAGGATGTATGCTGCAGTCACTTGGTGACTTTGCAGGTATACATTAGTCCACAGCACGGTAGTAGATAGAGAGGTATATATATGCACGATGCCGTGTGGAGCGGGCCGATTCCGTAGCCAGTCGCGTTAGAGAGAGATAGAGCATAGTGGGAATCGCTCCGATTTGCATAAGGCTACTTTTCAGCGCACGCTGTGTTGATAATATCAATTTGATTCCCAAAATTACCTAAGCGAATAGCGATGGTTCATTTATCTTTCAAAAAGTGTGAAAATGATAAGATTCTGTTGTTACTTGTGCAACAATTTTAAAACAGATTTGCTTCAGATAATGAAAATCCGCTGCAAATTGAATCAATACTTCCAGATCAAGTTGTCAAAATGAAATTTACCTTTTATTTCTTATATTATACCATCAATAATGAGGTTTTTAGCATTTTTTATCTCTAGACATTTTTTTCTACGACAAACGGTTCTCGTGATATTAGCAAATATCCATAAATTTGTAAAATCGTTTTTTCTTTCTAAATAATTTGAAAATTATTAACTAAACAAAACAATTGCAAGAGTACTTTTCGATCAGAAATTAAATTTTCTATATAAAAGCAAAATTTTAAAAAAATTGTGTGGACAAGGTCCAATATTCATTTTTTTGGAAATATGTCAAAAATTTGGAAACATTTTTAAACACTTTTTGTGAGATATTTTACTACCTATCGGATGATATTTTCATATGTGAATATATTAAGTATTTTCTGAGATATTTGCGAAAAACAGTTTTTTTAAATGACCGTTTTTTCTTCTAAACAGTTTGCTGCACAGAAAATTTATAGGGACTAATAGTACTCGCAATTATACTACTAATCACATACTAAAAGGCCAAAAATAAATGTTTGCAAAAAGGGTAGTTGCCCCACTATTTTAGGGAATGCCCTACTCACCCCAAAAACAATATGTTGCTTTGGGTAGTTGAGATTTATATGTATGCCAAATTTCAAGTTCATATGTTGTCTTTCGAAAGTTATCGCGTCCACACACAGACATACAATCACGAAATTTTTGCTCAAATTTTGTTTTTGGACGTTTTCGAGCATTTTAAAGCGATTGAGCAAATAAAAAATTTTGAAAATTTCTGTCGCGATACAATATTTCCCATCCGTTGGATGTGGAAGTAAAATTAAGTACAGAAATGCGACTACTCTATATATTTCTTATATTATGAGGGCAATACTTATTTCACAGCAAACTTCAGAAGTATATCAAATAAGAGTGTTAGGAAAAAAGTGGTGCTTTTGGAGTCAACGTTTATTAAAAATACACATACAAGATCTAAAAATTAAAAAAACTAAGTTAGATTCCTTCTTCTTTCTTGCACTTGATTTATCAGTATCTCTACACGGAATGTATGGTTATGCATGCCACTGGCGAGCGCTTTTACTACTATATTGCATCTCTTACTAGACCTCTCTCTTCCACACTGACTACGAATCTGGGCCGCAGTTGCACACAGTTACCATACAATTGTGCGTATATCTTTGTATCTACTACCGTGGTCCACAGCATGCTAGATAATACAAAAAGTTATTGGGTGTATAGCAGCATAGCAGGGGAATATATAAAAATGCCAGGAACTCAGCAGGAAGTAGAGCGGTTTCAGAATAAGTAATTTATTTTGTATATTATGAATATACTCGAACAAAATAAATAATGTAGAATTTTGGTTTTTAATAAATAAACAGCACATGCCCTGAATTATGTATTTGGTTAAACTAATACCATAAGATTTATTCTTTCATCTTCATAAGGCATACTGTTTCGCGGCACACGTGAAATTTAGATTAATTAACACCCTTCGACGGTGTACCGCGTGATTTTCTCATAAKTTAAACACTTTCGGACGTACTAACCATATATTCCCTTAATTCTTACATTTCTTAACTAAGTCTATTTTAAGATACAACGTCTTACATTCCCGCGTTACTTTACAATACTGATTCTCATTTTCGTTCTGTACCTAAGTATTTATACTAGCCTACCCCCAACCCCTTGAAAGAATCCCGTTACACGGTACAAAAGGGACGGATCTTGGAAATTCCCAATGTAAAATTATGATAACAACTGTCGCCCACCCCTTTGTGGTTTACAGATAACGGGCAATAAAATATTATTGCGGTTTACAGGAAAGCCCTAATCGTTTACCTGCTACTCCAATTTGGAATTTCCAACTATAACCCGGAGGGTATTGCAATCTAAAAACACATACTATATAAGCTTGCAGGACCCAGCTTCGAAAGAATTTCATTATAACTTTATAACGCGACACAATGAGTTATACTTGCTAGGTACAATCTTTGAATATAGAATGTACATTCTATATTCAAAGGTACAATGCTGGTATTATATGAGTCAGGAAGATAGGTTTAGCTTCTAATAATGCTTTGCCCGATTTAATAGTTTAAGGGACCACTTTGTTCGATATCAAGCGACAAACTATCATGCCCGCTGGGTATAATGCTGTTATTATGAGTCGGGAAGATACGTCTACCTTCTTATAACACTTTCGCTCAATATAATAGTATAAGGGACCATTTCGTTCGACCTAAAGCGACACAATCTGTTATGCTTGCTGTGTACAATGCTGGTATTATATGAGTCAGGAAGATACATCTAGCTTCTAATAACGCTTTTGCTCAATATAATAGTATAAGGGACTATATTGTTTGATTTGAAGTGACACAATCTGTTATGCTTGCTGGGTACAATGCTGGTATTATATGGGTCAGGAAGACACGCCTACCTTCTAATAACGATTTTGCTCAATATAATAGTATAATAAGGGACCATTTTGTTGGATTTAAAGCGATACAATCTGTTATGCTTGCTGGGTACAACGCTGGTATTATATGGGCCAGGAAGACACGCCTACCTTCTAATAACGATTTTGCTCAATATAATAGTATAAGGGACCTTTTGTTCGGTTTAAAGCGACAATACTGTTAGACTAACTGTGTATTGAGAAATGTTCATGCTATTTGGCGAACGCAAGTGCTAATGTGCCTGGCTAGGCGTGTATTGCTTTGTATACTCTTATGATATTAGTTTAACCAAAAACGTAATTAGACTGTCGCCTAGTATACTATAAGCTGTAATGACGAAGTTGGATCAAGCAAGTGTATATAGTATTCCGGAAAGAATAATAAACTCTTATGATATTAGTTCAACCAAATACGTTATTAGACGGTCGCCCTAGCATACCATAAGCRGCAATGACGAAGCTGGGTCCAGCAAGCCTATATAATATGCAGTGTTAAGTGTAAAGAATAAACTCTTATTATATTAGTTTAACCAAATACGTTATTAGACGGCCGCCCTAGCATACTTATAAGCTGTAATGACGAAGCTGGGTCCAGCAAGCGTATATAATAAGCCGTATTAAGTGGAAAGAATAAAACTATTATAATATTAGTTTAACCAAATACGTTATTAAACAGTCGCCTTATATACGATAAGCTGTAATGACGAAGCTGGGTGCAGCAAACGTATATAGTATTCCGTAATAAGTGGAAAGAATAATAAACTCTTATGATATTAGTTCAACCAAATACGTTATTAGACGGTCGCCCTAGCATACCATAAGCTGTAATGACGAAGCTGGGTCCAGCAAGCCTCTATAGTATGCCGTGTTAAGTGGAAAGAATAAACTCTTATGGTTTTAATTAAAACCAAATACTTTATTAGACGGTCGCCTTATATACAACCAGCTGTAATGACTAAGCTGGGTCCAGCAATCGTATATAGTAAGCCTTATTAAGTGGAACGAATAAACTCTTAAGGTATTAATTTAACCAAATGCGTTATTAGACGGTCGCCCTAGCATATGATAATCAGTAATGACGAAGCTGGGTCCAGCAAGCCTAAATAGTATGCCGTGTTAAGTGGAAAGAATAAACTCTTATGGCTTTAATTGAAATTGAAACCAAATACGTTATTAGACGGTCGCCTTGTATACGACAAGCTGTAATGATGAAGCTGGGTCCAGCAAGCGTATACAGTTTTCCGTATTAAGCGGAAAGAATAAACTCTTATGGTTTTAATTAAAACGAAATACGTTATTAGACGTTCGCCTTGTATACGATAAGCTGTAAAGACGAAGCTGGTTCCAGCAAGTGTATATACGAATAGTCCTCCGTATTAGGTGGAAAAAAACTTATGGTATTAGTTTAACCAATTTCGTTATTAGACTGTCACCCTAGTATACTATAAACTGTAATGACGAAGCTGTGTCCAGCAAGCGTATTAAGTGGAAGAATAAAGACTTATGGTATTAATTAAAACCAAATACGTTATTAGACGGTCGCCCTAGCATACGATAAGCTCTAATGACGAAGCTGGGTCCAGCAAGCGCTTATATAGTATGCCGTGTTAAGTGGAAGGAATAAACTCTTGTGATATTAGTATAACCAAATACGTCATTAGACGGTAGCCCTAGTATACCATAAGCTGTAATGACTAGGCTGGGTACAGCAAGCGTATATAGCATGCCGTGTTATGTGGAAAGAATAAACTGTTATGATATTATAGTTTAACCAAATACGTTATTAGACGGTCGCCTTATATACGATAAGCTGTAATGACGAAGCTGGTTCCAGCAAGCGTGTACAGTATGACGCATTAAGTGGAAAGAATTAACTCTTTTGGTAATAGTTTAAACAAATACGTTATTTGGCGGTCGCCGTAGTATACCATAAGCTGTAATAACGAAGCTGGGTCCAGCAAGTGTATATAATATGCCGTGTTAAGTGGAAAGCATAAACTCTTATATTAGTTTAACAAAATATGTTAGCAAACATTCGCCTTATAACAACCTGTAATGACGAAGTTGGGTCCAGCAAGCGTGTACAGTATACCGTATTAAGTGGAAAGAATAACCTCTTTCAGTATTTGTTTAACCAAATCCGATATTAGACGGTCGTCCTAGCATGCGATAAGATGTAATGGCGAAGCTGCATCCAGGAAGCGTATATGGTATGCCGTATTAAGCGGATAGAATAAACTCTTATGGTATTAGTTTAACCAAAAACATTATTAGACGGTCGCCGTATTTGATACGCTGCAATGACGAAGCTGGGCCCAGCTAGCGTATATAGATAGTATGCCGTTTTAAGTGGAAGGAATAAACTCTTATGATAGTTCAACCAAATACTTAATTAGACGGTCGTCCTAGTATACCATAAGCTGTAATGACTAGGCTGGGTACAGCAAGCGTATATAGTATTGCGTGTTAAGTGGAAAAAATAAACTCTTATGATATAGTTTAACTAACTACATTAGTAGACGGTCGCCCTAGCATACGATAAGTTCTAATGACGAAGCTGTGTCCAACAAGCGTATATAGTATGCCGTGATAAGTGGAAAGAATAAAATCTTATGATATTAGTTTAACCAAATGCGTTATTAGATGGTCGCACTAGCATACGATAAGCTGCAAAGACAAAACTGAGTATAGTAAGCCCATACAGTATGCCGTATTAAGTGGAACGAATAAGGTTTTAAGGTATTAGTTTAACCAAATAAATTTATCAGACGGTCGCCTTATATACGATAAGCTGTAATGACGAAGCTGGGTCCACCAAGCATATATAGTATTTCGTATTAAGTGGAAAGAATAATAATCTCTTATGATATTAGTTCAACCATATATGTTATTAGACGGTCGCCCTAGCATACCATAAGATGTAATGACGAAGCAGGGTCCAGCAAGCCCAAACAGTATGCCGTGTTAAGTGGAAGGAGTAAYATCTTATGGTTTTAATTAAAATAAACTACTTTATTAGACGGTCGCCTTGTATACGATAAGCTGTAATCACGAAGCTGGGTCCAGCAAGTGTATATAGTATGCCGTGTTAAGTGGAAGGAATAAAATCTTATGGTTTTAATTAAAACCAAATACGTTATTAGACGGTCGCCTTGTATACGATAAGCTGTAATGACGAAGCTGAGTCCAGCAAGCGTATATAGTATTCCGTATTAAGCGGAAAGAATAAACTCTTATGGTATTAGTTTAACCAGATACGATATTAGACGGTCGCCTTGTATACGATAAGCTGTAATGACGAAGCTGGGTCCAGCAAGCGTATATAGTATTCCGTATTAAGTGGAAAGAATAAACTCCTATGATATTAATTTAACCAAATAGGTTATTAGATGGTCGCCTTGTATACGATAAGCTGTAATGACGAAGCTGGGTCCAGCAAGTCTATATACGAACACCGTATTAAGTGAAAAGAAAAAACTTATCATATTAGTTTAATCAAATACGTTATTAGACGGTCGCCCTACCTTACAATAAGCTGTAATGACAAAGCTGGGTACAGCAAGCGAATACAGTATGCCGTAATCAATGGAACGAATAAAGTCTTAAGGTTTTAGTTTAACCAAATACCTTATTAGACGGTCGCCTTATATACGATAAGCTGTAAGGACGAAGCTGGGTCCAGCAAGTGTATACAGTATGCCGTATTAAGTGGAACGAATAAAGTCTTAAGGTATTAGTTTAACCAAATACCTTTTTAGACGGTCGCCTMATATACGATAAGCTATAATGACGAAGCTTAGGCCAGCAAGCGTATATAGTATTCCGTATTAAGCGGAAAGAATAAACTCTTATGGTATTAGTTTAACCAAATACGATATTAGACTGTCGCCTAGTATACGATAAGCTGTAATGACGAAGCTGGGTCCAGCAAGCGTATATAGTATTCCGTATTAAGTGGAAAGAATAAACTCCTATGWTATTAATTTKACCAAATACGTTATTAGATGGTCGCCTTGTATACGATGAGCTGTAATGACGAAGCTGGGTCCGGCAAGCGTATATACGAACACCGTATGAAGTGGAGAGAAAAAACATATCATATTAGTTTAACCAAATACGTTATTAGACGGTCGCCCTAGTATACCATAAGCTGTAATGTAATTTGACAATAAATTTCATTTTCGCAGTTTCTGAATTTTTTTTTCCTTATATTTCTGTGTGAAGAATGTCGAGTGTTTTCGTGTTAAGTGTTGATTAATGAATATTAATGATAGAACTGTGTTGATGCTTTCACTCGGCCAAAACTTTATTCCCGCTTGTAACGAAATTAAATTAGTGTTTGTTGTACAAAAAGATGTTTTATGCTCTGCTTTTGTTATAAATTATGTCACTGTTGACCCTTTTATAACAGTACGGCAATGTACTTGGAGGAGAACTGTATCTCCCCCTCGTACACGCGCTCCCCTCACCATCATTGGTCTTAGCGTGGGTTCCAACCGTATTTATGAATGAGAAGTCCTGTCCATTTAATAATATGTCAATGGATTTACCCTCGTCAGTGAGGTGTTATATATAACTAGAGTGTGAAAACCCTCCGCCATATTGTTTTTACATGGACGCCATATTGGAAATAGTGATTCAAAAAATGACTGAAAGTTATGCAACCGTATATGCAGTGATGTATTCATATTGCGTACAGAAATTTTAGTTAAAATACAACTTTTATAAGTTTATTGGTTTGTCTGTATTGTTTATTGGTGTTTTGCGATTCATAATTTATTCAGCGTTCAGTACTACAGCGATGAGAGTTAAAAAATACTGTTACGTGAGAAATTGTAAAGCTGTCGACCCTAACAGGAGTTTTCATCGGTAGGAGATACGCTAACTTGATAAATCTGTAATATACCTATCTAATTTTGATCTTATTTAAGACTGCCACAATCACAGCCAGAACTATTCCAACAGTGGCTTAAAAACTTGGGTGAAAATGAAGCTTCCATTTTGTCTAAGAAGGGATATCAGATCTGTTCAGCTCATTTTGATGAAAAATGTTTTGATAGAACTGGGCAAACTGTTCGTTTAAAACCAAACTCATGCCCTACATTATTTCTTGATAAAGAGGTGATATGTCTAAAGAATGATTACCATTGATTGATATCAAGGAACATTATTACAAAGAAGAAGACAATCTTTTTTTCAGAAGAACAAATTTTATTTATTTTTTTAATATATAGTTACATGGGTATTATGCTTTGCATGTAAATGCTTATATAGCGTTTGACTATTCAGATAGCTTTTAATTAAATTTTCAGGATATAAGTACTGGGGTAAGTATTTAAAGTGCATGTAATATAATACATATTTACCAAATGCATGATGGGTACCTATATAAATTATACGGTTTAATGCATAGTATATACATTGTACAGGTAGGCAAACTTGCTTGTATTACAGGTATGAGGCTTGAACGTAGTGCAGCTTCTTTTTTTTTATTCAAACATGTTTATTGACAGTTCGTGATAAGTTTTTTAGATAAGTGAAATATCAGCTAATACAACTCCACAAGAGGGTTCTATTTGCAAGAATTTAAATAATCTACTTCTAGCAATACTGAATATAAAAATGTAAATAACATCTTACCACATCAGTCTCCTATAGGTTTATATGCATGTTAAATAAATTATTTTAGTTTTATTGGCACTTATTGTTGAGCCACTAAAGGCCATTTGGCAGTTGAAATGCTGACATTTGTCTCAATTAAAAATAAATGGAAAGAATGGTTTGTAAATATGACTTTCAAGTAAGTATGTACATCGGGTATACTAGTTAATAAAGTAAAACTGCGATGACAACTTTTTTACAATGAGGAATCTTTTGATAACAACGACTTCTTGTTCAAAATATAATAAACCATATTGTGTTTCTTCAGACCAAGAAGTGGGTATATGGTATAGATATTCTTTGTGCAATAACTTATTTATTTTTCCCTTCAAAAGGGTTATCCATGTAAACGGCTAAAATTTTATACAGTTTACAGGTCACTATTGAGAAGTAAGCATATAGACTTTTTCTTAAATAAAACGTATGGTGTACTGTATACATGTGAGTATATATGTATATATTGATGTTTTTAGTAAATACGTACAGAATGAACTTGTTTTGAATATAAATAACTGTGAGCATTACATTTGTTGTTTGTTTATATTTAAGTGTTTACAGCCTGAGGTACTCAAATACGAATATCCACGAAAAAAAACACGAAAGTATTAAGATTTATTTCCGTAACGCCTGTTTGCAGGCAACCCGTCATTTCACCCTGTTTATATAGTATACTTTTACTATTTCCAATATGGCGCCCAGGCGAAAACACGACCTATTACCCCTTCTACCACCTTTTCTCACTCTAGGTATATGTTTACACCTCACCAGGTAGTGGACACTCTCATATTAGATAACCGTAAACGCTATTGCTGCAACCAACAATACAAGATAGAGCTATGGATACAACAMTCATAGATGGCGATCTGTGCTGTGTGTGTGAGAAGCATGGCTAACGCATGCACGCGGGATTGCGTTTACATCAAGGTATGTTCAAATCAAGTTGATGTCAAGCTTTGATATCTGGCAAAAATTGTCGCAAGTTCCCAACGTACCTACTTATAGGATATTTTAATATTTTATAGTTATTATTAATTTGCAACCTGTTAACCTTTTTGGTAGCATTGTTGTGTTTAAAGTTACATGTAGTATATTGTGATATTGAAGTTTAATAGGAAGAAGGTAAGACATTTTGCTTTAATTTTGTACCTTGAAAAGTGTTAAAATTGTTAGTTTCGAAAATGCCGAAGGTATCACACAAAAAAATTGTGCGGTAAATAACTGTAGTAATAAATATTTAACAAACTCAAATATCACATTTCACCACATCCCAAGAAAAGATGATATGTGTGAAGAACAGGTAAAACGGACAAACAATTTGGACGTGCAGTCTCGCAGCCTTATATCCATTCGAGCATCATTTGTGGTATGCGGAGAATACTTTCTAGTTAATTGCTTTTAAACGCCAGAGCAAAATAAACTAAATAGAAGAGTAGTTCCCACACTATAAGTAATAAACAATGGTGCAAGATAAACATTGTTTTTGAATCTTATTTCTGGTAATTATATTTACGACAATTCAAATAATTCGTAGTTTTTTAAAACCTCGCATTTCCTTTGCCACTATTTTACACGAAACGAAGAAAACAACCCTGTTAGTTATTATTTAAAGTAAACCTTTCTGACTCAACTTTTTATTAAGTACACAATTGCGTATAAAATCAGCATAATATAAAAAAGTTAAGTTAGACATGCTTACATAAATTAAAAAGATTGTTTTCATAATTTCCTGTAAAATAGTGGGCAAAGTAGATACCAGGTTTTAAAATTAAGACAAGAAATAAACGTCAAAATAAATGACATTTTTATGACTCGGAGTTTCTGATTTATCGGCTACACCTGCTGGTCGTTTCATTAATGTAGTTCACATACAACATTCACAGATGGCGCTGTAACTCATTCCACAAAATTTATCAACACTGGCCATTCTTGTTTACTGATATTCTTTGCACCTCACTGACCCTCGTACTTTAGTACCTCTGATGATCTGGCGTTTATTTTTATAAGTAGTTACTTTAATACCTCCAAAACCATATCTGATTACTATTTCGTTCATTTCGCATAAACACTCGTTTTTGCCGTGTCATTTTACATACGACTTAATTTGTATTTATACCCCACATTTATCTGTTCAATCCACCAGAGGGCTCTGAGCGCGGGCGCGTGCACGCTCCCTATACAAAGGTAGAAAAATTATCTTCTTTCTCTCTCGCACTCATGCAGATGTTTTCTTCACTTTTCACTTCAGTTGCATTGCGGATATGGGATGTTCCCCCTATAAGGTATTTGTAATTCCCTCTCCTATCTCGCTACTATTTTGCTATAAAATGGCGGACTATCATTGCGGCACTGACAGCGACGTCATCAAGTGGTACCGTCATATGCGCGGCGAGCCTGGTTGCCTATGTATTCATCGCGATACTAGTGGCGTGTCGAAAATATTTTCTGGATATATTGCAGAAGATATTGGTGTTGGGGTGGACCTGCTTCAGCACCTTGTAAATGTGAATGGCGCAGCTCTCCTTCATTCGGCGTTTCTTCTTTTTGTTGCTCTTCGAGATGTTCTTTTGCACCTTTCAAGCCTTCTTGGCTGCTTTACCGGTAGTCTAGTAAACCGGTTTCGACGCCTATGGGATAATGGGGTTGTAGACCATATTTTTTTTATTGCAGAATATGAATCTACATAAAAAATAATAGACCCCTGTTAACTTATCTTTTTTCGAAATCGCTTAGATAAATGTCAAAAAAATGGTAAAGTTTAAATATTTGAATGTGTGACGTAGGTTGACCCTGCCGCTTGTGATTGGCAGCAGCTGTGTGTTGTTGCCAGGGCACAATAATTTTCAGCGTTCCAGTTGCCTATGCGTGTTTTTCTGTTTTTCGCTGTCAACTGCCGACGAACGGACGAAGAGCATCATTCATAACCTCTCAGTAACAGTAACCCTCGTGTGTTTTTTTGCTTTTGTTTATGGATCACGATTATATCGTTCAAAACGCGGACGAAATGGCTGCTGAAAAGAAATGTTTTGTGCCAACATGCGCAAATACTAGTATTGTTGGTCTAGAGAAGAAATTTTTAATTGTACCCGAAGAAAAATTGAGACAAAAATTGTGGTGCTATTCAGTAGATGCAGCACTAACAGCAAGTCGCTTGTGTTAAAGAAAATCCTCGCAAAATCAAGCCAAACGCAAATGTAAACAAACAGATCATCTGTGTATCTGTACAGTGTTGCCACTGGGGCTGATGGAAATTCCGCTGGATTGCCGCGTCGATTCCGCTAAAATTTTTAAGATAGGGTAATCTGTTGATATACAAGGGGATTTATTATTTATTTTACATAAATAATTATTAGTTTCCTACAATTATGCTATAACGTTAAAAATATCGTTGTCGAGCTCGTGCTCCTTCCAGAAATATGTTTCTTTGCTTTTTACTTGGTTTAAGATAATAATATCTGCCTCATCTGACAGTCTGAGCTGCAACGTGAAACACGCAAGCACTATTGAGACGTTGGTAAAATTTTGGATTGTTGGGTAAAAAAAGCAGGAAATATACCTAATATTTCCCAGGCAAGGAATACAGTAATCATCGAGTCACCTAGCATAGGTAAATAAATCGATTGTAGATACTTCATATTTAAGTTTCCCATATTTATACGCCAAAGTGAAACATAAATATTAATTAAAAACTTTCTTATTCCGTTAATATATCTGCTAACCGCTAAAACTTATATTTTTCGGTTGGCCGAGAATTTTATCCGCTAAGTTGGCAACACTGAACAGATGTCTCTTCTATGAATCAAACACGAAATCACGGTAGGTTTACCGTGGCGAAATGCCATCCCACCACGCTCCCCACTCTAACCGGGTCAACTGACGTTGCTAGAAATATTTGAATTTGGCGGAAAACTTTAGAAGGCGAAAATAACACAATATAACATTAGAAATATTTTTTGTTGCTAGTATCTCACTTCATTGGGTCTAGGAAAACCTACAAATGTGTTGCAATAACGATTTGTGATCGAGGGCTACAACCCCATTATTCCAACAGCTGACCTTGTTCGAAAATAGAGCTACTGCGCAATGATGTCACTGATGACGCCCTGTCACTCATAGACAAAGGCCCTTGTCTATGCTGTCACTTTTATAGATGAAAAACACTGTAATATATTTAATCATTTAGTGACTACACTGTATTATAAGCACTAAACAGTATATTTAAAGTATGTGGCTTCAGATCACCAATTAAAATAAGATCATGAAGATTAAAAAAGATATTATTATTGGGATAAAGTGAGTTGTTTTACTACAGTTTTTATGAGATTATCTAAATTATCCATATTTTTCAGATTAGTAAATTTGGCAACGGTGGGAACGTATATGTTTGATACAACAGTAGCTAATATCATTACTATTCGTTGTTCGAATATGGAATCGGGAATCGGGTGTTTGTTATGTCAGTTGTCAACGCGATTTGTGGTAACTAGACAGAAGAGTAATAAGGGATACCAGCTACTAAAACAATATACAAACGTTGAGCAAAAATACTATTGGATTAGAGTTGGATTATTTACGCGAAATTGCAGTAAGTATATTAAATATTAGGAATTGCAGGCACCTAAGACAGAATGAATGCCATGTAAATAGGTTTGTTGCTTGTTACTGCGCCATTTTACTTTTAGTTAATAATTTAAATGCCCATTTAATGGTGCAAATCTCTCATTATTAAGGACGCATTTGCGTATTGCATGTATGTATTACAAAACATTAACTGTTTTTCAATTGTCTTCTAGTTTTTTATTGGACGACGAAGAGCGTAAACTAACCTCACTTTTGGTTTATTATTAATTTAATACTACATTGCTCATCGTTCGTATATTTATTTCTAGGCAAATGGAATGACTTAATACTTTAAAATGGAAACATCAGGCAGTAAGGAAGGGCCTCGTGTTGCTGCTGAACAAATTATTGAAACGATTGATTTAGGTTAGTGCAAGGTACGTCTATAAACAAATGCATAACTGTTTCAGTTTTAGATGAGGTTTTGGATCATTATGTGAAACCCGCTGATGAGTTCGTTAAATTGTGGGATGAGAGAATCCGCAAGAGGATATTTTTTGATCTCATGTATCAAAAAAGATGGACACTAAACAAATGTTTGCGTGAATATATTAAGTAAGTTAATGGATTAACTTAGCTGTTGCATGTTTTCAATGAAAGACTAATAAAATTGCTGCATATTTTCTATAACTGTTGATAAAGTTTGTATATATTTTAATAATGCTTCGTTATTTTAGGTATTTGCTATAAACATAATAAATATGAAATTGCTAAGCTTTTTAAGTATGTTTGTTTAATGCATCAAAAATGTGCATGTTATAGCAGATGTCACTTAAATAAAGTTGTGTATGCTACCACTGACAAAACTTAAAGATTGTTTGTTAAAAGTAACCTATAATAATCTTTTGTAGACAAGCCTGAAGCATTCATATTGTACATGTGCACAGTTAGTAGGTAATATGTAGTTATACATAATATGATGCTTAATACCTAGATAAGAACATGACTGCACTTTTGGTGCCCCTAACACCTGAGGGATGGAACTGTCTCTTTCTCAGTCGTATCTTTTAAAAGGTTTAGACTGAGAGAGGTGTCAAATGAAAGCCTAGAATATACACTTTCAAACTAGGTTGGAAACAACCATAATTTAACATATGGCTGCTGCAGAGGCAAAAGTGGAAGCATCAGATAACGTCATAGTAAGAATGCCAGATTTTCTCAGATTTTTTGTAATGTTAGTGATAATTGTTACCTGTGATACGATGTTTCGTTCTCGAACATCATGAGGTTGAAGCCAATTTTCAACGTTTGTCACCCATGAAAGCGCAACCTTTTTGCTTCTTGGTATTGAAGAGAAAAGGGAAAACATAGTAACAACAAAAGAATAGGAGAAAATAAATCGAATAGGACTAAAAAAAAAAAGACGCAAGCGATCAGAGAGTGTGCAGGTCTGTCAGGGGTCTTGACTAATAAGGAAACAAATTTTCTTAGAAAAAATACGCGGTAAAAAACACAACCCTTGATTAAATTATTTAGTATTATCACAAAAGCTCTTGGTGCTTGGTGCTTGGTGGGCGGAGTGCTAACGTGAAACGCTAGGAAGCAATTCCAACTGACGACTGCCTTTAGATCCGAATCAGGACAACAGTTCATCACATGGCCGCGAAAGCCTTAACCAATTGGTCAAGGGTATCAATACTTTGAGTAAGTATCGATACTTTACCCAGCCCTAGTCATGACTTGAGAATTTTCATTCACTTTGACAGGTATGCAGCCATTCTAAAAATGTTGACCGAGAATTTAGCAAGCTTAGCTGTTAGGTTAATTCATGTTATTATGACGCCTTTTTGCATAAATAGATACATTTAATGTTTCCAGCTTTTACACCGACTGAGCACAAGATATAGCAAGTTTAAGTTATCTTGTTGTGATTTTTTAATCATATAATATGGTTTATTGGGGAACTAGTATAAAGGGTTAACGACCGTAATCTTTCTGTTATAAAAAATAACAATCAGCAATAGGCAAACACGCTCAGAGAGGACAGAATGGTTATAAATTATGCTTAAGGTAAAAGTAAATTGGACTAAACTAAATGGTAAAACAGTAGAAATGACACACTGTGTTAGAAGTGGCTATTTTGCACCTAGTCTAAAGGCGGATGTATTTAGGCCTGTCTAATCTTACATTCACTGGCTGAGGGACCAAATTCGGTATACTGCACATCTATAGTCAAGTGCCAGGAGCTTTTGCACATACAATAGAATTACTAAAATTTCACCTCATGCACAAGAAAGTTTACGTCCATATAACCACTTATGTTTCTAGATATTACCCCTAGAGATAATAGTAGTTAACATTACTTTCAGAACAATAATATAATGTTAGAAAATTGGGATCCTCAAATCAGTTATAAGTCAACTCAAAGTACTGATTACTTACWCGGTGATCATATAACAATGTGCTGATAGTAGATATAAGAGAACTCAAAACAAATCAATTACAACTGATAAGTGACATACATTGCATACAATATAACATCAAAAGTGCAGCTAACATGTAACGGTGTTTTGTCATTGGAGAGTAATTGCTATAGAGATGATAACAATGGATACTAGATAGATCTGACCTTAATTTCCACAAAGCACTCAGAAAAGCACTTTCAGAAAAGTCCAGTAACCAATGTTCTCAAATAGATATTAAAACCTAGGGTGGCTGCAGTGTCAAGATCCCATTCGCCATTTGTTCGGTATCTTCATACCTCCCCAAATTACAACTAATTATATTTTGTATATATAACATTATCACTATCACCTGTGATGGAATAGTTGAATAGAAAAACAAGCCCTATGACAGAATGTAGACTTTTATTCTGTTTGATCACTGCAAAGATGCAACCCCACTAACAGAGCATTAGATAAAATTAAAAAATAGAGGCTGAGCCCTTGTAATAGCACGAATTTGTGATTTTGAATCCCCTAATTGGTAAGATTCAGTTGAATTAACAATCGCAAATCACTACCTGTCCTATTCTTTTTATAATAGACCGTATTATTACAGTTTTTCTTGAATGTTACTTACTATTGAAATTATCAATTTCTACGCTAAACAAACGTGAAACGTAAACCTTTTGTTATAATCATCTGTTTTCCAGAGAAAAAACATGGAGGTCCAGCCTCTCAGCAATGTTGCGGAATGAAGCTTAGCATGGCTATCTGTAATGTAGGTTGCATTACTGCAAATAGTTAAAGCTGTAGTATTTATAATATATTGTGATTATAAATATGATATTAACCCTGAAATTGCATTAGAAAGTACTGGAAGAAATGTCCGGTTAATCAAAACGTGGTARATTATGATTCCTGTATCCTTTAGGATGGTGTAAACATTCAAGAAAAAGATATCCAGTCTTAGTCAGTATGTATAGTCTTTTTCAATCATCAGTCTATTGGTTGTAAAATGCCGAAAAATTTAGTCGATCATTGAAGATGTGATGAATGTGCCCTGTAGCAGCTCACTTGTGTATGCAGAAGGGCTTGGCAATGGCATTAACAGGAATGTTGTTTGTGTGAAATATTAACTACAATCGCGTCCTCTTTGTGACAACTGCATGTCAGCTGTTAGTTAGATGTAAATAGTAATGTAAATGTTGTACATAGATCAAAGAGTATTAGCCTTGTGTATACATATTATAGTGTGCTCACCTTATGGGATTTTATCGCGGACACCTATTTTGCTAATTTATCTCTCTATGGTGGCGGTACGTAGCGGTAAACGTAGGAACTGCTACATGGTATTAAAATGCGGTAAATCGGAGCTTTGAATTTCGTTAAAGGGGAATATCAGACTGTACCACTCCCATCAAACGTCTGCATTACACGACCAGGATAAGGGAGCGCGGGGATCGAACAATTTCTAATAACAGCATGATTGATATTTAACTTTAATTTGTATTGAATGTATTGAAGATTACTATCTGTATATTAACAATCCTATTAGGTAACATTTTGGATAAAGAAGATGTGTTAAACTAATATGGAATTTATGTAATTAAATGCTCTCCATGTGAAAAAAGTACATAGGCCAAACACAATATAGGTGCCTAAGTATTAAGCCGGGTCCACATTAGTAATTATTTGCGTTGTGCACAGTGTGCGTAAAAATGTATTTTAATAATGTAGTACATATGTGTGCGGCGCATAAAAATCAACGTAAAAATATCTGTCACGCACGATGTATGCTATCCGTCGGTTGGCGGTTTTTTTGACAAACATCAAAAGGAATTTGCGCTAAAACATAAACGCTATGTAGACACTCCAAAAATGAAAGTAAGATTTGCTGCAAAACTAAGCACAATGGATATTTTCTTGCTGTTGACATCAGGGCATTCATGTCAGATGTTTGTATTCTCTGAATTACTGTTAGTGCAACTAAAAAGATTAAGACTTCTAGAACAAACCACTGTATCACAGAAAAGCAATCGATTGGGATGACAGTATTTCCTGAAGTCTAAAATCAGCTGCAAATCTCTGAAGGTGCTGCTTTTTTGACGCACGGGCCGAGCATTTACGAACGGCACACAACACAAATTTTTAATAATGTGGACCCAGCTGTGGATTCAAAGACCATAATCACGTAAACAATAGAGACAGAGAAAAGTCCCTACTAGAACTGCATAATATGGAAGCAGCAGATCCCGGATTTATCATAATCAGCGTCAAAAATATAAAACTGTTAATGTGTGTCCAACTTGATCCCCTTAGAGGCTATTTACCTATATGAAACGCATTTTAAACCATCTGCTAAACACAGACCTTATGCCTCGAAATAACCCACTTAACACAAGAGAATATCCGAATATATAATATAAATAAATTCTTCCCCATATGTTTGACTGGATTTTATTGTTTTGATTAGTTATAACTGTTAAGCTACTGAAGAGTTCAGCGGAGAGGTTGAAATGCTGGCATTTATGTATTATTGGCTTTGCGAAAATTTAATTTGGAAATAGAATTTAAAGACGTATTTGGTTATAACACATTAACAACAGATCCATTTATTCTTATTATTTGTCTCTTTACCCAATTATCTTCAAGTTTTTGAACATAAGTTCCTATTGATCCTATTAAAGTTATCACAGCACATCTCTTATTATGTTACATTAGGTGTCTGAAACCGTATCTCATTTATTACATAGTCGATGAAATAACAAACATTGTAGCCTGACCTACCCTCACATGACCTATCTTCGGGAGTCTCGTTTGTCAAGGCTTGCAAGACTGTTTTATTGCTCGTTCGATTGTTTTTCGAAGTATTATCTGCCGGACCGTCTGGTTATAATAAAACATATATCTGAGATTTGAACTGCCGCGGGACAGTAAACGTAATATTGAATGATCTGATTTCTTTTGCCTATTAGACAATAAACTTATAAATAGGTAGTCAATAAGTCGTATGAGAAATAACAACCTAAGCATTTATAAAAAACCGAGTTCATCTTTTAATGGGATATCCTGCGATAGGCGTAGGCATTACTCTTAGAAAGTTGTGTTGCCAGTTTGTATTTCGCATATAAGTACACGAACATTTACAGAGATTACACGTTCATTATACGAATTTAAAAAATGATTTGTAAGACAGTATGGCTGCATTAGATATAAGATTTTGCTTTTAATACATATTATAATACAAATTTATATGTACTATTTATGATTGGAACTCGTATTCTGCATTCGCGTAACTATAGCATCACTTGGCAACATCGGCAAAGGAACGGTTTTAAAGTAGGGGACAAGAGGGGTACTGAAAATGCCAGTAACGTCAATTACTTCTATTTTACAAATCAAACGCTTGCCCCCAGAAACACTCGCATTTTGCCCCCAAAATCTGTCTGTTTTTTCGCAATGTAAGTGAGCATACTATGATATGTATACACAAAGGTATTAGTAAGCAGTAGCGTATCATGTCACATTTTATTTTATTTCAACTTCTGTAATAATAATATATGGTTTATTGACCAACTGGTACAAAGGGCTAACAACCGAAGTCTTTTTGCCTATAGGAATATAATATTGTTGTTGATAAAGAAAAACTATCATTTCATAGTATTATGGAAAATTGTGGCTTCCGGGTTTCTACGCCTTCTTCCTAATTGTTGCTGGTCTAGGGTTATTATAAGGTGTTTTATAAGTTCTCGGTTGCTCGTGCGATGGGCAAATTTTGTTACTAGTGATCGGAATCTTTGACGGATAGATACTACTTTTGTTTGGTCATAAAGAAGTTAGTTGATTGGATTGTGGAGGGGATTTTCTGGATGACGAATTTTGGTGATTGCTCTTAAAGCTCTTCTTTCTACATATTACTTTAATCTGTTTCAATGCAGTTGGCCTGCATCCACTAAATAATATATGTTCATATTCAATAATAGGTCTGTAAATCATTTTGTATATTTTTGCAGCATTGGCCGTGTTTGTTCCTACTTTTTTGAAAGTAAGCGAACTGAAGTGTAAGCCACTGCTTATAACGTTATGTTTCATGGTCTGAATGTGTTTATTAGAAATTAGTTTATTGTCTGCATATATTCCCAAATATTTAGCGGTTGGAGTGGGAAGGATATTGTTCTGTAATGTACCTATAGTTTGTGATTGTGGTGTTATGCGGTGCCCAAAGATCACTAGTTGTGATTTGTCAGGGTTTGGTAGTATATGCCATTTTTTTAAACCAATCTACAGTTGAATTAGTTACTGCTTGTAATTTTTCTAAGGTTTCAGTTAGAGTTCTTCCATGGGCTACAAGTGTTGTGTCGTCAACAAATTGCAATATGTTGTCTTTATTTAACTGTGATTGATGTATATGTTCATTGTTGTATAAATATATGTCGTAGCAGAATAAGTATGGGTGATAGTGGTGATCCCTGAAGAACTCCTTGTTGTGGTGTAAACGTGTCTGATATTTGGTTACCAATTTTATAGCTACCCGATATGTCGAACATCCTATTTTAAGTAGCTTATAGTTGATTCCATAGTGCCATGTGCTGTCGAATCCTTTTTGGATGTCCATGAACAGTACTGCTCATTTGCATCCATGTATTTTGTACGTTTGAATATTCAAAGTTAGTATAATCAGTGAATGGATTGTAGAATTTTTGTGTTTGAAGCCAAATTGACATCGTGGTATATATAGTGATGTCTAACAGACTCCTTTGTTGTATGATATTTTCAAAAACTTTTCCGACAACCGATAATAATGTTATTGGTCGATAGTTTTTGGTATTCAAGTGATCTGTATTTGGTTTAGGGATTGTAATTATTATACCTTTATTCCATTCTTTTGGGTAATAATGTTTTAACAGGCAGTAATTCATAATATTAATTATTACTTTATGAATTTGGTTATCAAAGCTGTTTTAAGATTTTTCTAGGTATGTTGTCATTACCCGGGGTAGTATTTTTTGCCCGTTATCAAAGCTTGGTAGTATTCTTCTTTCCCAATTTCTTCATAATCATACATTAGTTCCTGTGAAAAAAATTCTTGCACAGATTCTCTGACTTGCTTTTCGTTATTGTCATCAAATAGATTTTCATAATATTCCCTGAAAACACGGGCTACTTCTTTATTTTCCTTTATTATCTGATTATTTTTTAGAATTTCAATTTTTAGGTATCTTCTTTTGTATTTTGTAAGTTTTCTTATTTGTTCGCAATATTCTTTATCATGTTTGTTATTCATTTCTTCGCAGGCTGTGATCCACTTGTGTATTCTGTATTATTTAACCATTTGTTATATTGATTTAAGAGTTGGGTCGTTATTCAGTTTGATTTCACGGTATAACTATTTTTTGTTTTTAATAAGTCTTAACATGTAGGGTGGTAGCGTTTGTGAGTAATATTCCATTTAAACGTTGGGGGTATTACTTTCTATCGCTTCTGTTAGTAGTGTCATAAATGCTGATATGTATTGCGGAGTAATCTTTTTATTATTGATTATTCGTTCTCCCATATACATGTTTGTGGCATTAATATTACAGTTAGTTATACAAATACTTATATATCTATTCCGCAGGCTGCACTTGCAGACTGCTGTCTATTGTTATGTCCATAGCTAAATGGTCTGATCCCAGATCAGGCACCAGCTGTACATTTCTTATGATAATTCTAAATTTGGAAGTGTGTAATATTATATCTGGTGTTTTTCTGAGTTATTGGGTATTAGAAATGTTGGCTGTGTGGATTTTCATGAAGTCTGAGTTATTTAATGTAGTAAGTTGTCTTTTCTTTTGTGCATATATTAAAATCCTTTATTATTAGTACATGTTCATACTGGGAAGCCTTCACAAACAAGTTTTCTTCTATTTGTGAGTGTGGGTGAATGTATACCAAAAAATATGCAAATCAATTTATTAATAATGATTATTATTTTGCAGATCCCTGGAGGATTTGGATATATTTACGGATATATCCCTCTTGAAGGAAAAAATTTATGCACACATTGAATTAATACATACATCTTACTTTTGTGAAAAGTGTTTACGGATAGTGGAGACTTCAGTATTCCTGGATAACATGGTGGA
Source organism: Rhyzopertha dominica (assembly GCA_025024175.1). Lineage (NCBI taxonomy): Eukaryota > Metazoa > Arthropoda > Insecta > Coleoptera > Bostrichidae > Rhyzopertha > Rhyzopertha dominica. The sequence goes on from QCXZ01000003.1 coordinate 19,726,799, forward strand.
AATACTAACTTACTATTGTAATTTGGAACTGAGGTGTGCAAAACAACTTAAAGTTAGAAGGAATAGCAACAGAAACAATAGTGCAGTGATAAAAGAAAAACGCAGTGCAGTGACTAAACATATTTGTACAGTGTTAACGTTATATCTCATGAACAGTCAAAAACACATATACCATGTGCTTATTAAATTAAATTGTGATATAAACTCTAAATCATGTAAAAGAATATTTGCAGAGGTTTGTTGGTGAGTATCTATGTTTAATTTTAAAAGTATATGCCTCTAAATGATGTAGGGATCAAGTAATATGGCGGAAAAATGAAGTTTTTAATTTTTCTGAACACTATAATAGTGAAATTATCCAGGAAATTACTTGTGTTGTTACATTGTTTATTATAGAAAATAACTAGACAATTTGACTTCTTATATTCCTAACAATTAAATGTGTTTTGTCTCAGGCCCTCAGTAATGCAAAAACTTCGCAAAAATTACACAGTTACCTGAATTACTATAGGAATCCTTTATATAGCCAGACTGTGGCTTCAAATCATATATGCACAAGTTTCACAAGTTGCTGTTGCGATTATGTTGCCAACTGAGTAGTTTTATATTTATGTATATTTATTATAATGTCTGGCAAATTTTTTCATGTTTTTTTTAATCGCCTGCTGTAAAATTGCAATAATTTGTGTTAAGTGGAGTCAAACAAATAGCACTAAAATGTATTTACATACTATTAACTTTAAATTAGGTACAAAATAAGGAAACATACAGATTGATGAATTGAAGCTTCCGGGCTAGATGGCCGTGGTCGATGTCTTCTTCTTCCTCCTCTAACTGATGTTTCGCTTATTCCTGTGGCAAGCATCTTCAGAGTTGCGGTCGAAGACGTAATTGTCGCGGCGAACTCGCCGAAGAAGACATCGACCACGGCCATCTAGTCCGGAAGCTTCAATTCATCAACCGAACGCCGGCCGTGAAAGCCTAAGCCAATACATGAAACATACAGTTTTAACTATTTATTGGATAATGCACTTTGAGTACTGGGTAATATGTACTGATAGTAATAGGGTAATATGTAGTGATAGTAATAGGGTAATATGTAGTGATAGTAATAGCCTTGTGTATACATATTATAGTGTGCTCACCTTATGGGATTTATTGCGGACACCTATTTTGCTAATTTATCTCTGTATGGTGGCGGTACGTAGCGGTAAACATCGGAAATGCTACATGGTATTAAATGCGGTAAATCGGAGCTTTGAATTTCGTTAAAGGGTAATATCAGACTGTACCCCTTCCATCAAACGTCTACATTACACGACCAGGACCAGGGAGCAAGGTTGAGGGAACACGGGGGATCAAACAACTTCTAATAACAGCGTGATTGATATACGATATACTTGTACTTGCACGAGCCATCGAAAAATGAGCATTTTCGACTTTCGCGATTCCGCACATCATGGCATGCAAATGGCAAAGTTCCGATAGGCAATGGCTATTAATAAAATCTGCATATTAAAAAACTGTTTCATACAAAGATCGCTGGTAATTTATAGACGAATTTTGTTAATTTGGCTAATTAGGTAGGAGCGTTTACATTTCCGGCTATATCTATTTTGATATTTATCTTGTAGACTATGAATTTTTGGTAAAGCATAGCTTTTTAATATTAATGTATTTTTTAACTTTAACTTGTATTGAATGTATTGAAGATTACTATCTATCTGTATATTTACAATCCTATTAGGTAACATTTTGGATAAAGAAGACGTGTTAAACTAATATGGAATTTATGAAATTAAATGCTCCCCATATGAAAAAAGTACACAGGTAAAAGTAACACAATATAGGTGCCTAAGTATTAAGCCGGGTCCACATTAGTAGAAATTTGCATTGTGCAGTGTATGTAATGTATGTATGTATATGTGTATGTATGTATGTATATGTAAAAATGTATTTTAATAATGTAGTGCATTCGTGTGCGGCGCATAAAAATCAACGTAAAAATATCTGTTGCGCACGATGCACGCTATCCATCGGTTGGTGGTTTTTTTGACGAACATCAAAAGGAATTTGCGCTAAAATATAAACGCTATGAAGACGCTTCAAAAATTAAAACAAGATTTGCTGCAAAACTAAGCACAATGCATATTTTCTTGCTGTTGACATCAGGGCATCAGGTCTTCATGTCAGATGTTTGAATTCTCTGAATTACTGTTAGTGTAACTGGTCCAAAGAAGATGTGCGATGTTCATTGTCCTGTATAATTTATCAAAACAGAATAACCAGAAAAAACAAAAAAAAAAAGATTAAGACTTCTAGAACAAACCACTGTATCACAGAAGAGCAATCGATTGGGATGACAGTATTTCATGAAATCTAAAATCAGCTGCAAATCTCTGAAGGTGCTGTTGTTTTGACACATGGGCCGAGCGCTTACGAACGGCACACAACACAAATTTTTAATATTGCGGACCCGGCTTTAGATTCAAAGGCCATAATATGCATCACGTAAACAATAGAGACAGAGAAAAGTCCCCACTAGAACTGCATAATATGGAAGCAGCAGACTGTTAACACGTGTCCAACTTGATCCCCTTAGAGGGTATTTACCTATATGAAACACATTTTAAACCATCTGCTAAACACAGATCATACGCCTCGAAATAAACCACTTAACACAAGAGAATAGCCGAATATATAATTTAAACAAATTCTTCCCCATCTCGTTCCCCATATGTTTGACTGGCTTTTATTGTTTTGACTAGTTATAGTTGTTAAGCCACTGCAGAGTTCAGCGGAAAGGTTGAAATGCTGGCATTTATGTATTATTGGTTTTGCGAAAATTTAGTTTGGAAATAGAAATTAAGGACGTATTTGGTTATAACACATTAATAACAGATCCATTTATTCTTATTATTTGTCTCTTTACCCAATTATCTTCAAGTTTTTGAACATAAGTTCCTATTGATCCTATTAAAGTTATCACAGCACATCTCTTATTATGTTACATTAGGTGTCCGAAACCGTATCTCATTTACTATATAGTCGATGAAATAACAAACATTGTAGCCTCACCTACGCTCACACAACCTATCTTCGGGAGTATCGTTTGTCAAGGCTTGCAAGACTGTTTTATAGCTCGTTCGATTGTTTTTCGAAGTATTATCGCACGGACCATCTGGTTATAGTAAAACCGTTGTCTGAATAATATTATTCATAGAACAGTAAAACATATATCTGAGATTTGAAATGCTGCGGAACAGTAAAAGTAATATTGAATGATCCGATTTCTTTAGCCTGTTAGACAAAGTACTTATAAATAGGTAGTCAATAAATCGTACGAGGAATAACAACCCAAGGATTTATAAAAAACCGAGTTCATCTTTTAATGCGATATCCTGCGATACGCATAGGCGATACTCTTAGAAAGCTGTGTTGGCAGTTTGTATTTTGCATATAAGTACACGAACATTTACAGAGATTACACGTTCATTATACGAATTAAAAAAATGATTTGCAAGACAGTATGGCTGCATAAGACATAAGATTTTGCTTTTAATACGTATTATAATAATACAAATTTATATGGATATACTGTTTATGATTGGAACTCGTATCGGAACGGTTTTAAAGTAGGGGACAAGAGGGGTACTTAAAATGCCAGTAACGTCAATTACTTCTATTTTACAAATTCGTTACAGCGCCATCAAACGTCTGCCCCCAGAAACACTCGCATTTCGCCCCCAAAATCTGTCCGTTTTTTCGCTATGTAGGTGAGTACACTATAATATGTATACAAAAGGGTAATAGTGTCAATCTGAATGGAATAAAAATCAATGATATGATAATAATATTTGCACAAAAAAAAGAGAAATATGCATTTAAACATCCATTTTTAATAACATCAGTTCCTCACAATACATTACAAAAATAATTTTTAAGTAATAAATTAAGAATTTGTTTAGTAAAAGCTATTACATTTACTTATGCAATGATGTAAAATTATTGAAAACACATTTTCTTTTTTTTGTTAACATGACTTCACAACACACAACCGGATCACATTTATAAAATGAAATCGCAGTCAAATCTTACAAATTAAAGTGATTAAAATGACGCATGTCAAAAATATTGTTTAATTTTTTCATTCAAAGTGTTCAGTTGTTCATGTACAGCACTGTTGCATATAGTCCATGTGATTCTATTTTTTATGTCCTGGAAATACAGGAAAAACAATTTTTTTATAAATGTCTTCACCGAAATATTTTTATTCAAAAATGTTTGGGACTGTCAAATGCATTAACCATTTGCACAGTCAAGATTGAAAACTACTTTTTTAATGATTTCAAAATTATCTGTGTAGTACATGTCAGATTCAACCCAAGTACCTACAGCTTGTTTTTTGAAGAAAACCTTTTTATTCTGCTTGTAGCATTTAGAAACACGACTTTTTACTTTAAAATTTAGAGCGTTCACATTTCACATTACTTTTTATTTGTTCAAAAACTTGATATAACCCATATTCTAAACAAGTTATGTGTATCATTTTTGGATACAAAACTTCTAATCCAGTCATGACTTTTTACATATATTCGTATAAACCAGTAGTTCCAAGGGTGCCGTTAGATATAAGCAAGGGGAGGCAACGGCCTCCTTTGAATATCATAATACCAAACTTACAATTTGTATTTTTTTTAACTTTTCCATCTTGTTGGTTGGTTCTAAATTGTGAAATTACATTAACAATAATATATATTTTTTGTCAATATTTTTATTAAATGATAGACTTGTAGATTTTTCCAGCTTACAGTTGGTGAATGAATATGCTAATTATAATTTTGGTTATACAATGGCTTTAATTAAACTGAAAAAATGTACTGTCTCTGGTGACATTCGAAACCGCGACCTTTTGACTACTAGTCATTGCCTCTTTTAACTTAGTTACAATGCTACAAAGGTAGACAGATTCGAGGTGACAGAGGGCCTTTTTCAATTGGGTATTATCACTTTTTTTGAAAATTACGTAAAATGAATCTTGAAGCGCATATATATTGTATGCCATGTTAAAAAAAACAAAAAAAATATTTGTAGGTAGAGCTTTTCAGGTCTGAAATTCGAATCTTAGGAGTCACCGCCAAAACGCTTCTATCCAAGGTTATTCAACTCGTGACGTCAAGTGTCATGTAAACATTACCGAGGAGCGTGCTCTTTAACGGTGTAGTATCATTCTTGTATTGGAAAAGCTTTTGTGTGGTGTTTATTGAAAGGACGGTGTAAGAGGTCGCACCAGAAAGTGATTTGTGTAGTTTTACAAGCATTTATTATGTATGGAAAACAAAACAAGTGTTGTTTTGTATACATGGTTATAAAAGTATTCCAGTCAGTACAGCTAACAAAATTTTTGTAACCGTTTCTCGAGATTATCAACGTATGAAAAAGTTGTTTAAGGCCCCTAGACGCGATATGCCGAAATCACAAAGTTTGTTTTTCTGTTGTGAAGATCATCTTAATCTTACTGTAAGTTTTATTATTCTTTTTGGGGTTATAAGTGTTTACCATTCAGTATCCATTTTGTTATAGCTTGAAGAGGATATGAAAAATTATACGCGTTTTAAGTTGATAGAGGGAAATGTTATAATAAAGAACGACGTTGTTCCCTATATATTCGACTGTTAGTCAGACCGGAAACGAGCTGCAAGAGCTCCGAAAACAAATGGCAATTTATATTTATTCTGACCTCTAAAATAATGTCAAGTTTAGGGTACATTTTTGATTCTTACATTTTTATGTCTACAAATAGTATGTTTCCAACAACCGCTTTGAACCGCTCGTCGCTGTACACAAATTCCATAACAATGAACATGCCTTCAGAAGTCATAACTCATAAGTATTTCACATTTTCGTGGCATATTTTAATTCGCTTGTCACAAAATGAACACAAACAACAAACTGATAAATTGACGGGCTGAGGCCACAGAAATCTTATATTTACATAATAAATAAATAAGATTTCTGTGGCTGAAGCTGACACGTGACGCGCTGACCCCAGATGTAAACAAGCGGCCATTTACAAGATACCTGACGTCACGGCCAATATGTTCGCGTTTTAGAGGTCCCTTTAAATATTCACATTTTTAATATTAAAAATACACCTTACGATCTATTTTATCGAATTTATAAGCTGTTACAGCTGTTTTGTGGATTAGATACTACCTATTAATATGCAATTTAATAAAATATAAATACATAGCAAATACCCAATTTTGAATCTGCTGCTACTGCAGATATGCACACATACGTACGAGTACATTTTTTAGTGCCCTATTTTCGTGTGCTCTTTGTGCGAAATTGTATCACTGAATCATACTACAATACATTAAATGCAATTTTTTCTCCATAATACCTCAGAAATATTTTTTGTATGTTAATAACCATTCTGGATGTGTAAAATTTTATTTTACCTCATATTATTCTATTAATTAAAAAAGAAGTATTTTGGCTGACTACTAAATATGTTTTTTCTAATAAGTAAAAGACTAATAAAGGTTGGTTGGTCGAAACTGATCACATCAAAAAATTAAAACATTCAGATTTGTAAGTTATTTATTAAATAAATAACATATTTGAGTACTTCGTTGAATAAACTATACATGTGGAAGAACACAATATTTTTACTCAAATAAAGTAAAAAATGAGTTAGTAAACTTTCAGTGCAAAATGCAATTAAAAGAAGAAATCATTTTAACAATGATTTAGAAGTTAATATTTAGGGCTTTACACCAATTAGCGACTTATTGGTTCAAGAATTTTGTTTATTATACTACTTAATGTCACAGTAGACTGCAAACTTTCAGTTCACTATTCCTTCTTATAGGCAGTTGCATAGTCATAAATATGTATCTGTATTATAATGTATGTTGAATTTGTTTTATACTTGCATCCACTGTACAGTCAGCTAAAATCATTTTGCAATGAGTAGTTCTTACCGACACGTTATCTTACTTCAGTTCTCCTTATCGCTAGACGGTGCTGTAGCAGATTTTTGCTTCAAACGTCTAGAGAGATGGACAATAGCCACCCGCATTGCACCCCATCCATAAGTTGTTAGAATTCGTTAAAAAGGGCCATAAATTACCGTAATAAGATTGCAGCCCCCAGTAGCAGCAGGGAAGCCTGAGGAATTGTTTGCAGCAATTTCTTAGATACTAAATAAACATGGTCCTGGTTTTCTTCAATGCATCTCATTTAGAGGTTTTAATTTTTTTATTATTTATTTAACGTTTGATTCACCTAACATGCACACTCCAAGCTCCAAGGTTGCTTCTCCTACAAATTTGTATTTTATGAACAGAAATATCACACAAGATATAAATACATGTTACGTATATGCCACTGTGAACAAAAAGTTCTACATATCAGTGGTAGGACCGGAACATTGTTATTAGAATTTTATAAAAAAGTAAAATTTCGAAAATATTTTTTACTTGAAAGTTGGTGCATATATCTTATTTTAATCGCACTTCTACATTTTTATCGCAAAACTTTTCTTTTGAAATTAAAATGCTACTTAACTTTTTTGTGTAGAATAAAGTGCTGTATCATTTAGTTTAAGAAATTGTTCATCATTGTAAGACAATTTGAAAAAATAAAGTAAAAATGTAATTAGAATTTTAAAAACTTTATCTATCAAATAAAAATTAGTCTCAATAGTCTTCTAAAGAACATAGTGCCAATTAATATATATTATTAGCATATTCATTTCAAATCAATTTTTCAAGAGCAGTAAAAAGATTTAACTACGGTATACTGCAATCGATTGACAAATAAAGTAATACTGTTGCCTATTTTGAAAGCAGCCGCTGTTGACAATTTGACTCGATTCTGCATAGCTACATGGAACTTAAGGGGAATTTTTAGTAGGGGTGCTGACGGTCCTGGCACGAGAATTGAGAAGATATCATGTGGAGGTGGCAGCAGTGCAAGAGACCAAACAAAGGGGGAATGAGTGGTTGTTTTTTCAATAATAACAATACAGAGAACAGAAAATTTGGTACAGGTTTTATGGTGGATGAAAAAATGAAAATACAAGTGCTTAAATTTGAAGCAGTATTACCTAGGATGTGTTGTATAAGATTTAAGGAGGGCTAAGGCAGAAATCTGATTATGCTGAATGTGCATGCGCCCACAGAGGAAGAAAAAGATGACTTCTACTACCTTCTGGGAGAGATTTTCGAAAAACTTCCTGAGCACGATAGAAAAATTGTGCTAGGCGACTTTAATGACAAAGTTGGTAAAGAAGAGATTTATAGACCTACAATTGGGAAACACAGTAAACATAAGTATTCCAATGACAATGGACTATGAATAAAAGAATTTGCAATCGAGAGAAAGATGTTAATATTGAGTACATATATTAAGCATGTGGAGATTCATAAAGGAGCATAGCTGACTCCTGATGGGAGAGTAGCAAACCAAATAGATCACGTATTGGGCGAAAAAAAAATCAGGTTCATGTAAGAAGCTGCAGGGGAGCAGATGCCAGAAGCGATCATTATTTAGTGATTGCTAGGTTGGCAGAGTATGTCCACCATAAGCTGAGAAACAAAGTAGGGAAAAAGAATTAAAGATACGACTATGATAGTATGAAGAAGGAAAACTAAAGGAAAAGATATCAAGCCAAAATAGAAAATAAGTTGCAAGAATACAAAAAAGGGATGGATGTAGATATAGAATGGGAACAATTGAAAACCACAATTAACGCAGGCCTGAGAGACGCTCTGGGAGAAAGGAAAAGTAAGAAAAAACAAGTGAATGGTTTAAGGAGGAGTGTGAATACTGCAACTATTGTAAAAAAAATGCTTAAAATGAAGAAACGGAAAGAGGCAGAGAAGGCACTGTGGCATATTGAGGAGAGTTAAAGAACAAGGCATTACGAAGTTTTTACCAGAAGTTAAGAAAAGTAGAGAGAAGTAGAACGGACAAATAAGGTACCTGAAGACGAAAGATGGCAGTATGGTTGGTAATCCCTTGGAAAAGTTAAAGTTATTGAAGAACRATTTTGAGAGCCCGTTTAAGTCAAAGAAAACCATGAAGAAGTAAACAACAGTATAACAGAAACAGAAAGAAGATGAAAAAATAAAATGTCCCATGGAGGAGGAATTTAAGAAAATGATTACCTTAGAGAAGACCAAAGGAAGGGTGCGCACATCAGATGGTGAGTCAGAGGAGTTTCGGCTGAAGAATGGAGTGAGACAGGGAGATCCTCTATCCACGCTACTATTTAATATAATTTTAGAAATGCTGATTAGAGAGAGTGGTTTGCCTTTTACTTACCTGGGAGTGCAGATTAGTGAAACAGGTGGCTTGAAGGGAAATAGTGTCAAGAGTGGCAAAGGGAAATCAAGCAATGGGGGCAATCCAGCTCATTTTAAGGAATAAAATTTGTCACAAAACGCAAAAGTATGGCTTTATCAACCTGTTTTCAGGCCGACAGTAACATATGCTGCAGAAACATGGACACTGACGGGAGCATAAAGTCAATTGCTGAAAAGGTGGGAAAGAAAAGTCTTGCGGAGGATATACGGGGGCAAAAAGATAGATAATTTATAGACTCACAGAAAAAGTCAAGATATCAGGCAGCTGTATGGAGGAAGAGATATTTGTACAGTGGTGAAAGAAATGCAGTGGGGCACGTACAGAGACTGCCAGAGGGGAAAATTACAAATTGTGTAAAGAGGAAGACCAAGAAAAAGATGGCTTGAGGAAGTGGAAGAGGACTTGCAGGCACACAGGATACAGAAATTGGCAGAATTTGGCAAGGGACCGAGAACAATGGAGAAGAAAGATTAAAATAGCCTTGGGCCTCTAATGCCTGTCAGAGCTGTCTCATATACATATACTGCAGTGGAATGACAAATAAAATGAATAATATTGCCTATTTTGAAAGTAGCCGCTGTTGACAATTTGACTTGATTCTGCTCACCGATCACTACACTTTATATATTATCAGGCTTTTCAGGGATCTCAATTAGAAATTAAAAAAAGATGTAAAGATATATCGCAGAATCTGTTTTAATCGGTAATTGGCATTAACTTGGGGAGATTAGAAGGAATTCAGCGGTCATTCGTTCATAGCCTGTGATGAGGTGGCCCTTCATAGAACTTTATAAAATTTGTTGGGGATTATTTGATGATGAGTCGACGTCCTCCTGCGCCTGTTATCACGGGTGCTGCATCTAATAATTTAATAATCTGGTTATCTTAAATGAAAAACTCTCTGTATTATTTTATTTTTGTATTTGTGGAGGTTTTTGGAAAAAGTGAACATCTGCATTACCATGCAAGATATCTATTTGCTGGTTCTATAGTTACTTTTAGAATGAATTTGCCTAATTTTCTTCACTATCAGCATCTTCCAAATCTATTTAAGAAATTGTTAGACCAACTTATCAATTTTTGATAAATTTAATATGTGGAAAATTTGATATCTTTAAATAGAAACCCCATACTATTTGTTATTACTTTATGTGGGATTAAATTCGGTTCCATTTAAGGAGTAATACATGTGGCACGATCTTTTATAGTAAAAAAAACCGCTATTTCGCATATTATACTTCCAAAACTAGGTAACCTGGGTAAAACATTTACATAAAACTAATGAAAAGTTGATAAGCACATGAAGGTTTGAGTACTGAAATAAGTTATCTTAGTTGAATACTTTCAAATGCATATTTATTGTGAACCATTTTGAATCACGTAAATAGGTTGTAAACAAGCCAATTATTTGATTTTGTTTTGCTTCACCCTTTTTGTCAGATAGCTCTCGAATATTCCTTTGACCTAACGGCAATTTTCAAACAGCATCAAAACTATATCGAACTTTATAGAATTTTTCCCACATCTTTTATTAGTAGAGGGGTGAAAAGTATCAAATATTTGTTACAGAGATCTTGTGTTATGTAAGGAATCAAATCAAAATGTGGAATAATATTACTTTTACTGAAATATAATAAATGCTTAATATGTGTGAACAATATGAATGATACACACTGAATGGTTGGATATATATTTCCTATACATGTAAAACTGCAGTAACCTACTATATAATTAGCTAAACGATCATGTAAAAAGTGAAATGTTAAAAAAGTAACTACTTATGTACCATAGATTTTCGAATAACAATGTATGTAAATCCTCAAAATGCATATTGTAAGTAAATCAAGCATATAGTTAGATAACTAAAAGGGTGTTAAACATCGACAAGTGCGTATGCTGTAAATCGTTTACATCCCGATGGAACGGAGAAGCTTGATTTGAGTTGCCCGGATATTAATATGTTTATGTAGATAAGGATGTATTTGAATCGAAATGCCAATAATATACTTAAGAGGTTTATATTTCTCTGCAGTTAATTAATTTCATGAATGTTTCTGTTAAACATATGTTCTGTAACCAAATATTCATCCTGTAAACTCTAAAGCAATTTTACCTTATACCTGCACATCATTATGTCTTAATTGGAGTTGCCATGTACATCTCATTATTTTGTGCATATATCTTGCATCTGTTATGATTGTAGCCATCATTTTCCCCTTTCATTAAAAAAATAAGGCTGTGTTTTATAAACATAAAATGAGTCTTAATTTTTATTTCCAGTCATTATTTAATGTTTGCTTATTTAAATTTCGCTAATATAAAACAAAATTGATCTTGCAACGCAGTAATACTCAGGCTCTAGTGCAGCAAATAATTTCTAGAAATGTATCCACTAAGAAGAAAAGCAATGAATTTTAAATGCACATTTACTTTCTACCCATAAAATTTATAACAGCTGGACCACACAAATACTGTACAGCTCCTGAGGTCCTGAGGGTATAAATATTTATATTATAAGAGCATGTGACATTGCATTTCACTATTACATAAATACCAGAATATCAACTTTATCTAATATAAGACCATTATTCTTGTTTTACTAATATTGTGACAGACAGAGTGCTCTTGATGTATAAAAAATATGCGCATGATATGAACTACACTATTATTTAATTAATTCAATTTTTTGAATATAGTATCCAACATGATTTTCAATTTTAACTGTTGGCAAGAATTAACACAAAATAAATCACAGTATAGATTATGCTTTACTTCAGTGATATACTTTTATATTATAAGTATATCACGTCAGGTTGACACATTTTTTTATATTTATCATTAAAGTTTTAACGGGTTGTTTCCAACACCTGTGATTGATATCTAAGTTTTAAATTTGGCTGTATTTTATGAAAATTAGAAGTCCACATTCCTGCAATTGAAAGTGAACGAACTAATAGTTCTTTTTTATTAACAATCATAAGTATAAAGTATTGAAATCCTGTCAAGAAGAGAAGTATTATTGTATGTTCACAGAATGTGCTGCAATATATATGTTTTTCACTGGATCAACTTCTGTATTATTTTAAGTAGTTATTTATCTACAAGGTTTTATAAACTGCAATATACACTGAGGGAAAAACTGTCTGATGCAGTTTACAACCGCCACATGCTTTTGCGTCTGCCTATGCGAACTGTTAATCTAAAATGAATTTGTTTACTCGTTTACAAAGCTCACGACGGTAGAATTCATTCTTAATAATACAAATGAATGTTTTTTTTCAAACGTTATTAAAGTGGCAATTTTCTGCAGCTAGCATAGGAGCCAAAGTGTCAAATTATATCTTAGCAACAATGACACTCACTTTTGTTGCATATACGCAGCAAAAATCATTTGCAGCCACGGCGGCAAATATTAAGGAAACTTGATTCAAATTATGAAGTTTTATTAACGTCTGACATGGCGAAAACTGCAAAATGATTAGTTCCAATGGGAAATATTTTTAGAATATTCGGTAAAACTTACAAAATGCAGCCAGGTTTTGTGACACATCAAATTATTTTTCTGGTTGTTTACATTTCGTCACTAGAGAAACCTTTCCCAGAGCAAACTAAAATAATCACTGAAGCACGATATGCAAATTTAAAAGCACTCAAATTTTTAATTAGTGCTAGGTTCTTTGTCAACGTTTAAAAAAAAATAGCATATGTTATTTGGAGCTAAAGTGACTTTAAGTAGCGCGGCTGGACCTATTTGCCTCGCAAGTTCGGCAGTTAAACTCCAGCCTTGCTACATAAAAGTTCACTTTATCTCCTCATAACATAATATACTATTTTTGGATAATTGATAATCAAAGACGAAATTGTATAACACACTACTACCCATGACGCTAATTATTAATTGAGTTTATATTTTCACAGGCACTATTTGGCGGTTCTTCCTGAAAAGGATCTTTCTCAAGAGGGATTTTGCCGATATTACTTGGTACTGCAAAAATTCAAAAAAGTCCTTACTAAAGAGGAGCAGGAGTTGATGGATAAAATTATGGAGGAGAAATTTTCCCAGCTCAGCGTTTCATTTGAAGAAGTGCTGAGCAATATATTTTTCCCAAACAACTTGAATACAGTGGTTTTGTATTCTCTCTTCAAGGATGAAATAGAATATTATGTTAAGGCATATTTTGATTACATTAAGAAAAAGGAAATTAACGACGACGTCAACTTGGATGGGCTTGAGGTAACATACAAGTCAATACAGTCTGTACAAGAACTAGAAATGTTGATATATCTGCAAAAGCAAATTTGAGTGATTTCCAGATAAAGCTAATGTTACCGGTAATCTTACAATTCGAAAAAGCCAATGAGAAATAGTTGAAGTATATGTTGTCACTTTGCAGATTCTATCATCATTCTTTTCTGTCCTTTTATGAATCCATGTTGMTGATGCTTGTAATTACAATACGCTTTTTTTTCCAGGATGATCCGATACCCGTAATAGAAGTAGATGATGATAATGAAAACACTAAGGGTGCCATCAGCGATGATGATGTTCAGATTGTAACTGTGGATTGTACCAATGAAAGTGACGATGATGTTGAGTTTGTGAGTGAAGAAAAACCCAATAGCAGTAAACCTGCAGAAGCAGATGTATGTTTATAATATACATAAATGCTCTAAACACTTATATATTTCATGTTTACAGTTGAGTGGTAAACTTCAGCCAAGTATAAAAATGGATAGTGCCGTGGATAAAAAGAGTACTGTAGTGAACAGTGCTCTCCAAAATCTAATATTAAATTCACCATGGTTCTCGCAAAAACCTGACATAAATTGTATAACCAAGGGAAGTGGTAGTGGCTTACACAATGGCATTAGATTAAGAGGTATTTTACCTCCCTTATCCAATGATAACCGAAGTATACAATTGGCAGCAAAAAAAGTATGTTATTTAGCGGGTGTTTGAGATTGAAATTTAAACTTTTATTATGTATTTTAGCCAACCAGTGATGATGAAGAAGGCAGTAGCAATATTCTGTTTTCATCTTCAGGACCACTAGTTGAAACCCAAAGCAAGGCGGTTACAAATATTGCAGAAAATGTAACAAGCCTCCCTCAGTTAACACAGGAACATTCTGTATCAGATCATTCAGAAAGTGACATTACTTCACACCAAAATGCCGAAGTAACTTCTACTACTTCTGAAACGCAGCTGGTTATTCGTATGGAAGAAGGGCCCTCAGAGATTGAAAATTCCATTCATACAAAAAGTGAAGAWGTACATACATATGCAAGAGAATTACAAGATCTCTTAAACGAAGGTGAATCCAGGAATGCAGAACAAAATTTGGACGTATGCTCACCAAAGGAAGTAATTACTGAACAACCAATAAAAAATGTTAAGGTAGAAAATAGTAGCCGAAAAGATACTCATGAACAAGAAAATTTTAATACACCTGAAGTACCTGATAGTGAACAAGGGCCGAATGAGGAAACCACAGATAAGGAATATGAAAAAACAACTGTTAGTCCAGAAGCTGATAGCAACAGTGCATTGCCAAGCATAGCTATGGAGCATGAAGCGTCAGATGTCACAAATATACCGCAAGAAGAAATGTCACCAGAAACTTGTGTTGAGAACAGGCTGAATAATCTAAAAACTATCGAAGATGGTCATTTGGTTATTGGTGCAAGTGAAAATGAATTAGTTGCGGGTGACAAATTAGCTCATCAAAAATATATTAGCCACATTGAAACTGAACAATATCATATAAACGACACATCAGACACAGCAGCAGTTAAGCAGAAGTCATATAATCAAAAACAGTTTGATGAGTTCGTTAAGCAAATAGCAAAGAAAGATCTCTTACAGCAAGCAGTAGAAGGAATTATCGACCAAAACGAAATCAATGGTTTTTCCGGGAATGAAAAAGATCATTGTAGTCTGGAAGGAAACGTTGAAACTCAGGAATTTGATGTCAGCAATGGTGTACTCAAGGGAAAAAACAATAGTATAAATGCTCGTCCGTACACACAGATATTCAGCAGTACAAAGAATGGTAACTACATAAGTAATGATGCTGATTCCGCTCCTTTAGTTGGTTTTGAGAATGTTACGCCGAAATATAGTGAAGATCAGAATTCGTCGTCATACATACAAAAGGAAAACCTGCATTTGAATTCAAAAAAGGCACGCAAAGTGACCATCTGTGATTCTGAGACAAAACCTAAACGGGTGAAAACCAGCACTTACGAATATCCCGCTGATAGTCTTCAGATATACCATGCATCACTCAAGGCATATGATATAAAAAAGGAGCAACTGAACAGAAACGCAACTCTTGTCTTGGCAAGATTTTCACCTGATGATTGCATCAACAGCCGTTTAATATTTGAGGAGAAGCAGATACGATCACAAAAGCGTAGGCATCGGAAGAAATCAGGGAGTAAGGATCTGGATAATGATAATGGGAGCAGTTACACAGAAGAAATAGAAAAATTTAAGCAAAGGCATCAGGGGACCAACATCGTTAGTGTATTGAGATTCAAAGAAGAAGATAAGCAAGGTAGGATTGATAATACTTATAATAATCAGAGTTCATTTAAAGATGAAAATTGTGAAGCTGTGCCTGTCTATATTGATAAATGTGTCAAACCAAATGATACCTTCCTACCTAACAAAGTTCCCACCCTAAATGTAACCCCCTCCGTTGAACCATACCTTTCATATTCGGACATGGAATTTTCTAATTCTCCGAAATTTTTGCAAGATGCAGACCGTACCTTGGCAGATTGTTTAATTGAAAAGGATAGTGCTGGTGATAATTTACAGTTACCTTCTTTTCATCCATTTTTATCTGATAATTCTAATTTTTATGAAAGCCAAAACAGCATCAGTAGTAATTGTCATTGTGATGAAGAAACCGAAAAGTTGAATGAAATGCAGGAACCGCAGAAAAAAGAAACATGTCTGCCTTTCAAGAAAAGAAGAATGTCCGTGTCCCATCAGAAAAATTTAAAAGAAGCAACAGAAGAAATCAGCTACCCGGCAAAGAAGATGATATGCATAGCTGAAATAGAAGCTATAGAAAAAAGTCAATTATCTTCTAGAACTTTTAAAACTCCAGCGGAACGTAAAGAAATGCCACCATTACCAATGTATAATAATATTAATACCAATCCTGAACCTATATTAACTGATCAGTATCATATCAATAATCACACTTTCAATGATACCACTATTAACTATCACATGAGTAATGTACCAGTTCCTTTAATAAACCTACCTTACTTTCCTGTTCTGTTACCCTTTAACAATATTGAAGCTTATAATAGTCTTGCAAGTAGCTGCCAGGAGTTGCAGGAGATTCCTAAAGAAGAAGTCGTCAAATCAAGCAAGAAGCAAGGAAGCACCAAATAGAAGAACTTTTTCCATTCCATATTTTGCTTTTTTTTTGTTTGCTTTTACAATGGCTGTGATTTAATTTAGATCTAATTTAATTAGTAAATTTAAATTTCAATTAACTTAAAGATTAAAGAAATCAAGAACTGAATTAAGAACAACGTGGGACACCAGGAAGATATGAAGAGAACACATCGGAATACAATGCATTTTAGTATTTATAATTTAACAAGACTGATATACATATGTCATAAGGCAACTATTTAATTGCATAACTGTCTATTCTAGCATAATTTACAAAAGCAAGTTGAAAAGGTATTATATTATACACGGCATAACTTAGTAATTTTTTAAAAATATTTTTTGCTTTGTATTTATTTTGTATCAAAATTGGCTAAAAGTGTGTGTAGTTTTGTAGGAAAGGTGCTATATCTCAAGTCACTTGAGTTAAATTACTATACTGAATACATTGTTCATTGCTTAAAGGGTGCCAACCAAACATTGTTTACATTTGTGCGTATGAAGATGAAAATATGATTTAGATGAGCTGATGCACTGGTAATTACTAATTTATGGCATCTTGAAAATTTGCACTACTTAATTTATTAACAATCCCTGATACTGAGCATAATACATTTCAAACCAGTGATCATCACAAAATGAATTCTTTAGGTAGGTAATGGGTAGTATGATCTGAAGTTTTCCAGCAACTGTAAATATTTGTGTTTCAACATTTTGTCATAAATTGTGGTGCATATACCTGAAGTGAAATTACAATATGAAAAGTTTTGTTTATTATATACAGGATGTTGAAAGTGCAAGAAGGTAATTTTTCTATTTAAAAAAAATGGCTTTTGAAACTGCATCTTTTGGAGGACTGTTTTAATAGACAGTGGTCAATAATTTGGCATAGATTGGAAAAAAAGTGTTTAAAATTTAAAAAAACAAATTACTGTTTTTAGAAAAACGAAAGGAAGGACAAGTCGCTTTAGAGTAACTGTTCTTTTAAATATGTTAGAGCAAATTGAAAAGAAAATTAATGTTTTCCTATATTTAAAAAAAGTCTGAACTTGTTTAATTTTAAGATTTTTTGGATTTGAATTGTAGGAGTGGTGAATTATCAGCCTTAAGATATACTATCTAAGTTCATTATTAAAATATGAGCCACCTAGATTTTTTTTGTAGTAATGCTGTTCATAACAGAATTTCTTAATTTTAACTATAATGATTTGCCTTAGCAGTATTGGAGGTATCTTATCTTTTTTGTATATTTATTTATTGAGCTTTTTAAGCTATATGAGGTGCTATCAAGTTTTGTTTTGCCAACCTAGGGCATGGGTGTTTGTGTGTGCCCCTATAGGTATGTTTAATGTAATTCTTCAATAATAATAATACAAACTTAACAAGCTGGTTAATGGTAAGGATATTTAGAATCATTAATTAAAAAGAACAAAAATTGTGTGACACATTGTAAAAATTAGTTTCAATTATGTGTCACAGAATATTTACCACTTAAACGTTGATGAAGACTATAGTGTAATCAAAATATATGTTGATAATTTTCTGAAAATATACACAATTTTAAGTAATCGGCTATTTGTTTAGTAAGTTCTGAACCATACTAGCTTCCTAGTGCTGGCCAAAGCCAGCCTCTGTATGGTCTTACAGTCAAGTGACATGAGATATTGCTTGTTCTTGAGATATATCTTTAAGAAAAAGCTGTTGTTTAATTATGAAAACCAAATGTATGATTCAAGATGTTTTCTTAGTATTTTATTCTTTAATGCATACACATAAGCCCTAATTCTTAAGTGACAGATTTTTTTTCATTCTAGATAATCACAGTTTTAGAAGTCACCTTCACAACACAGATAATTACTACGTGAAGCACATGGCTGACGACACCTCTTCAAATTTTGCAGGTATGTACGAGTATTAGCCCAAAAAGTGGGTACACTTGTTGTTTGCCATTATCGTGTTCTTTGGTAGGTTTAAATAAATTATTTTCATCCATGAGTAACATCAGCTATTTAAAAATCCTTTTGCAGGCCTTCTATTGTCTGCCAAAATGTTTAAACATAATAAAATCTTGAAATTAGGTGGGCATTTCTTTGAGTATAAATATTGTGATGAGGTCGATTTTGTAAATTAATGATTGTGACTGCAAGAAAAAATATTTTGCATGTAGAGAATTTAATGTTTGACTTTTGTGTTGCATAAGAAGTATTGTTTTAACCGTACAAAATAATGCCAGCTAAACCATACCAAAAAAGACAGTTGTTGTCTCCACTAGTGATGTTAGTAAATTAAGTAATTATTACTCTAAAAGATCAAAAAAGTACAGTTAAGCTTCATAAAGTAATCAGTTTTACATCAGATGTTTTTAATGGGGCGTGGTGTGGTATAGTTACTGTGTACTGGTTGAGAAATTAAGAAAGGTGACCGGCCGTATATTATATACCAGTAGGCCTGGAGAATTTAGCAAAAAATTGCTTAGTGTGGCCAAGAAAAATTGTTGGATATTATTTTCAAGTTTGTAGAATCACCATTAGAGGGCGCTACAGTGTCAGAATTACGAAAATTATTTTAATGTTAGAAATACAAAATACTAATATTATATAGGATCACGGTAGTAGATGGAGAGGTTTACGCACTGTATGCAAGTGAGGCCCAGATTCGTAGACAGTGTGGAAGAGAGAGGTCTAGGAAGAGATGCAATATAGTAGTAAAAGCGCTCTCCAGTGGCATGCATAACCATACATTCGGTGTGGTTTTTGTGTGAAGTTTTTTGAAATAACAAAAATGTAAAAGTATTGTGCGGTGTTGAACTGTATCAGTAATTCTTCCGATAGAGCTTTATATGCAAAAAAAAAWTAAATCGTCAAAATGCTCCACATGTAAGGATCATCTTTATCGAACAAATGTTTTTGATACAGCTGGTCCTTCATCTAGACTTACTATTTTAAAATCCAGAAGACGGCTAAGTCATCCAAATCAGATCATTTCATAGTTCAAAAAAATATTTTAACCAAACATATTCACGCTGTTGTTTTTGACAATGTAGTGGATGATTTGTTTTCAAACACATATTCTATTTCGTTTCCTTGTAAAGAACGCGAAACAGAAATACTTTCAAAATTTTGTTTATTGTTATATTATAATGAGAATTAAATAGTACTTATAGCACAATGACACAGATACTTGATCAGTCAAGTGCAAGAAAGAAGAAGGAATCTTAACTTACAGTTTTTTATAATTTTTAGATCTCCTTGTATGTGTATTTTGAATAAACGACTGCAAAAGCACCACTTTTTGCCTAACACTCTTATTTGATATACTTCTGAAATTTAGTGTGAAATAAGTAATACCCTCATAATATAAGAAATATACAGGGTGTTTCTAAATTCGATGTCATAATTTTTATTGCGTGTTCCTGACGTGAATTTATGCCGAAAAGTCTACATAAACATGTGTCCGAAAATGCTTCATTTTTGATATACAGAGTGTTGAAATTAAACAAATATTTGGATTTTTTTTTATTTTTTAGAGAACGGTTTTTTGAAACTTTACGAATTTTGGCAGAATGTTATAATAGATCACGGCTAATAATCTGGCATAAAATATTTTTTCATATCTTTAACAGAGGCGGCGTACAGGGAGGGGCAGAGGGATTTTCTCTTTGAAAAAAAGTTGTGTGTGAAATGTCAAAAAGCTCGTTACTATTTTCAGAAAGAGCAACAAATAAGGTACAAAAAAGAATCTCCTATTGCATTTCGCTAGAACGACCCGTTTTCGAGAAAATCGAGAAAATATGAATTCCTACAGGTTGGCGCAAATAGACCAAAAATTAACTTTTTTTAGTTTCCAAAGAAATTAACGTTTATATGGCAACAACTGTTTGAAATTAATTGAACTATATCATTGCAAATGATCAGACCTAAGGATTACCTCCATATCTAAACAGTGACGGCAATTTAGGGAGGGGGGAGCAAGAAGTCTTTTATAAGAAGATTGTTTCCACATTTTTAAATTGTTTCAAATATTATGAAGAACAGTTAAAAATATTAAAAGAAGAGAAAAATTTACTTTTTATACTGCTAAGAAAAGCCATTGTTGTAAAATTAAGAAATTGCAATTTTTAAAGATTTTTAATAACGCCAAATGCAAGTTGCATATCTAGCTTTAAAAAATAATTAGTTTAATTTAATTAATTAATTTAATTTTTCTTTTTTATATTTTACTGGTCTTTATAATTATTGAAACAGTTTAAAAAATGTGGAAACAAACTTTTTATAAAAAAGACTTCTTGCCCCCTCCAAATAACCGCCACTGTTTAGATATGGTGGTAATCATTGTGTCTGACCATTTATCATGATATAGTTCAATTAATTCCAAAAAATTGTTGCCATATAAACGTTAATTTCTTTGGAAAATAAAAAAAAGTTAATTTTTGGTAGAAATTCAGGTTTTGTCGATTTTTTCTAAAGCGGTTTGTTCTAGCGAAATGCAATAAGAGGTCCTTTTTTGTACCTTATTTGTTGCACTTTCTGAAAATAGTGACGAGCTTTTTGACACCTCACACACAACTTTTTTTCAAAGAGAGAACCCTTCTGCCCCTCCTCCTACGCCGCCTCTGTTACAGATATGAAAAAATGTTTCATGCCAGATTATTAGCCATGATCTGTTATAACATTCTCCAAAATTCGTAAAGATTCAAAAAACCGTTCTGTAAAAAATAAAAGAAATCGAAATCTTGTTTTTAACTTCAACACTCTGTATATCAAAAATGAAGCATTTTCGGACACATGTTTATATAGACTTTTCGTCATGATTTCACGTCAGGAACACACACTAGAAATTATGACATCGAATTTAGAGACACCCTGTATAGAGTAGTCGTATTTCGTACATAATTTTACTTCTACATCCAACGGATGGGAAGTATTGTACCACGACAGAAATTTTCAAAATTTTTTTATTTTTAAAATGCTCGAAACCGTCCAAAACAAAATTGGATCAAAAATTTCGTGTTTGTATGTCTGTCTGTGTGTGGACGCAATAACTTTCGAAAGAAAACATATTAACTTGAAATTTGGCGTACATATAAATCTCAACTACCCAAAGCAACATGTTGTTTTTGGGGTGAGTAGGGTATAGGGCCCCCTTCCCTAAAATTGTGGAGTAGCTACCCTTTTTGCAAACATCTATTTTTTGCCTTTTAGTATGTAATTAGTCCCTATAAATTTTCGGTGCAGCAAACTGTTTAGAAGAAAAAAAACGGTCATTTAAAAAAAACCGGTTTTTCCCAAATATCTCAGAAAATACTTAATATATTCACATATGAAAATACCATCCGATATGAAATAAAATTTCTCACAAAAAGAAATATTTCCAAAAAAATGAATTTTGGACCTTGTCCACACAATTTTTTTAAAATTTTGCTATTATATAGAAAATTAAATTTCTGATCGAAAAGTACTCTTGCAATTGTTTTGTTCATAATTTTCGAGTTATTTAAGAAAAAACGATTTTACAAATTTATGGATTTTTGCTAATATCACGAGAACCGTTTGTCGTAGAAAAAAATGTCTAGAGATAAAAATGCTTAAATCCTCATTATTGATGGTATAATATAAGAACTAAAAGCGTAAATTTCATTTTGACAACTTGATCTGCAAGTATTGATTCATTTTGCAGCGGATTTTCATTATCTGACACAAATCTGTTCTAAAATTGTTGCACAAGTAACAACAGAATCTTATGATTTCCACACTTTTTGAAAGATAAATGAACCATCCCTATTCGCTTAGGTAATTTTGGGAATCAAATTGATATTATCAACACAGCGTGCGCTGTAAAGTAGCCTTATGCAAAGCGGACCGATTTCCACTATGCTCTATCTCTCTCTAACAGGACTGGCTACGGAATTGGCCCGCTCCACATGGCATCGTGCGGATACCTCTCTATCTACTACCGTGTATAGGATATAAATGTCAACTGTATTCCAGCATTCATACAGAGTACACCTCGGTTCCTCGATGTTTGTCGTCAACATTCGTAAATTTTACCATAAAATTTTGGTCTATTTATAATTTATACAAAGAAACCGAAAAGTTCCTGTAGGTTCGTAGTCAGTGTTGTCAGATAGTTCCTTCAGTAGTAGGATAGGATGGAGAAAGCAGTAGATTTGCCTATCTTAACAGTAGTGTAGGAGTTTTAGCTTCTTTGTATTAATCTTGCTTCAAAATCAATCTCTTGTATTCTTTTCCAACTTTTCATTTTGCAATTATTTATTTACAACTTTTCTTTTTTTGTTACGGAGATTAAAAAATTATTGACCAAATAAATGAGGATGTGGCAATGCACGCGGATGCACTGCTGCATGTTCCACCATGCCTGCGAGTTGCAGCTAGTATGTAGCTTGCATGTTGAAACTCAAACATAGTCGCCAGCCTTGAAATGTTGTACCAGCTTTCAACATCTTCTGTCATCATATTTTATAATTGGCAAAATATTTTTCTAATGGATTTCTTGTAGTTCCACTGCTTGTCTTTATGGTCACTACTTATACAAGGTTGTCTGGTGCTGGATGGACAGCCAAAATTCTGCCCATCTTCCAACTCAATGCAGGAAGGTTATCTTATTTTAAAACAACCAGTGTACCAGGTACTATATCTCGTTTCTTTTGAAACAGCCGTTTGGTTTTTTGCTGCATATTATTGATGTAATCATTTGACCATCGATACCTGAAATGATGTAACATTTTTTGTAGTTTTTGGTACTTAGATAACCTGTTTGAAGGTATTATTGGTATTTTCTTTTCAGGTATTACTGTAAATTGTTCAAAAATAAAAAAGTGAACCACAAGAAAGTGCTAAAAATCATTAAGACCATTAGATATGTTCCCAAATGATGAAGCAATTTTTTAGCTGACTATTCATATTGGGATAAAAAATTGAATTTAGTACAATTTTGAATTCCCGATTAACAATAAAATTCGTTGCATTACCAAAATATATGTGTTTGCCTCTGCTAGAAACAAATTGCTCCAAATTATTTAGTGACTGTTGATAAATCACCTCTAAATATTTTGAAACGAACTGCTTTGACTGGTTGCATATTCCTAGTTTACATCCTTTAATGATAAATGGACTAGTTAAAGCCTATTCCTATGACAGAGAAGATTCTGCCTGGAGTTAAGTAATCTTTGGGGAATTGACCGATGAGTTGACATCTTTTAATAATTCATTTAACTATACATTTTTCATTGAGTATCTAGTATTTATTTCGAAGATTAAATAAAACTGTTTGTATACCTTATTGTATAATTTATTTAATATGTTAATATCTGATTATTAAATCACTAAAAGTATGACAAGCTGTAAGCAGTTTTGAATATTTTTATCAAAATCATAAAGTAATTCACTACCACCGACACACAATATTCCATTTTCATCCTGAAAAGGATTATTTAATAAATTGTATTTTTTTATCAACTTTTTATTTTGATATGCGAGAATTACAGTGTGGATGACACCATGCCATCTAGTGGCAATATGGCATCATCCACTCGTCTCTGTGGAGAACTAATAATAATATAATAATTATTTTTAATTTGAATTATTTATTACTTGGGAACAAATGCCACCGTGTCTGCGAACTGCAGCCAACATGCATGCTTGCATGCTGAAACTCGAGCAAGTAGAATTTTGTGATCATTGTATTTTTATAAACAAAATAAAATAAACAACAAAACAATATATTATAATAAAAGCCATAAATAAAACTACAAATATACAAAAAGAGGTATAACAGGCGGTATTGTGTAACAGTAAAAAAAGTGAGGAGTAGTAAATTATTGTTTCAGAAATTATTATTCTGGAACTAGGCTTTAGTGATATTGATATTGTGCAATACAGACAAAAGTGAGTTGAAGTAATTAAGTCTGTTTCAACTTTAGCTTTATTAAACATATTTGTAAGTTGTAAGTAAATAAAAACCAGGGAAAATTAAAATTAAAATTAAGCGTAAGAAACGGTATATCTTATGTTAAAACAGGAGATCTGCATCACTGTTTACATAGGCGACAACACAATGTTTTAGGGGGGGCTTAAGTCCCTCGAGTAGAAATAATAATAATTATTTACGATAGGTAATAAAACATTAAATATTGAAGTTGACCTCAGTGGAGGCAGCTTTGGCGATGGCAGTTTTACCGTATTTCATAAAAATTTAAAGTCAACACATATAAATAATTTATTATATTCAAACCTTTAGAAATATTTTAGGGGGAAGTTTCCCAAAACACCCCTAGCTACGCCTATGACTGTTTACCTTTTTGATATGTGCCATTTAGGGCCACCAAGATATAAATGCATAGAGTATTGAAATCACAATATTCCTTGTATCAACATTTTTTCGCATGGTATCATTTGTTATCGATACTGGCAAGTAAAAGTATTGACAATACAAATATTGATGCTTCAGTTATTTTTTTAGCAGCCCCACTTAAAAAAAGTAAGTTGGATATGTCTATATATAACAATTATAAATGATTTTAAACTGTTATTATAAAAATTACTTCATGCTGAAAAGTAAACAGGATTAAAAGGTGGATATTGTAGAGTAAGCTTCAGATTTACATGTGATAAAATTTTCTGTTGCTAGAGACCACCAGGCGGCCACATAGTCAAATATAGTGAAAAATTCTGCTTAATTCCGATTTAAAATTTCCACTGCACAGTGCTGCCAAATAACTACTTGTGTAATAGTTTTTCTGCCCACCTATTATACTGAATAATACTTTCATGTATTTTTATTTACAATTGAATGAGATACAAAATGTACTATGTTTAAGACCAATATTCTTTGAATGTAGTTTTAAAATAGATATCTTCATTTGATGAAACTTTAATTTGTAACAAGTTTTAGAATCAGTGTAATACAAATAAAACTTCTTTTTAATTTTTAGGTTCTACAAGGATAAGTGGCAGTGGAGGTTAGTATGTCTAGGCAGAGTACAAATTTGATCACTAATATTATTTCCTTTTGTTTTTATATAGGCTTGGTGGATTCCCCAGAAAATTCCAGGTCTAGGCACAAAACGTAGTGAAGGCATTTTTGTTAATAAATGTATCTACCTATACCTAATGTGTACAGTGAGTGCAATGATACTAATTAATAGATTGCATTATGATAATTAAGGGATAAAAGTATTGCCTGTGATTGCCAGATATAAAGTAGTTACAGTAATTTTGTTGTAAAATCTGCCAAGATTTGTGTTTTCACTAATTAATTTAAAAAATTGTGTATATAATGTAAATATTTTGTAAAGTACAAAAATAGACGTAACATTCTTTTATTGCTTATCTTTGTATTACATACAGCTCCTGAAAGTACATGTCACAATATTTTAATAGATATATTGTTAGGCTCTTGTTGCTAGTCATTCAGATACATTGTAAATTAGTTCTGAAATCCTTTTTATAGGTTAATGGCTCTAAATAAGGAAAAATGTAAGCTCCATAATTTATATTTATGTAAATGGTTGGTTTTATATAAATTTTAATAAGCTTTATGAATTTTCTGGTAGTTTGTTACATGTATATAATTATTATGATAATGCAAAAGTATTAAGTGAGCATTTTGTTTGATTGTCAAATCACCTGAATAATTTTTATTTGGCAAAAAGAGATGCTGCCCTGCAAAGATTAAAGATTAAGCTAGTCAATTAAATGAGAAAAAATTTTGATATCTTCAGTACAGTTCTGTTTTTATTATGTAAACACACCTTGTTTACAAGTACGAGCCCTAACAACTAAATATTGGGACGATTGCAATTTTGACTAAATACATCGCTCGGTTTTAAAAAGGCGTGCCGTGCGTTGCAGCTGAGTAGAATTCGATAACTTTACCAAGTATTCCGTCAACTCTAAGCATATTTATCAAAAGCCAACTTTATTTTTGATTGCAAAAATGATACAATATTGACACAATGTGTAATTTCTGCTGACAACTAAATATTGGGACGTTCATAAAAACTAGTAGGTGGTGACATCCCCTTTGGCCTTGATCACCGCGCGAATTCTGGCGGGCATACTTTCCACTAATTTCTTGCAGAATTCAGGCGATAGAGCATCCCATATTCGCTGAATTTCTTGTCGTAAGTCCGCGATTGTCCGTTGTGGATGATTGCGCAAATGTCTCTTCATTTCATGCCATACGGCTTCGATAACATTCAAATCGGGGCTATTTGCTGGCCAAGATAAGACGTTAATGTTGTTGGTTCCAAACCATGCCTTAGTGGTGCGGGCTGTGTGACTGGACGCACCATCTTGTTGAAAAATACACTGTCCTTCAGGACAGAGGACTTCAAGACTGGGAAGTAAACAATCTTGCAAAATTGATTGGTACTTCGTTGCATTTACGATCCCCTCTATAAACATTAACTGCCCGACACCTTCAGCGGACATGCAACCCCAAACCATCTGCCCCTTGGCAAACTTGACTGTTCGCTTCAAACAATCCTTATGGAATGCCTCATTTTTTGCCCTGATCACACGTTTACGACTGTCACCAACGCAGACATCAAATTTGGACTCATCGCTGAAGATAACTTTTTTCCAGTCATTATAAGTCCATGTCACTTTCGACTTTGCCCATATTAAGCGACGCTTCTTCTGTTCCGCAGTTAATAAAGGTTTTTCTTTTGCCTAAAACCATGTAAATAATTAAACTTGTACCTAGCTTTGCAGTACAAGTATCATATTTTGTGCTTACTTTGTAAAAGCTCAACCCCGAATGATGTATCCATCGACGGCAACATTCTCTTGACAAATTTAAATTTGTTTCGTTATTCCAACAAGCGGTGATTTCTCGTAACGTGCTGCGACGTCCACCTTTGCAAATTTTGACCAGTTTTCGTTGGTCCCGCGGCTTTACCACAGAAGGTCTACCCGGACTTTTGCCTTTGATTTCTAAAGTGCCTCTGTCGGCATAGTATTTGGTAACGTTTCCCACTGATGATTTACTTAAGTTCAGCTCCGTTGCTATTTTTTGTATCGACAACCCCTTGCAGTACATGGAAATAATAATTTCCCGAACTTTTTTGACAATTGGCACACCTCTCACCATTTTTGACGCAATAACGACGACTGCTCGTCACCAACAATTATCACTGACAGTATCCAACAAACACACCGCGTGTATCATTTGTTTTACCATAGCCGTCCCAATATTTAGTTGTCAGCAGAAATTGCACGTTATGCCAGGATTGTGTTATTGCGTCAGTGAAAAATAAAGTTAGCTTTTGAAAAATATCCTAAGAGTTGACTGAATACATGTTAAAGCTAGAATTCTACTCAGCATCAACGCACGGAACGCCCTTTTAAAAACTGAGCGATGTTTACGGTCAAAATTGCAATCGTCCCAATATTTAGTTGTTAGGGCTCGTAAAAGCCAAGTGATGCATAACCAAGCAGCAAGCAACACAACCACCTTTCAAAAGTCTGGAAAGCAGGGATTTCATTTATCAATCTGTTGGGGGTCGGTGGTATAAAACTCAGTTTTTGGCCTTTCATTTAGAGAATAAGAAGAGGGTGTGATGGTTTTTTAGTGATACAAACAACAACAATTTATTGTTATTGTTACTTATTGTTTCAGGTTTGAAGAACAAAACTTAAAGACTGGTATCAATATATGATTTTTTATTTTAATTAGTACAACTTTTTTATTTAAATTTTAATGTGGTTTAGTACTGCTAATCAGGATGGAGGCAGTCCGCGGTGAATTACCCCCAGTATCCATGTTTCACTGGTAAGATTGTTCTAACTGTGCTGAGAAACAAAATCGGTTGGTTGTAAGTTTTACATTGTAAAGTATATGTATAGAAAGTGTAATTCCTGTATCGTAAATCGTAAAAAGTTAATAATTCGGCAACACAACGTTCGAAAATTTCGGAGAAATCCCGAAACTGCCATGTCGGGAATCCTCCTTCGATTTCATAAAAAAAAAAATTCGTAAACATTGCACAATCTGGCAACACCGCGTACCAAAGCGACCGATCTGTCCGGTCACGTGTGAAAAATCGCAGTCTGGGATTCACCGGTTTGCAGATTCCTATATTACCGATCACAGATTCCTATATTACCGTTTACAAATTGCTATATTACCGATCACAGATTCCAATATTATCTCTTATATAAATTTTATTAACATAAGTGGGTGTCTCGGTTTTGGGAAAGAAGCCCTGGTTTAACGAAATTCGTAAATTGCATGCGAAACTGATATATATTGTTTTCCGGGCGAAAACTCTTCTTTTGAAACCGAGACTTGAAAAACTTCTGTATGAAATGTTTAAATGGGTAAATGCAAATGAGCGCGGGATGTGCCTTTAACTTTGAAAAAGTGATTATCACGTACAGTATTCCCTATTAAAAAAATGTTATATCGCACCCAAAAACATATCTATAACACTTCAAGATGACCATCAGAGAAAAACTTGGAAAAAATACTTAAAAAGATTTTAACTTTTTGTAATTTTTTAAATCGCATACACGCAACAATTTTCCACCAACTTCGTTCTGCTTTCCTGTAAACCTACAACACCCTCCTATTTAACAACCTCAACATCTGCCTGTCAGCCTGTCACCTTATAGCCAGGTATGTTTCACCTGCCCATAACACATAATCATTAATTGCGGCGTTCGATTTAGCTACGCTACGTTTAACCCTTCGTATATACGCTACGCTAATACGCTCCGTTTTGTTTAATACCCTCTGCGGGTCTGTTCCTGCCGATAAAGTTTTGGAACTTGTATATTACTGCTTCACTTCTTCATAATGAATTTAAAACTTCAGGGCTTATGCTAAATGGAATTATCGTTTCCAAACTTTCTAAAAAACTTCATTGTAAATATCCTGTTGTTTTCAATCATTCCTTATCTCAAAATTAAAATAAAATTTTTTGCAACTTCAATATTATTAAACCTGCAACACATATTGACTCCGCAAAATATATAAATGGAATTTCATGTAGGGTTCACCCTACTTCATGTAAGATATTTAATAATTTTCAGCCTTTTAATTTTTATTTAGAGGTTTAAATTTGTTCGATGCTAGAGGGACTAAAATTTTAATTAATTATATCCACTTATTTGCGGTTGTTTGTGATGTTCTTGAAGATCTAAATCGTGAAAGTAAAATACTCTAATAAACTATCACAAATAAATTAAATTTTAAATAAAAAAATTGAAACAACCTTATAAGCAACCCAACCTCAATTCGGCCAAATTCAAATTACTTTTAGAAATTAACAAAAAGAGTTAAAGGTAACTTACTCGTATTCTCTTCTAAGGATGATAAAGGAAATGTCTCGTTATTTTAGATAAAAATCAATGGATTAATAAACTCTAATTTTCAAAATGATGGAGACTTTCAAATGAAAATGATCAATTAAATTTAATTAAAAATTAAAGGATTTGTTATACGAGTTGGACCAACCTAAAATTCTTTTAATTGTGGGTAGTCACAGATTCATATGCTCTTCAACACAGAATTTATGTACTACTTATAAAAAGTCTTGCAATATTCATTATAAATTTTCGAAGTGCGCGTAGCCTTTCAAAGTGCGGTGCCGGGTTTCAGGCAAAGCGCTGAACCCCTGGTATATAGAAACGTTGGTTTCTTTTCGCGGTTATCAGTGCTTCCAGGTAAGCTTATTATTATTTGTTTAAATTAAGGGCAATTAGGTATACATTTACAGTATTATGCAACATTCACAACACCCACACTCTGGGCGGGACTCGAACCCGTTGCCTCTCTTGCCATAGGCAGCCGCGTGATCGCGCTACCCAGTGAACCAAGGCCTGCTTTCTAAATTAGATTTCTGACGTCATGTTTACCAAATGGTGTGTTCCTATTTGACAGTATATGTCTCTAACAGTATGTTTGACAGTTATCCTATCGGTTGTATGCCGTGGTAAAATGGTCATATAACAATTTGCTTAGTATTAGATACCTACTGAATTCGAATGTTGAAACATCCAAGTGTACAAGCAACCGTTGGAAAAGGTGCTCGAATTAGAGTAATATCAGAACATGAAACGCAGCATAAGACAAAATTAGATGCTTTCACAAAAATCTTCGGTCAGAAGGTAAGTATAGGTACATAGTATTCAACACAAATAACATACTTTGTTCATTTTATAAAGATGCATTTTATGCGAGTTACTAGAGAGAGAGAGGCTGAAGCCTGGGTCTATAACTGGTGGAAGCGGATGCCTATTTCTCCAATGTAAATTTTTTTTGGACCTCTTTGACTTTTTAACTTCTTCGTTTTCTCATATGGAGCCTCTGATATAAATATCATTTTGTCCTATCATCTAAGTTACATTTTTATTGGAAATGTGGTTAGATATGATATTTTACCTAAATATCGTGACAAGTTGCCGCGACTGTGAGGTTCAACCACGTAATAGGGTAGGTGACTAATTTTTTAACGGTCTTGTTACATCGTTATTGTCTTTAATATTCATATGTGAAAGTATTTCGTATCCAAATTGTTATACAACAGCGCAAAAAAGTTGAAGTTTAAACACCCAAAACGCGTGCGCAAATCTCCGGTTCTTGATTACACGTCATTGTATACATGTTGTATGGTTAATTTAGCCACCTTTGTTGTAGAAGGTCTGTAATACCCATACGACATGCAAATTTTTTTAGATTTTTTCAGAAAGTACGTAATTGATCGTATCATATATATATATATATATATATATATATATATATATATATATATATATATATATATATATATATATAGTAAGACAAATCTGAAGAGACAACACGAAGATATATGCTATACTTTTTTTTTTTTACAAAAACCTACTAGCCTTAACGCTGCATAATTAATATTACTATCAAGACTTTATTATGGCTTACTTCTGCACGTCAAATTAGTCAGGTGGCAAGTTAATAAATCAGAAACAACTTGAACAATTTCCATCTATTGAATTATGTGACAATGTGCACTTAAATCTAGGTCAGTGGTGGTTGAAGACCACCCGCTGTGTCAGGACATCCAAGCGGACAGTGACCCTCGATCCGATCCTCCCTGGTTACAGGTTTACCCTCGCACTTTCGCTCTCTGCAATAAATATAGGAAAACACGCATGAGCTTTATATTCTTCTAAGCTGACTTAGGTTTAGATTCATTAGGATAATAATTTGTCTACTGCTGTCTCAATTAGGCCCAGCATGACGGGATGGGTTCCCGTCAGGACACTAATCATTAATTCGCTGATAACGCCTCGTTAGGCCCACTGAATCCAATTCAGTGGATGAGCTACAAGCCCAATAAGTAAAACAATAAGCTCTACTCAATAACGCCCCGTTGGGCCCACTGAACATAGTCCAGTGGATGAGCTACAAGCTCAACAAGTAAAACAATAAGCTTTACTAGATAACGCCCCGTTGGGCCCACTGAATCCAATCCAGTGGATGAGCTACAAGCTCAATAAGTAAAACAATAAGCTTTACTCGTTAACGCCCCGTTGGGCCCACTGAATCCAATCCAGTGGATGAGCTACAAGCTCAATAAGTAAAACAATAAGCTTTACTAGATCACGCCCCGTTGGGCCCACTGAACCCAGTCCAGTGGATGAGCTACAAGCTCAATAAGTAAAACATTAAGCTTTACTCGTTAACGCCCCGTTGGGCCCACTGAATCCAATTCAGTGGATGAGCTACAAGCTCAATAAGTAAAACAATAAGCTTTACTAGATCACGCCCCGTTGGGCCCACTGAACCCAGTCCAGTGGATGAGCTACAAGCTCAATAAGTAAAACATTAAGCTTTACTCGTTAACGCCCCGTTGGGCCCACTGAATCCAATCCAGTGGATGAGCTACAAGCTCAGTAAGTAAAACATTAAGCTTTACTAGATAACGCCCCATTGGGCCCACTGAACCCAGTCCAGTGGATGAGCTACAAGCTCAATAAGTAAAACATTAAGCTTTACTCGATAACGCCCCGTTGGGCCCACTGAATCCAATCCAGTGGATGAGCTACAAGCTCAACAGGCAAGCAGAGACAGAACATGAAATAGCTTAAACAACAAGCAGAGTAAATACAAGGTGTTCACCAGCAATTGGTATTCTAGTGGATAATTAAACAACGAGCGACTTGCTCTACAAGCCATGATATCCCATAGAAGTATAAAGCTC
The DNA here is from genome assembly GCA_025024175.1 of Rhyzopertha dominica. Classification (NCBI taxonomy): domain Eukaryota; kingdom Metazoa; phylum Arthropoda; class Insecta; order Coleoptera; family Bostrichidae; genus Rhyzopertha; species Rhyzopertha dominica. Next base: position 19,759,795 of record QCXZ01000003.1, read on the forward strand.
TGTGAGGTTACATAGAAGTATAAAGCTCTGTGAGGTTGACTCACATAGAAGTATAAAGCTCTGTGAGGTTGACACACATAGAAGTATAAAGCTCTGTGAGGTTGACTCACATAGAAGTATAAAGCTCTGTGAGGTTGACTCACATAGAAGTATAAAGCTCTGTGAGGTTGACTCACATAGAAGTATAAAGCTCTGTGAGGTTGACTCACATAGAAGTATAAAGCTCTGTGAGGTTGACTCACATAGAAGTATAAAGCTCTGTGAGGTTGACTCACATAGAAGTATAAAGCTCTGTGAGGTTGACTCACCTTTTACTTTAATCCAAAAAGGGTTAATCCAATAGAAGGCACTACAACTATAACTGCTGTCACAAACACTCTATTTACATGTGCACTACAAGTTCTACAGAGTTATTTAATTCGGTTATGACACTCCCGTCAAGAGTACTTAAACAATCGGAGGTTAAGAAGAACTGATTTCCCCCAATCATTCAAGTTCTCAATTTGGATACAAACACACACCTCCTATCCACCCATATTATGCTATTTACCCAATCACATGCATTTTTCTCAAGATGCGTCTTTTAGGCTCAGCCAATACGATTTTAGCTAATAAATTTCGAATATGTACTTGTAAGTAATATGATCATACACAGTGCCGAACTGATTTGTCAATTTTACGAGATCCCCTGTCTCGTTCAACCTGTCACCCTAACGAAAGTTACTGCGTCTCAGAGACGCCAGCACTTGTATTCAACATCTCAAATTGCCGGCCATATGGTAAACCACTTAAACGTTACATGCTCAGTTTTACAAAATTTCATGCCTATCGAATTTCCTATTTTTCACCTAAATATCATGCTTACGAAAATTCTATTCTCACATTCGGCCATCCTGAATTCACCTCGTCTCGAGGTGGCAGCTATTACGGTTCGTTATCGGTGAGCACCACTCCATCTTCTCCACTTTCGCTAGCAGTATCATCTGAAACTCCACCAGGAGTCGTCCAGGGTCTCATAAGCAGGAACTTTGTAAATACATCCACTCCCACGATTAGGTATACATTCCCCTTTTTACTTTTGGGAAAAGGACCTAAATGATCCACGTGGAAAGTACCCATTGGCTCCGTAGCTCTCATCGGGTGCAGGAATCCTTCCTTTTTACCAGTTGTCTTCTTATTAAATATGCAAGGTATACAACACGCTATGTATTTCTCTACATATTCTCGCATTTTTGGAAGCCAGTACTGCTGACATAAACGATGAAGTGTTTTCTCTAGCGCAAAGTGACCTGCTTGATCACGTGCTGATCTCACCACCTGGTTTCTCATTCCTCGAGGTACGACCCACAGTATTCCCTTCGCTGTTATTCGATAGACTCTGTCCTTTCGAAGCGCGTAATTCTTGTAAATTCCCTTCTCATACTCTGTTTCCGGTGGTTTGGATAAGACGTCTTTAATGTGCTTAATCTTTTCATCAGTCATTTGTCCTGCCAAGACCCAATCCGCCTGTTCAATTCGAAGAACTTCTGGAGGCGCAAGCTCAGTTTCCGCAGGATTTCTGCTTAGCGCATCCACATGTTTAAGTCGATCTCCGGGTCAATATTGCACATCAAATGTGAAATCATCTCAGTGTACAGTATTTGCTTAACCAACAAACATATTATGCTCATTGTAATTCGTCGCAGTTAGTTTCGAACAGGGAGTAATACATCGGTTCACTCATTCATATATTCCTTTACTAGCTACTTGGTCTGAACTGAAAATAATGTCATGAATTCGATGTTCTAATTCAATCTAATGAGCGAGTATCTAGTTCCAGTTCGTTAGCGCTTTGTATGTTTTGCTTTCTATCAATACACGGTGTTTATTTACATTGCCCAAATGCCCACACGATTTTTGTAACAGTTCAGCCCATTGTATTTACAATGCTAATATCTTTGTAATAATAGAAAAAAAATTCATAAAGCCCCAATACGTCTACTTTTTAGTGGGCCCAGTAGACCCTTTTATATTGGCAGGTGGTAAATTTATGAAGGTACTGCAAAACAGATGAATGATGGCGAGCGGTGGGGGCTGCGCACAAACGCATTTGCAACTTAGAACCAGTGCCGGCGTAATGGTAGTACTTGCTGTAATCGCGCGTGGTCGTGTCGTGATTGAAAACTGTGCACGATGTCGGACGGCGAAAAAAAAACTGCGAAGTTAAACGAAGTCAAATGAAAGCGGTGCCTCAGATACTCTTGAAAGTGTAAAATGTAAGACATCTATTGCTACGGGAATCTCTGTCAGAACTCTCGATAGAGGACTGTTCGTGAAGGTGATTGCAGTGCATCGGAAAATAATGGAAAGCCATAGTTCAGTACTCCTGGAAAGAAGAGACCGAGGAAGAGTAACCTGACTGCCGATTTTCCGGAATACAAGAAGATTGATTTGCGTCATATTGTGCGCGAATTCCACAAGACCGAAGGAAATCGTGTCACAGTAGCACAATTAAACCAGAAGATACGAACTGACTTAAATTGGCATGGATCGAACGAGGGTTTTATTGCGCAACATGGGATTCAGGTGGAGGAGAACTCAAAATAATCGGAAAGTGTTAATCGAAAGGCGCGAAATCAGATCACTTCGAATTTCTTATTTGGAGAAAATATAATATTTCCGAAGTCAGAATACACCAATTGTAGATCTGGACGAAACTTACCTGCATAGTGGACACACTCAGTCGAAAAACTGGACGGATGATTCGACAATAGGGTTATTTGCAAATATGTCTAAAGGTCAGAGGTTTATAATCATACACGCAGGATGGGAAAAGGGGTTCTTACCTGTATGTCTATTAATGTTCAAGTCGCGAAAAAAAAAGTGGTGATTACCATTCAGAAATGAATTCTGCTAATTACGGAAAGTGGCTGGAAAATCTGTTAATCCCCAATTTGCCAAGGAATTCGGTCATTGTTATTGTTAATGCGCCGTACCATAATGTGCAAACCAATCCAGCACCGTTGTCGAATTTCAAGAAAGCAGATATGGTGCGATAGCTTACGGATCGTAACATTAATTCCGATCCAGTCTGAAACCAAAACTATACGAAATTATTAAAAATAACAAAAAGTAACTTACAATGTAACTTACAAATCTGACAACTTGTTACGAAGTCATGAACATACCGTTTTACGCTTACCACCCTACCACCCGGATTTGAATCCCATTGAGTTAATTTGGGCCACAGTAAAACACAACGTTGGTGTAAGAAATGTCACGTTCAAATTGGATGACACAAAGATGATAGGCGAAGAAGAATTCAGCAAGATAACACCCGCAGATTGGAAGAAGCGCTGTGACCACGTGATTAAAGTAGAGGACAAATATATGGAGCATGAAGTGTTTGTTGATAATCTCAGTGAAGTGGAACTTCTAATTATTAACTTAAATGGTAGTAGTGACAATGACTGTGATAGTGATCATATAGTGCATATGTACCTATGTATTAATTCTCTTCATTGTATAATGTTGTTTCGCTTGTTGTCTTTTTCATTTGCCTTCAATTTCTGGTAGTCACTTGACAACCCACTCGAATGTGTGATTTATTATTTTTGTTTCTCTTGTTTGTACTTAGTAATTAGTTCTCCTTATTGTACAGTCTTACTGTTTCTTCTAAATATGTTTTCTTTTTCATTGTTTTTTTGGTTCCGATAGTAATTTGACAACTCACATGTATGCGTATGTATTATTGACATTATTTTTAGGTTTCCATTTTTTTTGTACTACCTACGGTATTTTGTTTACTTAATTACACAATAATACTGTTTCCTGTATTTCTTTTTCTAAACACCACTTTGCGTGCAAACCAAAAAAATTCATTTGCATCGCCACTGGTATACGATGGTCGGCACGATCTGAGGCTGGCGCCAACGCGTCTCATCCCCACCGCTCGCCATCATTCATCTGTTTTGCAGTACATCTTTAAAAAAAGGTAACCTAAAATGGATTGTATATAATTTAAAGTAGTTTCTTATTAAGTCTTCTGTTGTTTCGAATTGATTGATTCTGTCAAATACCTGATTATTTAAATGGAGGAAACTTCGGTAAATTAGCTGCGACACGCAGTGATCGGAAAAGCTGGCCAAAAGATTACTGGAACCTAAGTGATGGGCAGGGTGAACGGTTCCATCAGGTTATAAGAATAATGGCAATGCCTACATTACAAATGACGATGAAGTCTAGCCATGATGGATCATTACTATAGGTTTTATTAGTAATAGGGACAATATTTTCTTTAATGTAAGACGTTGCCTGAAATAGGCTTTGAGAAAATGTATAAAAGTTAATGGTTGTCACTTTGGACAATTACTACAGTGATCTAAATTATTTAACCAAAATATTTTCAATAAATTATGTTTCTTTAAGGAAGGTATTTATTTAAATGTTTCTTGCATTTTAGCATTTAAATGCCAATATCTCAAAAACGAATTGAAATATCGAAATGAAAGAAGTACAATTTTTTACGAATTAAAGACCTTTGTTTAATAATTTGAGGTGAAACGGTCAGAAATGTGGGAGACAAAAAAATATACGAGAAATTACCAAACTCATATTCTGTAACTAGCGCCCTCTAGGAAGAATCCTAAAACTAATTCTAAAATCGTGTTTCTTGCCCTAAAAAACATAACAACACTAAATTTGATTCATATTCGCTTAACCATTTTCAAATCATCGTCAATTTTCTAAAAAAATGTTTATTTTGATCACCTTGTATCTCTTTCATCGTGGATATTTTATTATAAGGAATTAAGCCTAAATGACTTATTTTTAAGTCTACTATCTCCTGTTGCTGTTTGGCCCTTTAGTTATAGGACACCCTGTATATAGTCGACATATGGGGTTAAAAAACTTGCGAAATCACTTTTTTATCAAATATAAACTGTACCGTTCTATACGTAGTTTGTGTAATGTAACAGGAAAACCTTACGTTACCTTACCTTTTTTAACCATTTTAGGCGTAAATAGGTTCATTCTACTACAATARACTATTCAGCTTTACAACAAAATTTTTTTTGTCGGCCAGTGTTATTGGTTTGCTATCTGTCCGTGACGTCACACGCTCTGTATATTATCCTAGGGTTCTCGTAAAATTGTGAAAACTTTTATGTAGACAGCTTCTTGCAGAACGATTTGGTGTTCGCTTTCTCTTGTCTTGTTTGACTGCTCCTAAATGTTACTTCTTGCTTAAACACCTACGTGCTATTTGCAAACGTGTTTTCATGGGGCGTAAGCAAATGTCGCTGCATTCCCCATCGCTGAATGACGACTGTGCAGTCAAAATGCTATGTCAAATCGGACTTTGGTTTTGCTATTTATTTTTTCTCTGTTAATCCTCTTCCATCGATAGCATTGGATCTTCAAATCATTCCGAATTACAATTTGATGTCGTGATTTAAGGATGCGCATAAAATATTATCTGCTTCTTTCAGATATTCACTAAGTATAAACACCAGACCATCCTGGGATGGAAGGACCTTCTCGTCGCTGGAATAAATATCGAAACATCTCTCATGTATTACCTGACTTCATATGGCTTAAGTTTGCGTTGGGGAGGGAGTGAGTTATCATCGTTAGTCATTTAGCTTAACTGAAACATATCTTATACTAGTGCTGTATGTACTGGGAAGTTTAATATGTTCATTTCTCCTTACAATGCCTATTTTTATGATGAATTTGTTTTTTGGACAATATTCTAGAAGGTCGTTCATTAGAGTATGGGACATGGTTCCGATTTTTAGAGGTAAGTATGGAAACTAATTATTATTCCTGTTGTGTCAAACGTGATAAACAGTTATTGTAGGTTAACCAATGCCAATTTGATACGAGTTTACAATGTACCTACACAGTACAATCGTTCTTTCGCCGAAATCTTGTTCTAAAACCAGTCGTACGTACTCTTTGGTTATTATAACTGTATGGTGACATACTTTTCATAGGCTTTTTGCCATGTTTTTCCAAACAAACCGCTTTCCCCTGGCAAAGATTCCCATTCAATTCACATCGCTTTTAGGGTCTCTTGGAGACACATCCTCTCACCAAGTTCGTGATCTGTTATTTTCTTTCCACGTAAGTAGTGGACCAATATCGTCTTCCTTCCTTCCGGTCTCAGAAGTACGTTTTCCGATTTGCATGATGCTAACTGTCCTTACATAGATTGCTCCTTCCGGTTCGTCAACTCACTTGCAATGTTTGTATTCTCCATACGGCTTTCGGTATAAAGCATTCGCGTTATTATGATGCTTTTCTGGATGATGCTGTATTTAGATGTTATAATTTTGCAGTCTCTCCATCCGCATTTTTCTGGATTTTTCAAGCTTAGTAGCCAGGATAGTACAATATGTCCGTTTTTATAAGAATTCTCCTCCGTATAGGCACTTGTGGGAACGATCTTTGGACGTCCCTATAGTTAGCAATTCTCGATTCGTGACGCATTAGTTCCTTTTCGGGTTTGGTTAAAAAAGCAATCTATTACTTTTTCTTTATCGTACATAGGTCCAATGTCGAATTAACTTGCGTCTGTATACAAAATAAATTTTCGGTTATGCTAGGAAATGTCAATAGTCAATATCGAGTTCCCGTGAAAGCGTACTCATGGAATGGTTTAGGTTTTGTAAGCTGGTGTAACGTAGCTGCAATTTTTGGGACTCCTACTGCAGCTCTTTATTTCGGGGGCGTGTCCAATGTAAAATTGTTTTAATCTTCTCCTCGCCGGCCTAGATTCCGTTTGTCCAAACAGTGTGGCCGAAGAACTCAACTTTTTTCTGGAAAAGTGCATACTTATTTGGATTCAGTTTCAGATTCGCTGCCTGAAACCAGTTGGACACCTCTAGGTAAATCAGGTGCTCTTTGAAGTTCTGGCTCATAACCATGACAGTATTGATAGACTAGGCAGGTTTGCCGAGTAAGTCAATTTAGTACCAGTCCCATTATCGTTTAAATTTATCGTTGTAGAAACCGAAAGGTATTACAGTGAATTGGGGATAGGCAGCAACCGATGGTGAGCGCATTCTTCTCCTTGTCTTGTGGGTGAACCCCGACCTGCCAGTATCCACTTTTCAATCCCAGCGTCGAAGAACCAAGTGGATCAAAGAAGAATGGTCATTATGAAACGGATAATTGTCTTTCTATGTGAGTCCATTCAGATTGCGGTAGTAAACACAGTTTCACTACCAGTAAGGACCATGGAGTGTTAGATTCCCGAGTTTTATCTTGCTTCCTCATTTCCTTCACTATTTTCTCCACCTACTCTTGTTTTGTTATAAGTAGTCTTTTATATGTGTGTTAAAGAGGCTGCGATCTCTGGTGTTGATTCTGGGCTGAATTAAGTATGTTCTTCCCAAGTATTTGCCCTGTTTGGTCGACACCTGTTGGTTTTATCATAAATACCTTCTCCCAACCAAGGTGTCTCAACAGCGTTAAGCAAGGCCGGTTTTTGTGATGACTTTGACGTTTTTTCTTGGGTTCACAAATGTTTATCTTAGCCACAGGAGAGTGTGTTGACAAGACATCCCTTATCTATATCGTTCTCTCTACAGGAGCAATATTTGCAACTCTCACCAGCACTGTATTGGAATTCTTAATGAGAATTTTTACAACCAACAGGAATTTGTTCAACATCCGTTATTCATATTGTGTAACATTTTTGAAGTTCTTATTTCACCGTTCGTAGAAGGATCTTTTCCGATAATGTAATCACGACTTGAACGGTATTTTTCTTTATCAAGGAAAGCTTAACCCTACTATCCACTGTTACTTGCATGGTTTTCCCATTCGTGTATGCTGTTGTAGTGAGATTATCAATGTTTTTACGCCGCAGCAAGCTGATTGTACAGTCGGTATGCATCCGACTGATTTTAGTTTTCCTGGCATTTTTGATTTATGCAGGTAGCGTCCCTGTATTAAGAGAGTACCGCAATAGCATATGCCACTACTTGGAGACAATAAGTCGGACGTGTTGTGGTAGTGCTAATGTCAATTATTAATTAGCGAGGCTGCTGTGCCCATTTATGTAATTTTGATGTGCACTGTTCTTTGAAACCAGTAAAATGACTGGTTGTTGTGTCCCCAATTGCAAAAATCGTTCCGAACAAGAATTTGTATTTTACTGTTATTAGGCACATTTCGCTTTTTGTTGGAGATAAAATTGCGCCTATTGCGGTATTCTCTTAATACAGGGACACTATGTGCAAGCTGCTGGGAGCACCTCTCTACGGTACTACTTAAAGTGCCCGGGTTTTCTACAGCGGCAGAGGTTTGTTGATTTTGTTACGTCTCCTTTGTATCACGCATAATTTCTTTTTACCTTGCACTTGTAGCCGATCCCTTGTATTCTGCCTCCATTTTTAAAGCCTTTCCTAGGGTTACTCTGGACGTAGTATATGTGATCAGCAGTAACGATCTTTGTAGTGTCGTTTATAAAAAAATACCTAATTTTTTTAGGATTCGGTTGAGAAATTTTGTAAAAAGATAGGTACAGGTTTCGGGACCCATTTTAGGTCATTAAACTTTGTCAAATTTTAAAACTTTTTTCAGGTAAAATTACCTGTTGCTTGGGTTATTAAGCATTGGCATCATTGGTAATCATGCTATAATGTATTTGTACTATTTTCCAGGAATAGGATGGACAGTAGCGGCTTTTCAAATAATGCGAGTCCTTTTCTGCAACGCATGTATAGGTATTTGTTTTATGTACATCCCAAAGTATATCTCTCATGGAAGTGGCGCTTGGCAAAATTGTGACTTTGAAGAAGCCACACCAAAATGTATACCGATGTACCCAGAAACGGAATTTACCGAAAATTGTTGTCGCAAGCAAGCTACAGATAATTGTTCTCATAACTTTATACAATTCTCATCTTACGAATATTTCAGGTACATTTAAGTGAATCACTTTTGAGGTTTCGCCAATTAAAGCTTTACTTTCAGATATCACGTAATACGTTATCATTCAGACATGGGTGTACTAAAGGCGCTACAGAATTTGAATTGGGAATGGATTTTTTATGTATGCCTGGTCTGGTTAATAATATACTTATTTATGGTTCAGGGATTTCGACGATTCAAAACTGTTTATACCACACTCGCACTATGTACTCTGATGATTTTGTCTATTCCGCTGATACTTTTAACTGTTGTGGCTAGCGGATATTTTGAAACACCAAACATTCTCTCTGTATCTGTAATTGATTTAACGGATTTTCAGGTGGGCACCTTTATCAATGTCCCTAAACAGAATTTTAGTTTACTTGACATTAGTAATGCGTGTAAATTAATCGTACTTCGGTACTTCACTTTCCTATTAAACTATCAAGACATGCCTTGCATAATAGGTCTCTATACTTATGTTTTGTACACTACTGTTCGCTTTTACCAGTATTGAGACAATAGACGATAAGAAGTCGGTATTAATGTGTGTATCGATGTTAATGATTACCTGTCATTATTTCAGTTCTGGGTGTCTATGATAAGACACGTCCTTGTTACAGAACTTCCTGGAAGCATTATTCTCTTAGGAGCCTACTCAAAAGTTGGTATCACCCCCGATATAACAGCTTTGATTGTATTTGGGTTTAAATTTTTTATTACCACTGTAAACATCAGTTTTCTTTCTATGTGCGTATCAATATTACAGAGCCATTATAAGGTGAAGGACAGCAATTGCTTTGATATTACTGGTAAGTTGAAGATTTAATTAAGACGCAATTATTTCGAAAATTGACGAATAAAGAAATTTTTCCGAACTAAATTAAAAAAAGGCCTAAGTCTGTAACAAAAAGAAACCCTTTTACATATTATTTTGTTTGTTGTGACGATTACGTAACGATAAGAAAAGTACATCTGGTAATTCGAAAATTACGGACTATTAACTATAAAAGCAATCAAAAAGTATTAATAATACAACATAAATATACAAAAGAATTAAAACATAGAGCTGCTAATTTTAAACAAACAATATAATAGTAATATATTTAGGTACTAGGAATACTACTTGTTGCCCGTTATTATATATTTTTTAAATACAAAATATTACCCTAAACTGATGTGCAATCGAGAACGGAAAAGCTATAAACAAGCACTCTGAGGTGTGCATGCTGGCTATTTTATTTCCCCAAGACCAATCGTCTGTCGTTTTATCTGTAAAGTTGCGGCTGTAGGAATACATCAAATTTGAACTTACATTTAAGAATATTCCGCATTAAGGGAGAATAAATATTAATGTTAAGCTATGACAACAATCGTGCCAAATGCAAGATGATTGTAGCCAAAGCATGGCTATACCTGCACACACTGGAAGTATATGTATTTGGCTCAATATATCTTAAAAAAATCAAATGCAACCCTGTTTACCTTTTTGTTAGTTGTTATAGCTCCTTAATCAAGCTAGATAGATTTGAAAATGTGAGGTCGATATCTTTCTTCGATTCTTGGCTATAGTATAGAAAAACGGCGATCACGCCCTTGGGTTCGGCTATTTTTTCCTTCAAATAAAATTACGTTATATTTAAAGAGAAGGTCACAAGTTTACTCATAAATTATAACTTTCATGATTTTTCTTTAGTGTGTCCAATTTTTAGTATTTACTTACTTCTTTCACTTAATAGTATATACTTACTATTTACTGAAAGTAGCTGGCGGTTAGGTGCCGAATAGCTTTTGTAGGTACTTTTTTGTAAGTAATCAGTAACCCATGACTGTTCTTTGTCATTTCTAACCTTACCGAATAACAACTGTCATTCCATCTTACACATTTGTTTCTATTAGGCATTCCAACCATCTGTCAAAGTGTCTTTAAAAATGGCACCTGTAGGGTAAACAAAGACTTGATATAGTATGTTTACATGTGTTTTGTAGTTATCGTTTAAAAGATTTTAGGTCTGTAACTGAGTTTTTTGTATACGTTATCTGCGTGGGTGATTCGGCTATTATTGTTATTCCAATTTTTGCTAAACAGAGATGCCCAGTCTTTGTTTACCCTACAGACGGCTTTTTAAAGACACTTTGACAGTTCGTTGGAATGCCTAATAGTCTGTGAGATATAAATTAAGCCCCACGTCATAAATCTAAAGCGTATGGTTCAAATCGATTGAAAGTCACTGTCAGATTTTTTCAGTAGCAGGAACGAGTCAGGAGCTGGAGCCGCTTTCTGTTGGGATCATTTTGTTGCCTAGTTTTTCTTGCACCTAAAGCAAATAATGAGTTTTTTTTTAATTTCAAGCTACTTAAACTTTATTAAGAAAAACAACCCGTACGGAGTAGGAAGTATACATTTATTAGAAATAACTTAATTCTTTTGCTTCTTAAATAAAGCAGTCAGTCCATGCATACCTACACATATGCTGTCAAAGAGAGTTGGTAGCGCCTTAGATTGTCAGGGATAATGTGGCATAAGTCGAAAGTCGCCGTTACGGATCCAATAGCAAGGCCCTTACGTAGGAGTAGACATGAAGACTGGACTGGKCTGGAAGACTGGAAGTACTGGCCATTGCAAAGCTCGAGGGAAACTTCTATCCTACACCTGCAGCTTCCACGGGAGCTTTTTACCTTTTCTATATATAGCGGATGTGATCGCGTGGGCGAACAATGGAATCATGGAACCAAGTCCTTCTTGTATCCTTATAATGATTCATCAAGCCAAATCGTTGCACGTCGTCGCCACGGGAAACTGGGGAATTTTTTATATGTTGTTAAGGACATCATATAGAGCAACAAACTGTGTCAATTTTCAACTTTACTAAAATCATTCTTGGGTCAAAACGTAAAATTCCTGGGCTATTGAAATTCTATCCCTCCTGATGGCGTTTGACAAAAAGTGTTTAAACAAAATTAGTTTTGTTTTCGAAAATGTTGATTTTTTGGTAGGCGGGGACTTTGTAGCAAAATTAGTTTCTAAGATACAGCCGCTATTCGGGCTTAACTGATTATCTTGTATAGGGATAGTACTGACGGTTGTGATGGACTGATGCCAGCCAGTACTGATTTGGCACAATCTTAGCATGACGTATGAGGTGATCAAGGGAATTTAATTAAATACATTTGAAGTAGTGACAGTTGGAAGATCTACATGTGGAAGCAAAAGAAGTCCGTTGTAATAAATTGTTCTAGCTAACATTTATACGAAGACAAAGCAAGTAATTATAAATGGAGTTTTTGTACTATCAAAAAATGATGAAAGTGGCACACCACACAAACGTGTTGAACACTCTCTGGAACTTAGTAGCTGTAAGCTAGCGGCTAGAAGCGTAGGAACCTATTCAACCAAAAGAGCAGCTTTTTGTTGCGTCTTTGCTCACACTACACAAGATTTATTCGACAATTCGCAGGCAGGTCCATTTTCAGCAGATGAAAGACGAAATCCTAAGAAATTTTCTCACTAGAGCTTGATGAGCAATAAAAATAGTAAAATTGCCTATTTTAGCAAGGCACTATAAAACAAGAGCCGAAACTACTGCATGAGATCGGACATTAGCACAAGAAAAGTATCACAGACTTCATTAAGAGAAATCCTACTGGACATCGCCTTGAGACAAATCTACGGCGGAAGTTTTCGGAATAGCCAAAAGATTAGCCAATATGAAGGATACATTCTATCGTATAGGAAGCACAACGGATGTTGAGGATTGGTTTAGTGAAAAATTCGACATCTTTGCTGTCAGCAAGAGACGAAAGGCTAGATGTCGAAGCATAATGTTGATGCTCCATTCGAGCGAATAGTAATGGCAAGTTGACCGGTTGATTCCACGTCCTGAGATGAACAACTAATAGGTATTGATGGCTATGGAGATGCACTATTCTGAATAAAGGAGCGACTACAGTGACAGAACAGCTCGTAACTAACTGGATCAGGCCTTTTGGAGTTACAGTAAATCTGTACTTTGATCAAGACCGAAATGATTGCAACAATGAACGCTACAGTAAAATATGATTCCAGAATAATGATAACCAATAGCAAACAGACTATGCAGTAATTCGAAGGTTTGTGGGGAATACAGAAATGCGTCTACGAAGCTACTAAGGCGTTGAGGCTACCAGAAAATTTCATGTTCTGGAGGCGCATTCGCTGTTAGCCGTTATCTCATAGAGATGAACGCTAGACCAGATTTGAGAGCGACCAAATGAAGAGCGAATCGCAAACAGCGCTTTATACCGAATTTAGCGAAGGCTTAGGGGAATCCGCGCCACTTGACAATGTCGCGGTCTACCATGGCCACCAAAGCTGTAGCTCATAAAGCCAGCAGGTATTAGCAACCGCCATATTCGACCAACATGTTCTATTCTTGTTTGCGTTGTAATTGTTCGTGAAATAAGTAACCGTCTGGACTGAATAGGCGTTGCTAGTTAATTATAGTGCGTTGTTCTGTCGTTAATGAAATTATGATTATAATTGGCCGTGTCTGCTTGGTGTCAAAGATGATACTACATACTTATTTGTTTAGAAATGAAATATTTTGATAATTAAAAAAAACATCTGATGGCTAGATATGCGTTACTGGTGTACCTTTTTCACAAATTTTGTAAGACTAACTTAAGTTAAAACAATACTTATTACTCTATACTGCCAGCAATCATTTAGTTCTGTTTTTTTTCAGGATACGATGTCGTATTTGCCATTGTTCCGGATATATTATCCCGATTACCACTACATCAGGTACCTGTAATACTTTGGTATTTACTAGTGGGAATGTGGACTCTATTCTATTCCATTTGCATGATGACCTGTTTACTTGAAACTTTAACAGACAGTTATCCTAAGCTCTTACGATATCGCCTGTGCACGTGTTCAATGTTATGCTTTCTGTGTGCTTTATTCAATTTTCTTTTACTTAATCCGGTGTACTTGAGTTTCTTTTTGATCTGGGAAGCTACTGGTAACTACATAGTTATAACTGGTTTGTTATTTCCATATTTAATAGCTATATTCACCTATTCATTAAAAAATATCATGAATGACTACCACTTCACATTTGGAGTCCCCCTTAAAAAGTACTGGACGTTTGCCATAAAATTTTCCTGTTTAATTTCTGCGGTAAAATATTACGATCAATCTTATTACTTGCAGTGATGCCAGAGTATGTTGCAGGGTGTATTCGTACTGATGATGTTCCAAAATGCGATGATAAAGCCAGAAACGGACAATACGACAATGATAATTGTCTGCTACGGTGTCTCAGGAGCAATGCTGCTTCTAGTTCCTTGTTATATAGTATACCTGTACATCAAGTTTCAAACTTCAAATGTAAGTTACTTGTACGGTTCTTTTCACTAATTTCGCCGATTGCTCATTATTCTAACGCGGTCTAGAATGAGTCTTCCTTTATGCAATTTTATAACATTTTATAACAAAATTTTCAACACGTGACTTCCTTTTGTTTTGAAATGTGTTATAAATTCGACATTAATCTGAGCTTAGCCATTACAGGTTTTTCAATACATTCTACGATAACTGGGTAGTGCCCTTAATTTAATTATACCAGGTGTTTTAATGAACACACAATTTTTATGGCGAAAAAATTGGAGTACAATCCTGAAACAGGTCAATTTTATCTCGGCAAAAAAAACAAGGAATGCAAAAATGTAAAAATATATGGGGTGTTTAAAATAAGGAAGTTGGTATACGTTTCCGGCATAACCGGAAGTGAACTGTTTTCAAAAATATGTTTGCAATATACAACATATAAAACTGGATCACTTTTATATAAAAAAGTTTTTCATATCTTCAATAGTTGTGGAGTTATGGAAGAAATACGTTAACTTGGCCCACCCTGTATATCATAATTATGCTAACGTAATACAGGGTTTTAATAAATGATGCACTCGGGTGGCGTTGATTTCTGAATATTTTGTGCCGCCTTTTTGTAACTGCTGCCAAGCTACAAATAAGCACGGCGATCACTCAACATCAATAAGCTTGCTAGTACTGAAGGTTGCAGATAAAGTTACAGTCACGAAATTGATGGCTTTACAATTAACGATTCTATTTTTCTTTCAACGGTAAGAAATAACAATAATTATTGGTAGAGTAGGATTGTGGTAACCTGAACAGTGAAAGCACTGTGAAAGCTTTGCGTAGTGCAGCTAACGTTACCACCACTTAGTGTGTGAATTTTACCAATGCGGCAGGCTAAAAACATCTTTCAGTCCATCATAGAACAATTATTTAACAGACTTACTGTATCCACAATCTCACAAATACGATACATATCCTTAAAGTTATACGAAACCGTGTCACCTCACAGTTCCGAAATGTGAGCTTTCTGCAACATTAAAGTTGATTATCACACAAAGCATTACCGAATATATAGGAAATACTCACTCCCACGCGTAATCTCATATTAAAACAGATCAAATAATTCAACAATCGACAGGAACAAGTATACGTGAAAGCAATAGTTATGTTCACTTTCCTGAGAGGAGGCAAACTGATTTAATCGATGATTTTCATGGACGCCCTGGATGCATGAATCATATTAGTATAACTAACCACTCAATGACGTCGAACTGAAATGCCGAGGTATGCAGAACAATAACACGCATATGTTTGTGCTGACTTGCTTATGATGCTATTCTATCGATCTTGCAAACGATGCACTCTGTGTTTTTGTTATTGTTCATCACAAAAATTTAGGATCGTACTAGATCACACTGTAATGTCAATGTGACAGCGATGCTCGCTAGGACCACAACCTGCTCGTACGTTAACAGACGAGACGATCTWATAAAGGGTTTGCGTTTGACCATAGCCTATGGCTATTAGATAGCCGTGGCGAACTTAAATMTGGTAACACTGCTGKGGGGCTTGACACTCCCATCCTTTCTCTGACAGAAAATCAGACGATTGTKCATAAGTWGAATGATTGWAGGGCTTTGAAATAGATCGTGTTTACAGTAATGTTATAGTGATCCTATTAAGTYAAAATAGTGTTCTCTTTGGGAAAATTGTTGTGAAATACCAGAGCTTATTCAAATAGTTGTTATGCAACACAAAGCCGTTCGCGCATACGAAACTGCGCATTGTCTCCCCCCTCCCCCTTCAAGTCAGTCCCAACAGATTGGCACTAGTGACTGCAGCGGTCGGAAAAGGATAGCAGAGCAATGCAGGCGCGCTTTAGGTAAGAGACATTTTAACCACGTATGTACATAAGGTAAACGCTATGGACAACGCCACGTGTGAAGAAGCTGCGGTATTATTGCAGTTTATTCAAATGCTAGCTTAGCAGCTCGAAGCAAAATTAACTTCAMGAAGGAGACTGTGCATCGTTCTCAGTCCCTTCCCAATAAATAGATTGGGATCGACCGGGAATACATGACTAGTGGTCGGAACATGTCGGTAGATGAATGCAAGCAAAAATAGACCTTGTTAAGGCGACAATATTTTGACATAGTAGCTACTTCTCAGTTGGCGTTGGTATTTATCTTACTGTCTATGATCAAAATTTAGCTTATCTAAGGTTCGCCTGCATTCGTTCCTGCTATGACCACTACAGTTGCCAGTCTAGTATGTGTAAATGCTTCCAGTTGCTTAGCTAGTATTTGAATAAGCTCTGGTATTTCACAACAATTTTACTCAGGATAAAAAAACTATTTTCACTTAATATGAGTACTACATTACTTACTGTTAAATGTCGTGTCAAGCCCTCAGCAGTGTTGCTAAATTACGCTATCTATAATGTAGGTTGTGGTTTGACGCTTGTATGGCGTCCTAATAGATAGTGTTAACAGTAACATTATACTGATCCTATTAAGTGACAATAGTGTTGTTATTCTCAAGAAAATTGTGAAATACCGAGCTTATTCAAATATTAGCTATGCAACTCGACGCAAAATCTCTATTCCCAAAAGACTCGCATCGCCTTGTCATCGGTGACTGCAGTGGTCGGAGTAGGACCATAGATAAACGAGTAGAGCCGGAGCTGAATGCACGCGAACTTAGACCTGAGGTAGATAGATATTTAGAACATGGACATAAGATATGTAGCATGCACAACGCCGAGAGTGAAGTAGCTGTGCTAATACCAGAACTTATTCAAATGCCAGGTTTGTAACTCGAAGAAAAATTATGGTTTGTCTATAGAAGACTGCCCATCGTCCTTAATTTCTTCCCAACAGACTGGCATCAACTAGGCAGGGTATTACAGCAGATAAATGTAAGCGAAAAAAAGACCTTATGTAAACGCATAGACCACCACCATCAAATAGCAGATACTTCACTCTCGGCGTTGTCCATGGTGCTTAGTATATCCATGGTCGAAATGTCGCCTACCTAAAGTTTATATTTGTCTGCATTCATCTGCTGTGCTACTCTGACCATTACTACCACTAATTCGTCTTTCGGATGCACAGACGTTATTTGAAAAAGATATCTGGTATTTCACCACAATTTTCCAAAGGATAACAACACTTCAAGTAATAAAAGAAGCACAACAGTGTCAAGCGTCATATGATAGATCCACTGCAAAACAGAACCACAAGCTACTAGCGACTAAGTTCTGTTGCAGGAATCTATGACTAAATGGAAGATACCTTCCTATGCATGTTAGTTAGCAAGTCGGTATCCCTTGTCTGATGAGCTGAAAAAACAGCGAAACTAATTAGTCACGAGTGTCTGGCTTGCCAACCAATACAGATGGTCCTTCTATTCGGCATTATTTGTCACCTTTGAACCTTGTTTTCACTTAATAGGAGCATTGAAATATCAATTATAGTTTTAGCGCCATACAAGTGTTAAACGTAAACCATCGTCAGCTTTTCTGTTAGAAAAAATTAGCTTCAGCTTCTCAGTAATGTTGCCCATTTAGGATCAGCATGGCTATCTAAAACGTATATTGTACTACAAGTTGTGGTCCGCAACCTAAGTAGATTATGGTTGTGTTAGGACGTAGGTCGTACTGGTCCAGTGATAATGGAGTCGATGATGTGTGCCGGGCTTGTTTGGATTCAATCGAGTTAAGATACCGTTAAATAAAATATAAAAACGTGGAGAATGCATTTTGTAAAACCCACTGCCGTTTTGCTAACACGTAAGACATTAAAAGGCCCGTTGCACAAACGCGGATCAATTTGATCCCTCGGATCAAACCATGGTAACCACGAATTTCAAACTTTGTTACTGGTGTTCCAGTGGTTTGATACGATGTTGTTTTAGAGAAAAATGTTGCTGGTTAAGCCCGAGCCTAATTGGGGACCTTCAGATCCGCAGAAAAAACAAGCAAGGAGAAGATTTAACCCGCAAAGAGAGATGCGATACAAATCAGAAGTTATAAAATGTAAGCACAATTGTTTACTCAATTCGTCGAAGATCAAAGACGAAATAGAACACCTGAATGAGAATCGGCAAAGATTGCTTGAAAATTTCCAGGATCGAAATGCCCAGTCCTCGATTGAAGATAGAGACTTATAATTAAGATATTAATTAATATAATTATTATTATTATTAATATAAGATATTACATCCTTCTATGTTCAACATATTTGTTTAATTTTGTTAACTATTTAACCGCAAACATGTTTTTGCGACATTAAAGTTCATTTTCTGCATGTTTATGTCTGAATTTTTAGTGTTGTCTCTGGATGTAATTTACATACCCATTTTGTGCAAATGAAATAAAGGTGCAAATATATATGGATATCCGATTTTTTCGGATGTGGAAGGTAGGTACCAATTAAGTTATAACATTTTCAAAGCTGAATGGTTTTGTTGGGATAAAATTATATTAATTTTCGTAGCAGTTAGACTTGATTTCAATTTCACACTCCGTTTGTCCTCTGCAGTCTTACGTAACTTTTTTCTATGAATAATTGACAATACAGGCAAAGTATGTATAATCTAACGTGTACGTGTATTCGGCACTTATTTAGAATGTTAAAAACTTATTAATACTCTGAAATCAGGGGCGGCGAGTTTTAAATTTTCACATAGGTGCCAAAAATAGTTTACTAACTGCTGCATTAAACACGATTAAAAATTAACAACGTGAATAAAACAGGTAAAATATACTTTATACATATGTTATTTTTATTATCAACTTAAATAGATAACAACTAAACAGCAAATCTAAAGAAAACTAATTTACGTATGCATCCTGGCGGGAATGAAGTATGGTATGACAAGTAGATGACAGATTTCGTGGATCTACTGCGCGTGACGTTGCCTTGGGCATAAAATGCAAAAGTGACATGCGTCTAGGGGCGAACATTATTTAATGTTGGGTTTATGTGCGGTTTTGAGTCGCAATTCTGTTAGCTGATAGTTTACTGTCATCATTTGTACGATACCAACGTGTGCAGTGGCGTAGTGCACCAACTATAGAAAAAATGAAATACAAACTGTTGGAGTACTCTTACCGCAACCCGAAGACGCAATTTCTGCCGATTTTATTCCAACTAAGTTGTGATGATGATGTGATAATCCAGCAGATTGTGATTTTACGAAAATGTGAATCCCCACTATACTGCCACTCACCACTGAGACGTGGCATAAAATCTTTAAATTCGAATTTATGAGTCAGTGCTAGAAATGTTACTTACTTCATGTAGTACGTGCGATATTAGTTGTGTGCAAAAATCAGAATAAATGTGATAGACCCGTTTCCTATTTGTAATCGTTTATTAGTTTATATTATAGAAGTTACAGTCCATGAGTGTGTTTTATTTTTAACCCATAGATGACTTCTATGGGTGCATTGGCCCCGATGCACCCATGTGTACATTCCGCCGTTGTCTGAAATACTATGTAACTGAATTGAATGTGAACTAAAAGAGTCGTATACCACTAGCAATGAAAGATGTTTACGGCAACTTCATTAGGTACCATATAACAAAAAATTCTGTTCCATAAAAAAAGTTGTAATAAATATTGCAAAGAATTTTGAAACCTACAGTTATATCATATTTTTATGTTTTCAAATCCTGTTTTAGTTATAATTTGCTACACAAGCAAAGTATTTAGAAGAGGTTCATATTTTGGATGCAAATAGTCCGTAAAGATCTTTATGCTTAATTGACCGTGATCGTGGCGTTTTCCTTCTCTCTAACGTTTCGTCCACTGCTGTGGTGAGCGTATTCAATGCCGAGTTCATCTGGCATTGTTTTCCGCAAAACCGGTATCCAGGACGCGTTTCTTTTGTTTCCTTCATGCGATTGATGTTTTCTTGGTGTTTGTATATATATATTTTAATAGCTTCACGTCGTAGGCGAGCATAGTAGTCTGGGCGAAGGGCGAACAGTATATCCTTGTGGGAGAGCATGCTCCGCAACAGCAAATTTCTTAATTTGTCCAAGGCGGCAGCATCGCTTGTGTTCTTTTGTTTTTGTAGCACCACTTCTTTTGTTGATCCCAATGTATACTTTTTCTCAACTGCAAGGTATATTGTATTCTCCTCTTGAAGATAAGGGATCTCGTCTAAAAAGAGCTATTAAATTAATCCTTTGCTTTCAAGGTCGAATATCCCTTGTGGCAGTAGGCAATTGGCTGAACGTGCTCCGTAAAAAAAATGGAGTTGGCCTCAGACGTGACAGTAGTTTAAAATAATAGTTGTTATTAAAAGTTGAATTTTGGGTCATAATAATAAAGAAGTTAATGATTTAGTTGCCAGTTTCGTTTAATTCGACCACTAATTACCACATTGGTGACCCTGACGTGATCGTCATTAGTGCTAAAGTACGCGATTCTAATGAAGGTAAAGGGCGTGGTCGAAAACAATGTCAGAAACGGACTCTGAACCACCATCAGAATCTGACAGCGGAATGACCGCACCCGACCAAAAACGGACAGAACAGACACCGACAGCATAAAAAATGTAAAAGTGCCTGCGTTCTGGACCCATAATCCAAAATTGTGGTTCATGCAAATTGAAGCCCAGTTCTACAGCAACAACATCAAAGGGGATGTCTTAAAATATTATGCAGTAGTATCCGCTTTAGACTGCAACACACTACAACAAGTTGCGGACCTCTGGGAGAAACCCCCACCGACTCAAAGGTATGATGCCCTCAAGTCAGCTCTCATAGATGCGTTTTTGGATTCAAACGAGCGGCAGCTTAAGAAACTGTTGACAGAGATCCCTCGCCTCAAACAAAGTCACGGACGATGTGCTCAGAACGCTGTGGTTGCAAAGGCTTCCCAACCAAGTGCAATTAATATTGTCAGCTAGCCAAGGAGTAGCGTTAACCAAGATGGCAGAGATTGCAGACAAAATAGTCGAGGTAAGCGCAGGAAACTAGTTGTCCGTTGCAGCAGTAACGCATGCTGGCCCTACTTTACCAACGCTCAATCAATCCAATGCGAGTGCACACGAACTGGTCAGCCTCAAGGAACAAGTCTCTGTCTTAACAAAAATGGCGGAAGAGATGTGTGTAAGAGGACGTTACCGTTTCCGCAGTAGAGAAGGAAGCAGGTACAAGATGACCAGGTCATCAACTCCAAGACGGTACGGTGAGTGCTTTTAGCATCGACGTTTCGGAACCAAAGCGAGGAAGTGCACAAAACCATGCGAATTCAAAATGCCGGAAAACGAAGCAAAGCGCCGTCAGTGAGAGCCGTCAGCGACGAGTTGAATATACAGTGCCGCCTCTTCGTCAGTGACAAGAACAATGGTACATCCTTTTTAGTAGACACATGCGCGGAAATATCTGTGCTACCGAAAAGATTCGTGGATTCACCGACAGCTAACAACGGACAATTTGCGATTATACGCAGCTAACAGCACAACAATAAATACTTTCGGTGACAGACTAATATGTGTAAACTTAGGATTACGACGTCAGTTTAAGTGACGATTCATAGTAGCTGATGTTACGAAACCCATTTTTGGCGCAGATTTTCTACAACACTACGGACTCTTGGTAGACATTCGTAACAGACGTCTTGTGGATAGTATTACGAATATTTCTACCCCAGCACGAGTGGTTAATGCAAGCAGTTCAGAAAGTGTACATATTATTAACCGTGACGAGTCAGTATTCCATGATATATTGCTTCAACTTCCCGATGTTTGCAGATGTTCGCCCATTCCGAAAGAAATAAAGCAACTGTAGTTCACCACATTCAAACAACTGGACCACCCGTACAAGAAAAAGCTCGCAAACTGTCTCCGCAAATGGGACAAATGGAATTCCAGTATATGCTTGAACAAAGGCTCCATTCCATGGAGCAGCCCACTTCATGTGGTGCCTAAGAAATCTGCAGGAACCTGGAGACCGTGTGGTGATTATCGTCGGCTGAACGCTATCACTACACCGGACCGATACTCTGTCGCGAACCTAGCTGACTTCGCCCACAAACTGCATGGCACTAGCATTTATTCCACACTAGATCTTATAACAGCGTATCATCAAATCCCAGCGGCAAAAGAAGACGTAGAGAAAACTACAGTTATCACTTCCTTCGGCTTATAGGAATTTCCCTACATGACGTTACCAGAGCCAATTCTTATATTTTTTTAAATTTTTATACCTAAAGTTCTGATTTTCACTTAAAATAAGCAATTAGTATCGTTTTTGAGCTACATGTGATACATCGTTAATAAGAAGAGAGATATATCTTGTTCAGGGTTTAAGTTTAAGAAACGTGAATAAATAAACATTTCTCTACTCTAAGTTCAT
This sequence comes from Rhyzopertha dominica, assembly GCA_025024175.1. Lineage (NCBI taxonomy): Eukaryota > Metazoa > Arthropoda > Insecta > Coleoptera > Bostrichidae > Rhyzopertha > Rhyzopertha dominica. The sequence goes on from QCXZ01000003.1 coordinate 19,782,433, forward strand.
CGCCAAAAGCAAGTATTTAAAACTTATGGAGTTTGGTGGTAGTAGTATATTTGCATATGGTAAACATTAAGAGTAAATTGTCATAGGCTTACTCGTGCCCTTAATGAACCAAGCATACCAAACTTACACACCAATCATTTTAACCAGGTTATCCTACGAAATAAAATAGAAACAGTTTAGGCACTTGTTTTGAAACAGACACCGTTTGTAATAAAAGCAGCTTATCATCATAATAAAAAAATATACAAATATATAAATATCCTTTGTACGTGTATCACGATTTATTTTATCACAGATAAAAAGTAAAACACTATTCTGTATCTTTATGTCATTACATCCGAACGTAGGTCGTTAAAGCAAAAGCTTGTCTAGAAAGGTACATAATTACCCATGAAAACAGTAATTTTAAGTTTTTGTTACAACAGCAAAATATTTGAGGCTTTTCTCATAAGCAAATGGGAAAACAAATATGAAGGCATTACCATGAAGAAAACAGTCACCCACAATTATTTTATTTACTTCGTATTACAAACTCTTCGTCGCTATTGCTCACACAAAGTTTAGGTCACTTTCCAATTCAGTTACTTTCAAATTATATCTTCAAGCTGCAGGTTCTTCTTCAGCTGGCGGCGGTTCTGGTTCGCCACTTGCTACTGTGTCCCATATATAATTGAAGACTAGAAAAGCGTACCATAAAACAAACATAACAGGTGGGTGGTCATCTATAGTTGTTAAAACCATTGTTTATTATATGTATAGAATACGTACGGCACAAGCAATTTTGATAAATCGTTATCCGAATAATTATACTTTACAGGAATGACATTCTTTTGACGTACATTAAGGCATTCTATAAAATGCCAATTACGTAGCGACAGGACATTTTCTGTGGCGACAAACACTACGAGAATTAGATAGCTGTCAAAATATATTACTATTGTAATTTATCAAAAGGCATGGACAAGGACCATACACTTTCTGGTCTTGACAATAGGTAAGTTATAAGCATTGACCAGCAAAAGTGTCCTGAATCTTATTACTTCCGATAGAAACGAACCTTTTCTCTAGTACGCAACTTCTCTTCTTATAGGCAACTCCAATCACATGGTTATTAGCTCTATAATTCAAGTGATACTCTATCGTGAGTCAGCGATTGCAGTAAAACGATTGATTGACGTATTCTTGAAGAAGAATACGTTAATCAACGGTAAAACTATTAAAAAGTTAGACTGCGATACTCTTGCATGCGGCCTCCTGGTCAACATTAATTAATCTTGACGTCATTTCGCAATGGTCACTGCATAAATCTTCAATTAACTCATCATTTGACAGTAACACTGTAATTACCGTCGTTTCGTACCCCACAAACTTTGAATTTGCAACTATATTTTAAATTAAATACGCACTTTATGTATTAAGTTTGCTCAATTTCCTCTCTAGAAAGAGACGAAAAGTTCGAAATTAAAATTCTATTCCTCTTAGTAAGAACGAGATGTTTGTAAGGTCAGTGGAGGTTGTGGGCCACTTCGCTGAATACTTTCTGCTCACCAGAGTTAATTGGTCCACTAGTAACTTATAACTTTCCTTACCTTATGCACTATATTGACTTTTTCCCTATGGGTATAATGATAAGTTTAAATAAATTATATGCCAATTCTGCCTCCGATTCTGGTGTGCACGTTTTCTGATTAATAAGTGCTCCTCTGCTCTTGTTTTTCTTTTAAGGGTCATTTTTCTTTTTTCGTTAATCTCATCCACTCTGCCGTACGTCTCCATGCCCGACTTTCTCAAATAGGCAGTTTTAAAATCGACAGTTGTAATAGGGAGGCCTGTAACAGTAAGAACAGTTCAAATTGAAGACGCTGTTTAAAAAAAATTTAAGCTACCAGTACTCGGAAAATAGCTGAAGAACTGAATATTATCCATGTCACAGTGTGGCAGATTTTAACAGACCAACAGCTATTATCTTATTATTTGTCTTTAAGACTAGCTTTTTGTGACTGGCTATGCCGTAAAATACATGTTTCCTAAGTCGAATATTGTTTACAGATGTAGCTTGTTTTTCTCGCAACTCAATTATTAATTTCCACAACAATCACACATGGGCCGAAAACAATCCATACGCCTTAATAGAAAATCATTTTCAAGAACAGTTCTCGTTTAATATTTGGGTTGGGATTGTCGGTAACCATATTTTCTTCCACCTAGACTTAATTGATTTACCTGGACTTCTAGAAGTTCCAGTTATGGAAAGATTGTGTATGTGGTACATGCAGGTCCACAACCCTTGCCCCCTCGCTCGCCCGATATTAATTCCCTAGATTATTTTCTCTTGAGACACCTTAAAGCATTGGTATACAAAACTCCTATTGAAAGTGAAGAGGATCTACGAAATAGAATCATTAACTCATGTAACATAATAAAAAATACGCCAGGTATTTTCGGAAAAGTGCGTAATTCAATGAGGCGGCTAAATGCTTGTATTGAATCTAAAAGGGAGCCATTCTCAACACTTAATTTAGTAAAATTCTTTAGTTTAGATGTTAATGTTATGTATTTAATTTAGTGTTTATTTGTTATTGTTACATAATTGTAAAAACAAATTAAAAAAACAATTACCAAAAGAAATGTTTCCCCCTATTTCTTGTGTGGTCCAGGAATATGCAATTAACTATATTTAATTCTTTTTCTCGAAAACTAAGCAAGATACGAAAAAAGATCGTGAGACAAAGCAGTTGTATTTTCAATTGCTTAATGTGAAAAAATACAAGTTTTAAAAAGGTAAGTGGCGCACATTTCTTTTGTTAAAAATATTGATTAAGGTGCCCTCCGGGACGCCATTGAACTTTTAAAGTTTAACACCCTGTATTTTGAAAACGAAGCATTTGAGGACCCATGTTTACATGAAGTTTTTGTCTTAAAATAACTCGGATAATCGTCTGTTGAAGTTATGGTACATACTTAATTAACACCGTGTATAAGGCCAGAGGCCAAATAAGGCCAAGGGTCTATTTCAGAAAACTGTGCAACTCGACTTGGCTCCTGCAGACCTTTGTTCTACCACCGTCAAATAAATTGAAATGCCATGGCGCAGTTGCATGTAATTGTTTTGGGGGGTATTTCTTGTGAGCCCACACATGGCGGTTTCAAGCTACGAGTATTTTGGGAGAAATATTGGAGTGCCCATAGAAAAATTTTGGTATTGCGTGATCAGGTATGAGTCTAAAACATGTTCATATGTTTGTTTTTGAATGGCACATTACTGTCAAAAGGAGAGCTTTATAGGCACTGAGCAGATTCAGAAGGCGATGGACGCAATAAATGGTGGGATATTAGTCAACAGAACTTCAAAAGAATTTGTGACTCTTCGTAATCGCATCCGATCAGGAACACGAACGCGAAAGCTGGGAAGATATACCACACTGACAGCGTTCCAAGAAATCGAATTATGTGGTAGGCTAACAAGATTACTGAAAGTCTTAATGCCACTCATTCCAAAAGTTCAAATGTAAATAAAACACCTTGAGATTTATTGTGATTACAAATTTAATGAAAAAATAAATTGTTGGGTTGATATGAATTGCACCTATGGTCACCTTTAAAGGAAATAGAAGAAAGGATGAGTAAAAAGATACTGTGCCTGCCAGAACAGAAATTGAACTGACCCCAAGAGGAAATATGGCGTGGCAGATCTTCGTTAAATGGATCTGCCATTTTCCTAAATTCAAGCCACAAGGGGAAATTGGTTTTATTTTTGACGGCACATCTTTGTACTTTAATGCGAGTGTCGTGACTGCAGCAGAATAACACAAGATAACATTGCTATGCTTATCCAACAACACAAGTTACAATTGCTCGACAAAGAGGTAATGGCGTACTACACACGATATCTTGACAGGAAAATAAACCGTACCAAATTTGGAGAAATTCTAAGTGCGATATATCCCAGAGCATTGTCGACAGAAATATATTACCGGGTTGCCGTGTAAAGTGAAATCCCTTAATCCCTATACTGCCTTTGCACCCTGCTCTTTAATCAAAAGATCACATATCAATCTGAAAATAAATTTCTGATGAGGAAGCATTTTCGGCGACTGATGACTCAATACGTTACAAGGTTTCTTTTAAATATCGAAGTGAGGGCCAGTAGTAGTCTGGCAAAGGAACCTGCAGGTCAAACAACAGATAACATTCCTGCATCTAAACAATTTGTCAACAATCTGAATTGTATTTCTAGAAAATGCTTCCCACGCCTGTACTAAAAACTGCGGGTTAATTGTATTTTCGATGCATCTGTAATTTTAACGTACACTTCTGATGGATTGTAGAAAAATGGGCGTTTTCTTAAATTTATTTTAATCTATGCATTTTCCCTTATCTAAGTGCCTACATCTATGCTTCTTGCCAGAATCGCACCCGTTTTAGAACTAGGGCTGAGCAAAGTATCGATACTTACTCTGAGTCGATACCCTCGGCGGTATCGAGTATCGATACCACATTGTTCGTGGTATTGAAGAGTCGAAAGTATTCAAAAGTATCGAAAGTATTAAAAAGTATAGATAGTATTCAAAAGTATCGAAGTCCACAAGTATCGAAAGTATTCAAAAGTATCGAAAGCAAGATTTGCCCAAAAGTTTTTAGGGACTCAAGGAACAATAAATCTTTCTTTTGAACGCGCTTTTAGCACGGGTGGGGAATTTGTAACCGATTTACGTACATGGCTGGCAGTAGATCATTGTTAATCAATGAATAAAAAAATTGTCCCCGAGTAGAAAAGATACAAATGTCAGAAAAGTTTCTTAAAAAATTATACTTCTTTACAGTGCAGTTCCATGTTTGGGAGTGAATCATTCAGTGCATTCTACATAACAGTTGTATAAATGTATAATTAGTTATGCACCAGATCGTGATTATAATAGTAAAAAAGAAAAGCGCACTTACCCCAGTTTTCCTGACTTCCTCGTCTCTTTAGGGGGGTTAGGAAGAATAAGGAGATGGAAATGAGGAACCCCCTTTTGATAGATTCGCTCAGTTAAAAACTGGGCGATCGCGAATATTTGCAATAAATTAGCTGACTGGTCCTTTTTTCCTATTAGATCTTATCGCTTTGAGTGATTTATTGGTTCTCTCGATAGATGCCAGTACATGCCCATCTTGGCATTCAAATCAAAAATCTAGCCTGAACAATAATTTTTGCTTCGGTTTTAGGTTAGGTTAGATTCCCCCCTATCACCCTGTATATTATTATAGATATATTCAATTTTAATAGTTGTCTAAAATTGTTTAAAAATACTGGTCAGTTTTAAACAAAACGCTGCATAAGTAAATTCTTATTATCATTATTTTTTAGGAAGTTTACCCAACATAAGAATGACTTACCTATCGAACTGTTTGTGAGATTTCGCGTAAGAGATTTTTTCAACAGAAATCAATAGAATACAACTTACTCAATACCAGGAGCGCCGGCTTTTAGAAAACCCTGTAGGTGCTCATGCTAACATAATCGTGAAACTCGTATCTATGAATCCGTCCAATAGAACTAAATAGGTACATATGCAATAGGACAGAAATATGTGTGATATAAGTAGAAAGATACATAAGAGGGAAAAAGAGATAAATACAAAAATGCTAGATTTGTTCTAGTGCCTTTGTTGGGAACAGCATTATTAAATCATCAACAAACTTTTTTATGAATAGAAACTGTGTTTAACGCCTATGATCAGTATATAAAATTCACTACAGAACGAGCGGTAGTATGTGGAGTACCCTTTTAGACACTAAAGTCATACGAAAAAATAATAAAATAATACTGGATTGGTACTACTTATCAGCTTATTCGACACGAATTAAAATAAACTTTGTAAAACAGATGAAACATGAAATTATTAAAATATCACATCCACAATTTAAAGAGAAAAATTTTAAAAATTTAAGATATTAATTCAATTTATACCCGAAAACGATGATAAATAAAATCTTGTATTCTACTACTGACTTATCAACACTTCATGTAACACAAACACGCTAACGGTGAATAACGGTGGTATGCAGGGTGACGTGGGGCAGAGGGTAAATCATGATAATATGGTTGACAATAACGTACAAACATGACATGAAAATTGCAATTAAGAACAAAAAGAATGGCTCAACCCTACTCACAACACTAAAATCAAAAATACCTACAAAATATCAAGCAAATGTTATATATTGTTTGAAATGTGGGGATTGTGAAGGTAAGTATACATAGGACAGACATCACAATGGAAGGTTAACAGTAATAAATTGGCCCTCTATAAAAGTGATATAACTAATCAAAGGGATAGATGCTCACTTGCAGAACACATAATAGTAATCAACAAGTGACATCATATTAACTGGAGTAATGTCGCAATTTTGATAAAGACTGTAATACAAACAAGAGATTAATACTTGAAATGGTTTACATAAATCAAAATATCAATGCAATAAATAAAAAATCAGATATACAAAAACTGAGCAACATTTACACGTACTTGCTTTCAGAAGAAATTCTAAAATAAGCTTGGGTGGGTTTGAGTAATCCAGCAGCACTGTATTCGTTTTAACTTGATAAATTTGACCAACCAGTTAGTTTTTATATCTGTGATAAGTCAATCTCAATTTATGGTACCAATCGATTAAGCAGTTTTTAGTTAGTTTGACATGTGTGTTGTCGATCTTTTATTATTGGTGTATTAAATTTAATGTAAATGACTAACAAGGATTCAAAATCACGTAAAGTAAAACAGTTACATATTTTAATCAAGCTGTGGAATGATGTCTATTTGGTCGTGGGTGCTCGGCACCCACAATTTACCTCTCGTGGGTGCTGGAGCCCCCGAGCACCCATGGAGTCGGCGCCCCTGCTCAATACAACGATAAGGCATATATAGAACCTGCTATCTACCATTTAAAAATTATGAAGAGTAATAAATGCTCTAGTAATTTCTCTATTATAAAGAATTAAAAAAACAAGATTGTGGAATATACAGAATCCCCACTTTTTCTAAGCTCAACCAAACTTTACTGTTTACCTTTCAAATAGAACATGCATGGGCTCTCATCGTATTTAGAACAGGAAATTCTATCGATTCCTCCTAAAAAAGTTGTGGTTGCCATTTAACAGAATTGCTAATACCAACAACTGAAATATTAGATGAAGAAACCTGCAGCTGTTAGGCTGTTACTAGTTATTATTTATTAAGTGCTATGATTTCCTACCACTTACATCTACATAAACAAGTAGGTGGAAATAAATAAAAAGTAGATAATTTTGCTTGGATTAGGTTTAGATTAGGTTAATTAAATATGTAGATGGTTAGTACTTATAACTGGATTTAACATTTGACATATAGTACATGCGCCTCAGCATATTCTAAATTTTTCCTATTTCAGTAATTTAACCATTGATTTATAGCAGTTACATGTAGTGAACCAAACATGATACCTTTGATACTTTTGATACATTCAATCCTTTAGGTACTTTGGAAATTTCGATACTTTCGATACTTCTGATACTTTCGATACTTTTGATACTTCGATACTTTTGTTGAGTAGTATCGATAGTGCACCGGTATCGAATATCGATACCTGTCTAATGGTATCACCCAGTCCTAATTGCAACTCATTGGCATAACAGCCATCCGTTACTTAAGCCGGGGAGCCACAATTTCTAGCGTAGGCTCACATACAGGTTGTAATTGTAATTGTAATTGAACACCAAAAATTGATGTAAACATAAAATATACTACCTACATAATTTTGCTTTGCGGGACTTCGTGTTCTGATGCAGGTTTACAACATGTCTTGCTTTGCAGGACAAGACAACGTTCGAGTGAATAAGACAAGATTTCTTATCTTGTGAAACACTAATATTAAGTCCCCTAAGGAAGATTTCTAAATAGGCTACTGCGATACGAGGGTCAACGCTACTGCTATAGTCTTCATCTACTTTGTAATAATCTGGTTTTGTAGTGAGTAACATAATTGTTAAAATTAAAAAAATAAATGTAATAAATAAAACAATAGCACACAATACTTTTATAACATGTTGTTTGTTGTTTTGCTGCAGTACAAGTTAGATTAATACATAAAGCTACTTTTAATAAAACCTTTAACGCAAGGTTAAATATTTGAAGTATTAATAGCTGGTCTTAATTATTTCTTAAATAAATAAGATTTGCTTGTTGGGAGAATTTTACTTGTAAATATCGGACGCACTGAATTATCGTGTCTGATTCCAGCACTCACGATTAGCATTGTAATTCAATGAGCTTACCTTTTTATTATTTAAAACTGCTAAACAGCAGGCCAAAGGGCGTTCGGGTTACCCGGTATATATACGAAATCATATTATTGATATTCTGGATGCGCAGACGCTGCTTTGGGGTGAATACGACGCGCTACCCTTCAAGTTCAAATACATAGTCTGCGTTGTGATATCGCTACGATCGGAAGTTGTTTTACAATATCCGGTTCCTCTAGACATGTTTATGCTGATTTAGACGTCAGTATAAAAAATTGCAGAGGTGAGTGTTCCGTGCAATTTCCTATTGTTTATTTGCTGTAATTATTGCAAAAAAAAGCAAGAAAATGTTTTAAATACAGAAATTCTTTCGTGTATGTTGACTACCTTATGAAAAAAATTACATTGCAGGATGTTACACGCGCTTGCCTATTCTTACAGATTTTTTTTACATTTAAAATGGCAGTGTTTCCTTGTTAGTAGTCCTGTTATGTTTTACGTATTATATCTGGTTACATGACTGTTTCAAACTTTTGCAACTTGAAACCTGCATAGTTATATTAAACCGAAACAATTGCCTAATTTGGTCAACTAAATTATTTAAAGGATACAACTTGATTGTACACCACACAACATATCGGTTTTCCTGATGTAACCTAAAATACAACAATATTGTATTGTAATGGCTAGCGCTTGGTGTTCGCGCCCTAATAGTAGTGAAATCAATGAATAGTGCAGTTTCACTTTTGCCGCTTGCCTTTGACTTTATAGTATCTTGCGTATAAAACGCCCATATTATAGTCATGAAAGCAAATTTTACAGCTGCAGTGAAATACGTAATGTTTTATTTGGAAAGCGTGCAACTAAACTGTTATAAAATCTTGTTTAAATACATAGAATACAAAATTTAGAGATCTTATACTAGCCCAGATATGCAAGCAATAAGTCCATGTCATCTTTTAAATTCAGAAAAATTGACTTTTTGTACTAATGCAATGTGATTTAAGTGATTTAAGTCTATATATCTTTCAACGAAGTTTTGGCATTGTGTTCAAAATACTTTCAGGTAATTTGCATTAGAACAAGTGTGAATTTTATTAACGTGCTATTAATAAGAATAACTTAGATTTTAGTTTTTCCAATTAAAAGTTTTAAAATTTGACGCATTTGCGATAATATCGGAAATGAATTGTAGTGTGTTTACATAAACTAAATCATTCTTTGGTCAGTTTTGACGCTCACAACGTAGTTAAGGATGTAAAATACATCTGCAACTTATACAGATAATATTATTGAGCTTTTAATTTTGGCGTATTTCTACGGAATAGAAGGCAGTTTGACCCGTGTATTTAAACAAAATAACAAGAGAATCCAATTACTGTGCTCCTTTCTAATTTTAATATTGTATTTTAGTCCCTTTTGACTAATTTTATGTACTGTATTTTCAAAAAGTCAAAAGACAGCGTTTTCAAGTAAAAGTTTAACCTATTTTTCAGACACAATAGCATAAATGAATGCATTCTCTGTTATTATTTCAGCTCTTTATGGAGCGGTAATGATAGACTGTTTTATTTAGAAATATTTAATTTGAACTACTACCGTTTTTTACTCTACGCCAGTTGTATGATTACATTGAAATTTATTAGTCAAACTTAGATTTGTTGGTTCCACAACCTACATGTAGCCAGGTGCATCCATTTTTTTTCTGAAACCGCGTTCGGTTTATTGGTTTCTAATAAAAAATAATTGGTTGGTTTAACCTGAAATAAAACAAGATTCGAACAAAACCCAACATTGCAACCACAAGGTGAGTTTTACATTTTCTACATATTCCATTTACATTAGGCATCCCGAGGCTAACCTCAAACTTCAAAAAGTTAAATCTGCATTTTTTTTCTGAGGTATTATTTTAGTTGTTCCTGTGAGTTATATAGGTTGTGTTCAAAAACTCATGTTACAGTGACATTTAAAGAAATTAACAGGCAGTACATGTTGATGCTGAATATTATTTGTGAAAATATAAAATAATGTAATCTAAAAAGATTTTTCATTGGTTGCAATATTACATGTCTGGTTAATCACATCAAGACAGTGCTCAATTTTTCATTCATTGCATTTAGAAACAATGTTGTTAATTTGACGTGCCTTGCCTAATGCACCGGCAGTTAGTTATCCATCCCTGTTTATGTGAATGTGCACTTTGGTTTATTTGTGCAAACTTTAAAATATCTAGGGTGGCTCTAATAGTGATAAAAATGTGATGGCTGTTGTAAATTACTTCCATATCCAACGGACAGGAAGTAGTCTTGTGAGAAAAAAATTTTCAAAAATTTTTATTTGCTAATCGCTTTAAAACGTAAGACTTAATATATGAACTTGAAATTTGGCAAACGTATAAATCTCAACTACACAAAGCGACCTATTGTTTGTGAGGAAAGTAGGGTATCGAGAAGGGGGCGAAATTGGGGGCAACTACCCTTTTTGGAAATTTTTGTTTTATTATTTATTTTTTTTTAGTATGTGATTAGTAGTATAACTGTGAGTATTATTCGTCCTTATAAATTTTTGGTGCAGCAAACTGTTTTAGAAAATATTAGCAAAAAAGCGTCACTTGAAGAAAACGGGTTTTACTAAATATCTCCGAAAATACTTAATATATTAAAAAAATGAAAATACCATCAGATAGGAAATAAAATTTCTCACAAAAGTATACAAAATTCTGACATTTACGAAATATTTACAAAAAACGTACTTTGTAATCTGCCGATACGATTTTTTTAAAATTTTGTTATTATATAGAAAATCAAATTTTTGATCGAAAAGCACTCTTGCAATTTTTTTGTTAAGTAAATATTTTTCGGGTTATTTAGAAAAAACCAGTTTAAAAAATTTATCTATTTTTGCTAATATCACGAGAGAAAAAATGCTCTAAATCTGACTACTGATCGTATAGTGTTAAAAAATAAAAGCGTAAATGTCATTTTGACAATTGGATGTGGAAGTATTGATTTAATTTGCAACGATTTTTAATAGTAGCTTTATTACACTGTTAACTGCAATATTATTTAGCTTACTCTTTTCTTTTACTTAGGTATATTACGTATATTATGATAAATGAATTTCTTGGGAAATGTTTTTTGTTGCTTATCAGGGACATTTACAGCAACCTTTTTTTAATTTGTATTTAAAATGTGCCTTTATTTGATATATTTGTGTTTAAAATAGAAAAATAGTTCGGATTTACTGTAAATTATGCAATATTTTTGGGCACTAAATCACTAGTTAGTTAAATGGAACTACCAATTATTGTGTTTGACAACACAGAAAAAAGCAAGAATAGTTGTTTATCGATTTTTTCCAGACAAGTTGTTTAATATAGAAAATAAAAATGCATTAGCTACAGTTATATAGTGTGTTGTGAACACCAAGACAGGAAATTGTGGTTGAACAATCGCCATACAAGCAGTATGTCTTGGAATATTATGTAGATATTTTTTTTGTGATTTAACAAATTACTATCCTTAATGATTTATCTGGACCGCTGCAAAGCTTTTATTGAATCCAAAATCAGCCACATATTTCTTTATTTTGTTTGGAGCTGTCATTGTACAAAAATTTATATTTATTTATAATTCAAGATAGTAGCGATCGTAGTTAATATTTACTTTTTATTTTTTGGGGCTATTCGACCTTTTTTATTCAGTTAGAACACTCTTTTATCCAAAGTCAAGCTTTCGATCTTTAATTTAGATCTTCATCAGGACAACTACAATACACAATACAAGACAAAGTTACCTACTAATAATAAACGTACTTGTTATCACAGATTTTGCATAAATAGAATATATCTTTTAAAGTTTAAAGTTGCTTATTTATTTAATGAAATACAAAATTTAAAGCGGATTTTTTATGACAAATGTTGATTTAGTGACTATTTAAAATTAACAGTTGGTCATATTGTGAGAGTGGTAGTATTGGTTGGCGGTTTTGAAATTTGAATTTGAATTTGACAATACATCTCAATATAATTTCGTACAGAATTTTCCATAATTATAGTAGAATAATGTTCAAATAACTATCACTAATAATCTCAAATTTCCTGTAAGTAACACCATTGTATTTATTATTAGTAGGTAACTTTGTCTTGTATTGTATTGTAGTTGTCCTGATGAAATATCCTTTATTCTAAAAAAGTATATATATAGAGGCCTTCCAAATTGAAATAGGCGTGAAGCGTGGAATAACAAGGGTCACTACACGTTCCAGGTGGTTGGATGCGAACAAGTGTCTGTCATATGGATGATGTCCACATGAAAGGGCAATAGGATGAAATGTTTCAGAAAGGCCTTCTGTAGATATATTTTTTCGACGATTAATCGATGTACTTTTACTTGCTTGGAAATACTGAAAAATAGCAACAAAAGTTCGTAGGAACAGAACTTGTACATAATAGTTAAATCGAAACGGCAATGGAAAGTTAATATTTATTATTTTCCTCAAATGGAGAAGTTGCATGGATATTTAAATTCTGTTTGAATAGCAGAAGTTAGTATGTTGTTCGTTCGATTCTATAACAAGTGGTAATTATAAAATTAAAATTAATTGCATAATTAGGTATCTACTGAAATATTTACGTACATAGTTCAAACGTGATCGGATGGCCGCTATGGTCGGCGTGACGTCAACCCACAGATACGACGGCCATTTTTGGCATTTAAGCAGCTGGTGACAGCACCACTCATCTTGATTATTATTTGAAATTTACGTCACAGAGTGGTATAAACCTGGTGTCAAAGCCACATAGCCCTTCGCAACTTAAATCACACAGCACATAGAACGAAGCGCATCCTAAGTACGTGTAAACGCACGTCATGCGGAATGCAGCTTTACGCTACGTCTTTCTGACTTGTGACGTCACGAGCTATCTAAGCACGCTTTAGAGGCCGGAGCCAAGCAGATTTTCAAACTGATATGAAATCGGATTAAACTTAGACTAGCGGCAAGCGGTTTCTTTTAATTAGTACTTTCAGTCTAGCCTACTTCCTAAAAACGTGATATTTCTTCATTGATAGAGGTACTCGTATATTTGTAACGGCGAATGTTGCTACATCACTCACCGGCTAAGCAGTACGTTAGAAAAATGGTTTCTACGAAGTATCGCTAAATGTACAGGGTGTCCCATTTTCGTTGTAATTGTAGGGTATCTCGGTAACTATTAATGCTAGAGGGTTGCGGTTTCGGCATCACTGTATTACTTTTTTGTTCTGAGTTCAGCTGTACCATCGCCATTTTTGTTTCGTCCTTTGTTTTAAAGCCATAGCCAACTTTTGGAAAATGCAACAGCTCTCAATTTCTCGCTTGGGTATGTAGATACAAAAAAACTGTCAGGACATTTTTTATAGATATTATTATTTTGAATCCAGTGGCGTACCCCGTAATTTTTAAGGAGGTCACATTTTTGAGATATAACACAAACTTGCATTTTTTTAAAGGAAACCATAGTTAGATTTGCTATGGTTGAAAAGGCCTATTTTTTCTGATTAAAAGTTGTATACATTGATAGGTTTATTTTTACTAATTTTGGAATTATTCATTTTTTTTTAAATAATTTAATCATATTTTACGTTTACATCCAGGAGGATATGAAATAAAAAACATACGACATAATTGATATTATTAAGTAAAAATTTTAATCCTTTAGAAATAATATATGCATATATGAATATATGAATACTCCTAAGAGCCCTCATGCATTTTTTATCGATAATCTAGGAGGCCATGTAACTAATGAAAACGATTTATTTGGAGATAACTACCTATGCATTGTTTATCATCAAATATTTACATCCATATTGACAAAAAACGTAAAATCTCATTTAATTATTACAAAAATTGGACAAATACCAAAATTAGTAAAGATAAACCTTTTACTTAATTAAAAAAATAGTTCTTTTCAGCTATAGCAAAGTCAACTATGGTTTCCATTTAAAAAAATGCAAGTCTGTGTTATATCTCAAAAATATGAACACCTAAAAAAATTCTTAATACGCCACTGGATTTAGAATAAAAGTATWTATAAAAATAGTTTCTACAGTTTTTTTGTGTCTACATAGCCAATCGAAATATTGAGAACTGAAAAAATGTTACATTTTTCAAAAGTTGGCTATGGCTTTAAAACAAAAGACGATACAAAAATGGCGATGGTACAGCTCAACTTACAACAAAAAAGTAATACAGTAATGTCGAAATCGCAATGCTCTAGCATTAATGGTTACCGAGATACCCTACAATTACAACGAAAATGGGATACCCTGTACGTAGAAGATCGTATGGTTGAATGCATTTGTTGCATGTTCAATCAGCAATGAGTCATGTAGTAATACATGCAGATCCAAATCTTATTTACCAATGTGCTCAGTTTACGATTTTCCAATGTTTCCTTTGTATCGGACTGACGAGTATTCGCTGTTTGCATTTTAAAGAAATGGGGAAACACAGATTTCACTTAAAATAAGTTTACTTCTTAACAGATTTTGTTTCTTTTCCTAGTTGCTATAACAACGGCAACAGGAGGGGTAGAAATTTCAAATCCTTAAAATGGCACAACTCAAGTACGGTCTAAGCAAGTGAATTCAATGAAGGCTTTTTAAAGGGGATTTTATGGTTATAAATAAATAAATCACGTATAGTTTATTTCAACGGTAGGCGTTATTTGGCCAAATATATTAAAAAATAAAATGCAACCCTGTAGATGTTTTTCTTACGTGTAAGGAGCTATACCTTATTCAAGCAAGATAAATTTGAAAACTATCTTGGTTTTTTGGTTATAGTAAAAAAAAACGGCAAACACTTTCGGCTATTTTATTCCGTTCAAATAAAATTAGGTTACTTATATTAAAAGAGGTGACAAGTTTACTCATAAATTATAATTGTCATGATTTTTCTTTCATCCAGTTTTTAGTATTATACTTATTAAAACTAACTGGCGGTTAGGTACTGAATGGCTCTTGTAGGTACTTTTGTAATAACTTGTCATTGTCGGAGTGTAACTGTTTATTCTTGTATGAAGTACTTATATCGGCATACTAGAAATAGAAGGAAGTTTCATTATTGTTATTGCTTACTGTTGCTGATGAGAAAATTATTCGTTAGTAGGTAATATAAAATACAAGACGTATTATATCTTTAAAATGCATGTCTATGCTGTGCTGTCTACACCTCAACCAACTGCAGATAGTACTATTTCGCTGTCATTACAGCTCATCAGTGCAGTTTAGGTCTAGTGTAGACAACACGGCATAGAACTGGTTTTGCTTATATACCAAAGCAATGGTCAATAAAATGTTTCATAATAGCTTATGGCATGCATCAGAAACAGGTTTTATCCACTCTTCATAAACCTTTTCATTTTGTGACACCTGTAAAACAAAAAGAAACTGAAATATTATATATATATATATATATATTCCGTAAAATTATATGAAATACGTTTTTGGCGATATTGAGTCTTATTTTACATTTCAATGACAGTCAGCAAAATGAATATAACACATAAAAGGATTTGAGCAGCTTGAGGCAATAACAAATGGTGCGTTTAAAATTATTAAAAAAAAGTAAAACTAGGTACTTATAAAAATTGTTGAAGATAAAAAGACCATAAATTTAATGCCGATGGGGGTGTTTGGCCAGCTGACGCATAATGCTGTGGCCTGTGGCTTATAATCATTACAGTTTTAGGTCTTGTTTCACGACCAAGTTGTTTCCTCATTCTGAGCTTTTTCTCTTTTCCTGTGCCGTAAAAATTACTACAATTTTATCTTTATCAGCTACCTATTCACTCCTAGTTTAAATTTCTAGAGCTTTTAYTGTGAAAAGTTGAAACTAAACMAAAAGCGCATTGGTTAATTCATTAGCCTGTAACGAAACGGCTTGTTCCGTCCTCAGGGGGGTGTTACGGCGCACTTTTAAGTGAGGTAACACAAGTCGTGCGTAGTCTTTTATTTATCCGGTTTATTATGAACAAACTGATTATATTGTCTAGAATTAAATTATTGTTACATGATGTACTTATTTCACACAMAAAATCCAAGTTATTTACTCACCTAGCACCAGGCTGGCAAAATCTATTTATGCAAATAATAAATATATCGACCTCGTGCCTAGAGAATACCAGAAAACACAATGAATGCTCTGAACACGGGACGAGGCTGATACTCTGATAAACCTCTTTTTATGAAAACATTAAAAAAAGAAACCGTATGTTTGGTGGCCTATCTTTAATAGAACCAGGAAATCAATTATTTTTGTAAGGGATCGCGATTTCGCTACAAGCCTTTGATATTGTGCGAATTCTGTAATCAGAAATCGTCATCCTATTAGTAGCTACCTTTAAGGGGAAATGTATCTTTCGTTAGTACATCGTTTGATATTATTATACATTATATCACGGATCACGGATCTTTATTCTTCCAAATGAACTATATCAACTCATCTGTTGTTAAACGTGATAGCGATGCAATTAAATGCGTTAGATATCACCTAACTAAGATGAATAATTCAATTAGGAATAAACGGGCTTTGTATGATAAGTGTACACAGAAAACATGAAAATTTGGGTCTTCACAGAAGATGTTGTAAGTCGCATTGCAGATGGATTGCTCATGGAATAAATACTTCATTAATTACTTAGGTATCTAATCTGACGAACGCAAATTTTTATTTATGTTGAATTATTCACCAACGAAAATTCCTACTTCGCACCCCCCCCCCCCGCCCTTATTCCAAAAGCGGGGAACACCCATTATTACACTTCTATTTTTAAATAAGGTAAAGTGGGGTAAGTGCGATCAGGTTTTTAAATAGTTAAAAATAACACGCTACTAAAATGACTGCAATCATACAAGTATTTTCAAAATGATGCATTGCATACTTCAATATGTTGTTAGAGTCCTGGTAATGCCAAATTATGAACATCAATCAATCTAAAATGTGTATAAATTTTTTTAAAACTCCTATTCCCGATTGCACTTTCCCCGAACACTGGGGGTAAGTGCAATCGGTAGTGAGTGTGCTGGTATAGCTTTGCTTTAAAATAACAAAGGCAAGTGCAATCTATTGCAAATTTCACGAGAAACAAGAAAAAAAATAGTTCTTCAAATTTTTTATTATAAACAGATTACAAACTTTTCAAATATTAAAAAACTAAACAGTGAATTTCAAAGTAACACAACAATTGGAAAATATTACGAATGGTAGCTGTGAAAGTACATTCTACCTCTTTTCTCATCAGGACGGGGCAAAATTTGTTCAATTTCACTCTCTGTAACAATTGATTTATCTTCAACATCAGGAAAAATGTAGTATCGCTGGTATTTGGAGTTTTGTACGTCTCTTAAAAAGTTACAATAGTAAGAATTATTTTCAAGTATTTCTGTGACTTTCCCAACGTAAGATTTTTTTACATTTTTTTGGCCAGAAAACATAACTACGACATAATCTCCTACACTAGGATGCTTCAAGGATTCTTTATTTTGCGTTTTGCATTCAGGATTTTTTTCCAATACTTCGTGGGTATCCTCTTCGGTTGTTTCTTCATTGTTGCTTAATTCTGTTTCCGAGAAAACCTCAGGATCGAGATCATCATTGCTATCAATTAATTCTGGTTCTGAAAAACTTTCCGAAGAATCTGATTCCAGTCTTGCGGCACGCTGCTTTTTTTGGCAGCTTTTCTTGCGTGGCCTTTTTGATGATTCTTTAAGAGCCTGGTGCCGTTGTTGAACTTGAGAAGCTGTTATAACTTCTGCACCTTCAGCCACCCTTTTCCTCTCCCTAGTTTTTTCTGCATTAGCTTGACGTTCATTTCTCATAGTGTTTAATAGTATCTGTTCGAATGATGCATTGGTCGATGATGGTTCATTTCTTGTGTTCTCGTCTGCTTCATTAGCTTCGTTACTCCTATGTAATTCCTTCCATCGCTTCCAAGATTCTGAGTCAAATTTTTCTATTGGAATAACCCATCTGTTAAATGGTACTATTCCGGCTTTATGAAAACCATTGGCAATTATTTTCGGTTTTAGTTCCACCCACGTTCGTGCTAATAGAGTAGCAAAATTTTTCTTAGGAATTCTCATACCATTGTGCTTTCGTTGCCAGTTACATAATTTCTGATCCCACTTATCCTTTAAAGATTTAAATACTGCAAGGTCCAAGGGTTGCAATAAATGGCTGGTATGCGGAGGTAATTTTAAAATATTTATCTTATGTAGTTGCGCTAATTCTACTACTTTACTAGTCACATGTGTGGAATGCCCATCATATATTAATAACACAGGACGTTCATTTCCCATTTCAGGAATTAACGATTTTTCCAAATAATTGTAAAAAATGTCTGATGTTATCCAGCCATTAGTGCTAGCGGCAAAAGACATATTTGAATAGAGGTCATTTTCCTCGGGCACCCAACTGCTCCAAACATTTTTGCCTTTAAAAATGACAAGCGGAGGAGCTTTACCTCTTGCAGCATTAACTGCAACTAAACATGTTATGTTTTCCTTTCCGCTTCCTCCAATGGTCCTAGAGCACGATTTGCCCTTTTCTCCGACCACTTTCGTTTTTGAAGGATCAGTGCAAACACTAGTTTCATCCAAGTTCCAAATACGAGTGGGTTTGTCATATAATTCGAGTTCTGTTAGCTGTTGGTTTTATAGGTCAAAATATGCCTGAATTACAAATGGATCAGTCATTTTTTTTTCGCGAATACTCCAATGCCTGAGGCTTTTTTACAGACAACCGATTGCGGTGCTTAAAACCCAGAAACCAATCTTCCCCTGGCCTGTTATTTTGAAAGTTATTTTTTATGTTATTCTGTGTAACATAATCTTGCACACAGTCCAGAACTTCTGTACGACTTAGGCCAAAACCCCACTATTCGAGAGTTTTTAAATAATCTGCCAACTGTTTCTCTTCCTCCAAAGTCAGTACAGGTTTACGACCACCAGTTGCATTTTGATATTTTCTTCTGCCAGATATATATGACTGTAGAGTACTAAATGGTATCTTATATTCCATCGACGCCTTTCTGATTGATAAAATGCCTCTTTTTATTTTATCAATAATGGGATCCAGAATTTCTGGACTCTGCGTCATCCTTGTTGTTTTTCTTTTATAATTGCGTGGCATCCTGTGGTGTTATCTGCAATTATAAATTCCAATACATTTATGGGAAAGTGCAATCGGGTATACTGCACTTTGCCATTTTTGAATTATTGCATTTACCCCTTGGATCATTTATAACGGGGTAAGTGTGGTCACCCAAAAACGACAAATCTAATTGAAGATTTTGAAATATTTGTATGGTACACTTACCGGACAATACGTTGTAGTAAATTCAAGCCGGAAAAAGCAGTAGTTACACTTTATAAACATCGGCGTAATTGCGTTATCGTGACCGGAGTTTTTACTACTGATGTGAGTGCAGTTTCATAGATTTTGTGCACACGAGCTAATTCCCCGCCAAATATGGTGCAACGCTGCCAAATTGTGGCATTAGACTTACAAAATAATGACATACAATGTAGGCAAATAGTGCGTCTATACCAATTACCAATGGAATGGATTCTGGTAGCGATTGCACTTGCCCCAAAACTGCACTTACCCCACTTTACCTTACCAATAATTATTATAGTATAATACATTTACCACTCGGACTGTGAAGTTTTCTTAGTAACTGGTGGACTTGGCGGACATCAAATAGCATTTTGAAAAGGAGTTATTTACAAATACCTTCTCATTTGCGCCTTTAATGATAATTACTGCTATTGCTGTTAGGGCCTATAGGCTGTTTCGTAGGCAATAAACTTTATGAAGTAGTCATATTTTCCCTGTTAACCAGAGATTGTCAACTGTGGGAGGTCAAGTGTTCTAGGTATAATAAGCTAAAGTATTTCAAATTACCACGAATAATTTGTGGGCAAGAGAAACATCCAAAGCGTTGGAAAACTTGTTGAAAGCAGCTTTTTGTTTCTCTTGGTGGAAGAAGCGTGCAATAAACTTAAAGCAATCTTCCCACTTTGATAGGAAACTAATGTTCKGGTATAAAGTGTTTTATTGCGATTCTGCTGCATCAGTTTAAAAATGATGGTCTAAGGGAAACGCGAGGACTTCGATTTAGGGATATAGATTTCTATCTATTTGATGCGGGGTAGAAATGCGTTTTCAAGCGAGTACGTGGAAAATTATTGTGTTGAGGAGCGCGTGAGGTATACGTTATTAGGATGCTTTTGTACTAGTATATTTACTACAAACTTAGTTTGATTACGGTAACAAAGCTCCCGTTCAATATTGAACTTTAAGAAGCATGAAATGTAATAAAAGTGACACAAACTTAAAGCAGTTAGGCATTTGCGACAGTTTTTGATAATCTAGGCTCCTCATGGGTCAGTCCCTGAATAAAATATAAGCAGCTATGGAACTTGTATAAATCTTTATTGTGTCATTCTAAATATTGGCTTAAAAATCGCTAACAAATATCGTGTACGCAAAGGTAGCAAAAATCAGATTTTTGTAAATAGTCGCTTACTATGCTTTAAATCGTGTTTGCATTTCTTACAAAAGTTGTAGAGGATTAAATTCTCTACCAATTTTGTTTTTTTTATAGTTAAACCGTTGCGATAGCGTGAGAAAAGTGCGAAGCGCTCCGAATACATATAGCGCAAGGTTAATCATGAATAGTTCATAATACGGCTTTTAAACTTAAATATTCATTAAACATTATATTTATTAAATATTTAATATATGATTGTGGTTCACGCTGTGAATGCAGAAAATCTGGGCTTTAATACTCTTTAGATTGTGGCCAGTGTAACATTAAATATATTTGGACTTTCGTCCCTTCCGATGCCATAGTTTTCAACATTTCTGGTACAATTTGGTCATATCCCGCCACCTTTTCTCCTTTTACATTAGCTCTGGTCTTTTTTACTTCTTTCTCTTTTATATCGTTCTGTTGTTCCTCTTCAATACCTCTATAACTCGTTTCTGTTTTCTGTATAATTTGTTAAGGTTAAGTAGTTCTTCAACATATTCTTTCCATCTTATTTAATATTAAAGTCAGAATGACAGTTTTGATCTATTATTGGGAAATCTTTGTGTCCATGTGGTAAAATATTTCCTAATTAAAAGGTTTTAAATTTACTCTGGTAAGTGAGCAAAAACAACTTCTGCTCGGAAGGATTAAGGCAAATAAATACAAGCAATATTCGTTTTCCATTTACCCTATTACCAAGAAGGAATAAATGAGGACTTACAAAGCAACCCAGAGACGTCAAAATTTGTAAATCTGTAAAAGCGAAGTTTTGCAAATCTACAAATTACAGCAATAAATTATTAATTAAAGGTATATATTTTGACTTCTAGAATCGATCAAGTACGACAATGTATTTATGATCTTAAATTGCATAATATATTTATATTAGACCGGGATGCAATTAGTTACAGCTAAATATTAATATTTATTTAACATTGAAGGAGTAGTTTAATATTGGGATTAATTATAAAAAACAGACATTAGAACACATTGTGTCACTGTAATAATATATTAATTTATTTTCAGGATCGCAAAATGTTGTAAAAGCTTATTTAAATTGTAGAATCTTGTATCACATTAAAAGTTATCAATTTTAACAATATTTTATTAAGTTTTCGTTCTGCCTATAACAAAAATAAGTGGAAGTGTAAAATCAGGTTATTCAAGTAGCGGTTCTTTTACAATCTTGACGAATCTACCTACACGATATCCTTTTATTTACAGTGGTTACACTGCTTGTCATTTGCAAGGCAAGTAACGCGCTATCCACATTAGGTTTTATTAGATCTTTGCGTACAATTAAACAAGGTGTTCTTGCGTTCTTGACGCGGTCTCTTTTCGTCAAAGTCGTGCAGTATCCCGCTGACACCATATATTTCTTACTTTCTCCTGTTTGGTCAACCAATCAGTCAATCATGCTGATGACCACTAGGGCTGGGCGACACCATTCGACAGGTATGGATATTCGATAGTGTAGAGTATCAATACTACTCAAAAGTTTCGAAGTATTAAAAGTTTAGAAAGTATGAAAAGTGTCAAAGTATCAAAAATATCGAACTATCGAAAGTATCTCAAATATCTAAAGTATCGAAATATCAAAAGTATCGAAGGTATGGAAGTATTGATAATATCGAATGTATCAAAAGTACCAAAGATGCTTTAGTTGGCTACTATGTATCAATGGTTAAATAATTAAAAACTGCAATAATTTCGATTCTTCTTATACTCTAAATCATTCCTATATTTGCATACCATCAATACCTTTGATGTTGCCAATATTCTGGACGCTACTATTTTTGATCCGTAGTTATCCAACTTTGTATTGTTTCAGTATTTGATATTTTCATTACTTTTAACACCACCAATAATTTGGATGCTGCAATATCTATGTGGCTTCTCATACTCTAAATTATTTAAATACTTCGATATTTGTGATACTTCAGATACTTTTAAATACTTTCGATACTTTTGAATACTTTCGATACTCGATACCGGCAAAGCTATCGATACTTTGTGAGTCAGTATCGATACTTTGCCCTAATGGCCACCAATATGTCGTAGTAGTAAACCATTATCCATTATCTGGTGGTAGCTTCTAACTATTGTCGTAACAAAAGTATTTTCACATTTTGAAAATAGCACGAAGGGCAAGTAAATATAACCTTAGATGCATTACACGTACATACTTTAAAATTAATTTGATGTAATCACGTAAGAATTAGTGTTATCAAGGGCGTCGCCAGCTCACATGCTAGAGGGGGGCAGAAAAAAACAACCGGTGAGGGCAAAACTACTTTTGTAATTGTACAATTAAAAACAAGATAATGCCTAAATTTTATATATCGTTATATCTCAAATAAACATCGATATATTTTATGCGGACAAACGATACTTCGATACGGGGGTTGTGTGATTTAGCACTTTACAACACCTCATAAAATTTTGGAGGTTTCGGAGATTGGAGGGATTTACTTATTTAATATCTAATCTTCGTCTTCTAAGTCATCCCGTAAAGTTACGAAAAATATATAAACCGCATTTCACTTAACAGTAAATTTTAAACAGGAGTTTTTATATTGAATGATATTACTTATATAAATATAATTAACAACCCGCTGCCAAAAGCTGCAGTATTTGCTAAGGAATGCAAATTCTTATAATGAAGATAAAATGATAAGTAATGAAATATCAAAAAGTCATACGTTAGATAAGTATAAGATTAAATAACAACAATAATGAAATGATACAGACGAAAAAGATTTTATGAAAAGTTTAATTTTAATTGAAATATACCTAAAGCTAGGAAAAGAAATACAGCTTGCTATTAACTTACTTGAAATACCTGTGGTTATAGTTGTATCTAGATGGTTATGACTTTGATGCCGTATTAGTGAATTATTTGGATATTATTTTGGTAGGATTAGCAAACACATTTTTTCTGAACTTATATTTATTGGAAATCTTGTTATTACAACATTCTACTTTATCAGCAACAAATCTTATTGTCATGCTAACCTGTTTACTTCTTATTTTTGCTCTTTGAGTTTTTGACTAGTACTTTGAATCTTTAATACACAAATGTGAGATGATATATTGGAGGTACATTTGAA
Source organism: Rhyzopertha dominica (assembly GCA_025024175.1). Lineage (NCBI taxonomy): Eukaryota > Metazoa > Arthropoda > Insecta > Coleoptera > Bostrichidae > Rhyzopertha > Rhyzopertha dominica. Next base: position 19,806,389 of record QCXZ01000003.1, read on the forward strand.
CTGGGCAATAGTTCTAATCCCTAATACGTTTATTACCCAATATTTCAAATAACATTTTTTTTCAAATATTATTGCATGGAAGAGTCTAGTTTGCCGGTATATCAACCGCATTTTATTTATTTAAAATTTTAAGTACATAAAACAAAGACATATAGATATATTTTTTGCTTACTTATCTATATCTCTGAATAAGAATGTAATGCAAAATTGAACAGTAAACCTTATGAACCTGTAGCTATAGTTATTGTTGGAGGATATTTGGTGTCAAGTTGGCGAAGGCCCCTCCGTTTAATGCTGCATTATGCAGTAATAAATTTAGTAATATTTAATACATTAAATATACTAAATTAATATAAAAACTTTACACACAACATAAATCTCAGTTTGCCTCCCCATTCTAACTTTTCCTCATTTGTCTGACTTCCAGAGGGGGACAGCTGCCCCCCTGCCCCCCCCCCCCTTGGCGATGCCCATGAATGTTATTTTCAAAACGGAAAAAATTCAGAGTAAAACAGTTTCCTGAGGTAGCGTAGTCGTGCGACTTCATTAATTTATCGTATCTGTCCATTTCAGCAATAGTCTTTTTGGGGTTAATATAGATTAAAATKAATTCTAATAGTTGCAAAATTGAACGGACGCCATTGACACCCTATACATTGTAAAATAAATCCAGAGGACGCAATATATGAAATTAAAAACAGGTACGATAAGGTTCGATAACTGCCTTTATATACTGATTTAAAATGCTTGATTTATAAGTATAATTTTGTAGTGGAGGTATTTTTTCCACTTTTGGTAGGTATATTGGAAAACTCACAATTTTGATGCGGGCGGGGGTTAGAAGTCGCTTTCTTTGCACGGTTTGTATTTGGCTAGCGGTACCCATGACTGTTTACCAGAATTTTACCTTTTCCATATTCTAGAAAGCTGGTCCCAAGGTCGTTGAAAAAAAAATTACTTTTTTTACGGGTGATTATTTTTCTTTCATAATTCAATATTATGGCACCAGGGTTGGTACGAGCTTAAACAAAAACAACAATACTTCATTTGATCTCATTTAAAGGCAACTTTCATTCTCTCCATGTATTTGTTTAGAAAATTAAAATCGGACAATTCAATTTACAGTAGTTATAGGTGTTTAATCTAGAGATTTAATTGACAAATAGTCTCACAGACGGCACGTCCGCGTTTATGCCATAAAATTAGTCAGGAAATTTCTACGGCAACATGGCCGGATCTTCAAAACGTGTGCGTATCGAGGATCCAGATTTTGACGAAACAGTTTTAAATTGATTTCATTAAGTAGGAAGTAATGCCAGTGATATTTACGATGTCCCAGACAATAACTCTGTACAGTCACTAGGCAGTGACGATGAAAGTGAAACGTCATTTATAGTACATCCATTGCCTTCTTCTCATATCAAGAAGGCAATGGTACATCGGATAGTGAACCGCTTTTTGTAACTATATAACCTTTTCAAACAAGTACCATGCAAGCAATGCATTAAAACTTTACCAGTGCTTTGTTTATTCACATGTATTGAACATACTGCAATTTAAAGCACACTTCAAAACAACTAGCCCTGTCATCAACCATTTTATATCTATTTTTTGTTATCATCTAATTTAGCAAATACAATAACCCAAAAAATTATCAAAAATAATGGTTGCTAAATTATTTAGAAGATTTTAGGTTTCTTGCTTTAATATATTTTGCCGTCTCCTAAAAAACCTCACGTCCGCAGTTAAGGGTTAAGCAAGGAGATTCTAATAAAATTCGGGTAAATCGCTCAAAAATTACCTTCTAAAAGTGATTTTTTTAAAATCGAAGATGACACATCAGTAGCTACGAACTAAAAATTTAAATGATACGGGGGTTACGTTAAATTTAATTTAAAAACCACTTTCATTATCTACATAATCCATACATAGGGGTTTCAATATGAAGATGTTTCAGTGTCGCATTTGTAATCCTTATACCGTTTAGAATAGATTAATCGACTTCACTTTATCATATAGCAAATATGCGGCTTTTAAAATCAGAAATAGCGCTATGACTCTGGCTATTTAAAATTTCTGAGTTGGCAACAACTTGGATTTTGAAAAAAACGTCCTTTAGAAGGTGTTCTTTAACCACATTACCCGCATTTTAGCCGAACCTTTCAACTTAAGGCGTTCCAAAGTTACATAAGGGATGGAGACTAGACGCACACTGTATAATTCTTTATTTACTAACGTTTTATACAGTGCAATTTGGTTGGACATTTTGTTTGACGTAGTACAGTGGTTTACGCTTGAACTTCCTAGGGGACCGCTGGCTTTGTTGTTTTTTCTGTTCACATCTTTTTGGAGACTCAACACTGCTGACGGCTTCATCATTTTTAAGTGAGTCTCGTATGTAATCGGTAACATGGTCGAAGAAATTGGAGTCGATTACGTTTAGAGGTATTGCTACAAAATCTCCGTCTCTTGCTTTGTTAGCGTGAATTCTTTGGTACTTTTCTTTAACAACAATATTATCAGGTATAAGAAATTGAAACAGTTCTGTTGTCCATTCTGGCGCTCCTTCAGGCGAGACTACGTACTGCCAACCAGGAATTCCTAAGTAGGCTATTGACATGCGAAGATAGGTTGTTAAATCATCGGCCAGGAAGTGGAAGTCCATTCTAGGTGTACATAACCAAATTGTCGGTAGGAAATTCGGATGAAGGTATACTAGTACAACCCTCGCCCCGCAATTTAAATCGTCTAAAACGTACAGTTTACTTTCAATTCCTAATTTAAGCTTGTACTCCTTGCCATACAGTTTTATTTCGGGTTCGCTGGTAGTAATATACCCATAAATTTGTACTAAGTCATTTAGGCTATTTACCTTAATTTTACCCTTAACGTTGTTGTGGGAGGAACAAGACGTGTCTGCTTGATAGTTAATGGGTTCGAGATCAGTAATATTCCAATGATAGTAAATACCATTAGTTGCGGCATATAAATTTTTCATATCTTCCGGTAAGCGCACGCCATTCCTCACTTCCCATTGGGAAATATCAGAATCTGTTGCACCAGCAACTCGTACCATATAACTTTCGTGGATCCCTAATTTCTCAAGTAACTTTGGCAAACCGAGCAATAAATTTCCATAAAACGAGTCTTCCGATACACGATCAACTTCAAACTGCATTTGGATTTATTTTAATTTGGATTAACTGCATTTGAAACATATTTGACATTGACTGTTATTTAAATTTGATACGCTGAGGACAGCCATGATTAATCAGAATGCAGTAATTTTAGAACACACAATTTGAAAAACCTTTTTTCTGTCTTAGGAGAGCCAATAATCCACCGCATAGTGGATTTTTTCTTTTTCTTTTTAATTAATACAAGAGCATTTCATGGCTTTCCAGGTGGATTCTGGTACCCCTAATAAAGTTTCAAGAGTGTGAGTGTAAGGACAAAATTTGGCAACACTTTGAAGGGCTAAAATCATGCTCTGAAACGATTTTTAAGGTAGAATGCTATGGAATTTTTCTGTAATAATGATATAGGGTCTTTTTTATAGGCAATCGTTTCTTCAAAACCTTGCATTAAATTTGAACGTGATGTTATGGATAATTTAAGAAGCCTATTTCACACTATCCTTGAGGATGATTATTAGCCTCATTCTTTTATGTGGTTTTCCCGATGAGCCTATCCACGACTGCGATAGTTACTAAAACGTGACATGAGTCATTTTCTCATTCTGTAAATTCATCATTCATGATTCGTTTCTGCTTCAGTATCGGCTTTTCTCTGACGAGTTATCAATCGGTTAAGCATTCGAGCAAGTTTGTCCATGGCAATGGCCGCGAACTGTTGAACAAATATAACTTCTCATACAGTTGGAGAAGTTTATTTTCAAAAGAAAATGATACGCGGGAATTTATTTTTGGCATCTTTAGGGATTCACTCCTACTCACAATCAGGCATCTCTGTACTTGTAAATAAACACGAAATAGATGCTGTTGAGCAAGAATACCGATAGTTATTGTTTTAAACTTTTCTAAAGGGAGCGTCATAGATTGCGAGGAAAATTTTTAACTCTATATCGGGAGGAGTGTACCAGTCTTAGTGAAATATTCAACAAATTTTATTCTTACATTCCCATTTCGGGGATTTTTGAAACATTATTCGGCACACCAGAACTTGTCTGGAAAACCATCATTTGCTTTTGTAGGAATTGATCTAAAGATTCGGCTTATTTTTTTACGAAGTGCAGTGGATTACAGTGGTTCTATCCTYAAAACATATGTAAGCTTGGTAGAGAATTAAGCAATAATGGACTGGTACATGGCAAATGGGCACTGACTTTCGTATTGATTGGAGACAAAACAACAGTTTGAAATAATTGCTAGTTATTGTTTTATTTTTCTTTATATCCGGCTTTTTATTATCATATGTACCTCCATGATTTTACATTGAACGCATCTGTCGTAGCCCTTTTTTTAATAATTTTCATTCACTAGTTTATTTGTGAGCCAGCAAATCTATAAAATACCCTAGGTGCGCGTTTAATATCTTCTTATAGTAGTCACATTTTTCTCAAACTCTAAAAAGGCACAACAGTCGCTATATACCATATACCTACCAATTTGAGAATTTAGATACCAAGGGGGTCATGTGGTACTTATTTGTATGACAGTCACTTACCTAAACGCGAGCGTTTATAACATTGAAATCGGACAACCCTTAAAGATTTCAATCCAAAAACGGTTCACTGTCACATTTGTAATAAATGAAACATGTATGTCTGTTAAAGCAGCAAAAAGTATGCTCTGGGACGTTATGATGTCTCTCTCTTTTTTATTTACTTCTCACTTTACCTGTATGAACATAGAACCATTTTGAATAAAAAATGCAACGGAAACAGGAACAAATAATGTATTAACGATATGTGTAACAAAGCGCAATACAACAGTCAGAATAACTAACACGGACAACAGATATCGCCGGCTGGGCTCATTTACGCATGCGTCACTGTACCGATTGAGTGCTAAACAAGTTTAAGTCGCGCACGCGCCGTATGATGCCTTCAAGATCAAACGTTGTTGCAAATGAGCTTCTAAATAAAGTATAACATGACTCTCTTGCTATTTAAAATTTCTGAGTTGGTAGCGACCGTGGCGACATACTGATTTCTTAGGAAAACTAAGAAGAAGCATCTAACTTCAGTCTTAAGCGTTGAAAATTCGTTAATATTTTTATTTATACAATTTAAAAAGATTGCATTTCCAAGGTAAATTTAATATTTAACATTTATAAATACCTAAAAAAACATGTGTTTACTTACTATATTTAATATTAAATTCATTTTAAGTCATTTAAGTCATATAAAATGAGGAAAGAGGCCCAAAAATCAACATAATTAAAACAACTTTAAACGATTAGAAAAAATTAAATGTTAATCACGAGTTAAATTTAAAATATTTATTATTAAACCCTGAGCTTCCAATACTCAATCATCTTGATCCTCGGAGGAAGTAACCACCCGAACAAGACTTTAGGGAAAATACTGAATCCTAAAGAAGAAATGAATGGAAAACCCCATATTCTAAAAGGCAATTATGAAAAGTTAAAAAAATAGATTTGAATGAATAGGCCAAAGAAAACCGCGAAATTTCAACATTAAGAAAAACTTCGTACAAATTACAAATAACGTTATAATCTTTATAAAAAAGGTAAACAAATACATATAACAGGGGGTTGAAAATATAATTCAGGACAAAACATAACCAGCAACAAACTGCAGGAAAAAATAAACTATACATCCCTAGTAATATTTATATAGATGCTTACAAAAAATAAATAATACAGTAAACGTAGAGTATAGAAAACTGTAAGACCTTAATAAGAAAATACATTAAGAAAGTTTATAGATTAAATTCCAGAATTAAATTATTTGCATAAAATCATGACATAAAAAACACAAAGAGATAAGTTAAAAATAATAAAAAAGAACAAGAAGTTAAAGCTATAAAATTTAAAATTCTACCTATAAAACGAATACCTGAAAACTTCAAAATCTGTGAAAATATAAATATGAAAAATATAGCCTTAAAAAGAACGTGTATAAAAGATGGAAGAAAGCTAAATATTTCCCTCCACTCATTATTAAGTCAAATTAGAAATTAGCACCAAAGCCAAATGTAAATATTGTCAAACAAGACAAAAGTAACCAACAGCTAATACCTCGCTACAAAAACAGCAATTAAAACGAATCAGCAAATAGACCTCCATCTGTTGCCAAAGTGGAAGAATGCCTAAGGAAGCAACTGAACGTAATTTATCAGAAATCCATACAAATCTTCTAGTTTAACGCGTTCAAAGGTTAGCATGTTTTAAATTATTCTACGCATATTTTATCCAAATCTTCTAATTTAACCCAAATAGATAATATCGATAGATTTTAGAGACGGATTGTAAGCACACTGTAAAATAACGGTGTGAATCCTATTGATAGTTGATACTAAGTGTGGTGTATTAAAGCACACCAATAAAAGCTGATTTGTCGGAACGAAGTAGTTTTAATGTATCAGTGACGGAAAACTTTGGTTAGACAAGGAAATAGCAAACGTTGAATATATGGGTTCCTAATCCGATATCATCTAAGCATACTTTACATATAATCTATTTTCTGGAAGTAAAGTGGTTTCCCAGCTTGTATCCAGATAAGAGGAAAATAGGCAATTGCTATGCTACATCAATTTGCAATTAACAACGGAATTATGCTTCGCTGTCTACTGTGGGTGAAATACGCGGTCATATATCCCAACACACAAAACTGTCGCTAAAGTTAATTTAAATCGGAGACCGATATGGTTTGGTACGACCGCCAAGTATGCGATTTTACGACTAATGGAACTGCAATCTGTTTAAGGGCCGTCAATGTCGGTATGACTACAAATAGAAGGGTGCGAATATTAATGAGAATATATATTCTCATGACAGGACAGCACTTGTACGTTCCGATTTCAGTTAAATGATGGCGTGCGCTGGCTTTGTCTGCTTTTAAACTAGGCCATGTGTGATAGAGCTGTCAAATTGAAAGCCGTATTATAGCTAATTGGGTATTTGCCAGGTATTTATATTTTATTAAATTGCATATTAATAGGTAGCACCTAATCCACAAAACAGCTGTGACAGCTTATAAATTCGAAAAAAATGGATCGTAAGATGTATTTTTAATATTAAAAATGTGAATATTTAAAGGGACCGCCCAAACGCGAACATAATGGCCGTGACGCCAGGTGTCTTGTAAATGGCCGCTTGTTTACATCTGGGGTCAGCGCGTCACGCGTCACCCTCAGCCCGTCAATTTATGAGTTTGTTGTTTGCGTTCATTTAGTGACAATTAAAATACGTCAAGAAAAAGTGAAGTACTTATGAGTTATGACTTCTGAAGGCATGTTCATTGTTATGGAATTTGTATACAGCGACGAGCGGTTCAACGCGGCGGAGATGAGGAACCTAAAAGTAAAAGCAACAGCATAACTGAACTTTTTATGAAATTAACGTAGCATTGATAATTTGATCACAGTGGGTTGTTAGAAACATACTATTTGTAAACATAGAAATGTAGGAATCAAAAATGTACCCTAAACTTGACATTTATTTTAGAGGTCAGAATAAATATAAATTGCCATTTATTTTCGGGGCTCTTACGGCTCGTTTCCGATCTGAGTAAGAATATATGGGGAACAACCTCGTTCTTTATTATAACATTTTCCTTTATCAACTCAAAACGCATATAATTTTTCATATCCTCTTCAAGCTATAACAAAATGGAAACTGAATGGTAAACACTTATAACCCCAAAAATAATAATAAAACTTACAGTAAGAATTAAGATGATCTTCACAATAGAAAAACAAACTTTGCGATTTCGGCATATCACGTCTAGGGGCCTTAAACAACTTCTTCATACGTTGATAATCTCGAGGAAAGGTTACAAAAATTTTGTTAGCTGTACTGACTGAAGCACTTTTATAACCATGTACAAAACAACACTTGTTTTGTTTTCCATACATAATAGATGCTTGTGAAACTACACATATCACTTTTTCGTATTAGCTGGAGTTTCATTTGTAATTGGGTAATTGTCATGTGTTTATATTTTATTAAATTGCATATTAACAGGTAGCATCTAATCCACAAAACAGCTGTGACAGCAAATAAATTAGAAAAAATGGATCGTAAGGTGTATTTTTAATATTAAAAATCTGAATATTTAAAGGGACCGCCAAAACGCGAACATATTGGCCGTCACGTCAGGTCTCTTGTAAATGGCTGCTTGTTTACATCTGGGGTCAGCGCGTCACGCGTCAGCCTCAGCCCGTCAATTTATCAGTTTGTTGTTTGCGTTCATTTTGTGACAAGCGAATTAAAATACGCTAAGAAAAAGTGAAATACTTATGACTTATGACTTCTGAAGGCATGTTCATTGTTATGGATTTGTGTACAGCGATGAGCGGTTCAACGCGGCGGAGATGAGGAACGTAAAAGCAACAGTATAAGTGAACTTTTTATCAAATTAACGTAGCATTGATAATTTGAACACAGTGGGTTGTTAGAAACATACTATTTGTAAATATAAAAATGCTCGTTTCCGTTTCCGGTCTAGCTAACAGTCGAATATTTGGGGAACAACGTCGTTCTTTATTATAACATTTCACTCTATCAACTTAAAACGCATATAATTTTTCATATCCTCTTCAAGCTATAACAAAATGGAAACTGAATGGTAAACACTTATAACTCCAGAAAGAATAATAAAACTTACAGTAAGAATTAAGATGATCTTCACAACAGAAAAACAAACTGCGATTTCGGCATATCACGTCTAGGGGCCTTAAACAACATTTTCATACGTTGATAATCTCGAGGAACGGTTACAAAAATTTTGTTAGGTGTACTGACTGAAGTACTTTCATAACCATGTACAAAACAACACTTGTTTTGTTTTCCATACATAATAGATGCTTGTAAAACTACACGAATCACTTTTTGGTGCGACCTCTTGCATTGTCCCTTCAATGAACACCGCACAAAAGCTTTTCCAATACAAGAATGATACTACACCATTAAACAGCACGCTCRTCGGTAATGTTTACATGACACTTGACGTCACGAGTTGAATAACCTTGGATAGAAGCGTTTTGGCGGTGACTCCTAAGATTCGAATTTCAGACCTGAAATTCTCTACCTACAAATATTTTTTATTGTTTTTAACATGGCGTGCAATATATATGCACTTCAGGATTCATTTACGTAATTTTCAAAAAAAGTGATAATATCCAATTACACGAGTTACTGTAATATGCTCTAGCCCAAGTATGATGTACGAAAGTTTACCTACATCTGCCTAATTAAAAAACGATACCCTGGGATGAGATTAGTGCGTGACGTAGAAAACCATAAGTGGGGTCAGTAAATGAGTTGCTATTTTCAACGAAATCAGATGGAACTGGCCCTTGTCCTTCCATTTATAAGCAGGGAGGCAGCTGTTGCACGTTTTACTATATTTAAATTATGTGTTTTCAGCATAGGTTTCTTAAGGCACCCTATGAACTTCTACGTCACACGCCTAACCACATTGCGGGGGACCAAGTCGTTTTCTAGTCTCTGGCGCTCAAACTTTATAATGTAATTTTTTATAATAATACTACACACAAACTATCGATCTTTCACGCTGACTGCAAATTATTTGAGCAAAGAAAGACAATCGTATCGATTTAGTGTTATGATAGGGTTTATAGATCTGTTATCATATGTTCAGCAATTTATATGGCAAACAAAATAAAGGATTTTCAATGGGTTAACCTTCCAATTTTAATGGGAATCCTTATGACAACCTAACAATTTGTTAAAATGTACCAGACTATTTAAATAGTACCTACTCAACATCGAAGGCTATAAAATATTACTGTAATTGTACCTCAAGTTTATTTTAAGTAATGTATTAAGTAAGATTACAATAATTATTACTTATGAAGTATGCGGTCAAAATACAACTTTTTCGTGTTCTGTCTACATATAATTTCAATATTTTACAATTACATGGTCATAATTGAATTATGAACTTTAAAAGAACGCTTCATTTAACTAAAATTTCGCTGGTAGAAATTCGTCGTCTCAAAATCGTCAGCAAAATGTTTATGACACATTGAGGAGACATCTGCAGAGTGCAGACATATAATTTTAATTATATGCGATGTGTTTTGTTTGGATAAGTGTATTTTACGTTTATTTATAGTATCTTTTTAAATAGGTTTTTATTACTTTGTAATTTTAATATATCTATTAATAAATAAGTTAGCTACATAGTTTCAGTGAGGAAAATAGAACCCACAAAGTGAACAGGTTTACGAGAAAGTTCCTTGAACTTGTGTAATGATTGTTTCATGTGGATTCGGGTTAATGATTATCAATATTTGAAATGTATGTTGTGGCATTCTCAAGTCATCTTGGTAAATGGGTATATTTATTTTCTGAAAACAGGCTTTCAAGGGTACATTAAGCAAATAAAACGAAAATCTAAATATGGTTTTTCATAAGTTGTTCTGTATTTGAAATACAGGCCGTTAAAGTAGTAGTAAATTCTATTATTTTTTGTTATAACTTTTATTATACTAGCCTTGGAAAACCGATACCTTACCTAAATACCTATGAAACTAAGCGTTTAAAAAAACGTTTCAGATTAGCTAAAGGGCGTCAGAAGATTTATCTACCCAGCTTATAAGTCTGACCTTGGGTTGCGCCATAAAGGTCAGGCCAAGGTCACCACTTTTTTTTTAATATAAACCCCCACTTTAATAATATTCTTACAGGTTATCTCAAGAGAGTTCCAAAACACCAAGGAATTTATATTTTTCTTTAAAATTGCCTAACGGACCTTTGAAGTTATGCTAATATGCCGATGGCGTCGTAGCTTCGAAGGTCTATAACTTAGGCAGGTTTGAAGAAAAATATAATTCCTTCGGTGTTTTGGAAGGCTCGTGAGATAAGTTACCAGCATATGTTCTAATATTCTCCTTGTAGTGCATCTTGGGTAATGCTAATATCGATGGAATCATAACTTCAAAGGTCCATAACTTCTATAGCGTTTTGGGAAGCTCTTGAGTTATGCTATAAGAATATGTTATATAAATAAAGGTTTCTATGAAAAAAACAAATCGTGGTGACCTTGACCCGTACTTAATGGCGCAACCCAATGTCAAACTTATAAGCTGAGAAGATATATCTTTTGACATCCTATAACTTTTGTCTGAAAAATTATTTGAAAACGCGTAGTTTGCGAGATATTTAGGAGTTTCTATACTTTTACTCACACATTATATAAATCTTAATATTTCTTGCGTAGAAATTGATATATTATAATCCGCATCTGATCCACGCTTGATGCTCGAAAAATGAATATCATGTATAAATATGCTATATTACTTTATCGAATACTCTTTTGGTGCGATAATTATTAATAAAAACGTTTTTCTCTAAGATTCCAAATAAAACTGGGTTTCATGTTTATGATAATTCATATTTACTCTTAGTAGCAAGCGTGATATAACTAAGTTTAAACTTTCAGATGAAAGCTCCACGCCAGATGGAAGCTTCTGTGTGGACAGTGTTCATCGTCCTCATAGCAGTATGCCCGGTTATACAAAGTATTCATGTTAAGGTAGGTAAACATAAATACATATACGATATTTATTAATAACAAAATTACGCCTATGTCGCGTCGCCTGCGTCAGAACAATCTGTGGACAGCTGTTTCGGCTTATAAAATCTCCTCAGCACAGCTATAGTCCCAACGCAGACAACACAGCACAAATCAAAGATCATAGATCAATGTAGGCGATGTGTATGCGAGAATTATAATGTGGATGACATCATGCCATCTAGTGTCAATTTAAAGGTATTATCTGCAAGTAATCTGTGATCTGAACGATTTTTTAAATTGCCACTAGAAGGCATGGTGTTATTCATCTTATAATTCACGATATTTATTGTTTATATGCATTAATACCTACTAATCTGAACTGCATTAAAATTGGTACGCGCATATTGTCGTGAGAGTGTTTTTAAAGTCATACTTGGTTTGGCTTGGCTTGGCGATTGATTATTTTCAAAATCGGTTAAAACCGTGTAGTATCTATATTTGCGTTCTGCATAATTAATTTTATATTATTAATATTTCTTCTGCTGAAATTTGTGTTTGCTCTTAAGTTCATAATTATTGAAATCAAATTGGAAATGATCTTTTACTTTACATATCATGAGAGATGTTATATTTAAATTACTCTTTATAAGAAAAATATCAATTACAGACCTTTATTTTTTTAATAATCGACAGTTGCTTGCAACAAATCGCAGCATTCACATCTAATGCCGGCATTTAATATTTTTATATGCCCTAAACGCAAAAACTATCTAAGGAATCAATTGCGTTAATGATCCTGTATAACCACAGTTCTTCTTTACTGTGACATCACATTGGAGTTCTGTAATCACAATCGTTACGGCTCCGAGCACGCACGGTCCACCACCGCTCGCTCGCCCACCACCCTTAAAGAACTCAATTATTCTACGGATCACGTCCGCCGACGCTGCCCTTTAGTTGGAGATAAAAATGTAATATGACTGTGGAAACCCGTGACATTTTTCAAGAATTATTATCGCAGTAAGCGTTGGATTACGATCAAAAGAGTAAAACGAGGTGACGTCTTTTATATCCTTAGAATTGTGGCTATGAAATATTCACTTCTTGAAGTGGTTCATGCTTTCCTAGCTATTTCAACAGGTAGTACAGCAGCGGCTTGAATAAATGAATGTAGTAGTGATGTCAGTATTTTCAGTAATCGTCAAAATGTTCAAAAAGCACGGTTACAACTTCACAATGTCATCGATTACATCAGTAACCGTCTCTGAAGTTCCCAACAGCAGCGAGACTCGCCAGAGTCTGGCAGCCAGACCGCACATTCTGGGTTCGATTACTTTGTAATCTTGGAGCTAAAATCTCTGCCACAGCTGGCAGTCTTGCTTTATGTTATGTTAACAATGTCACGTATAAAACAACAAAATAAACTACACATACTAAAATAAACACAAAAATTCAGTCATGAATAACAATGTAAAAAAGCAATGTTCAAATATCAAAATGAAAAATGCAGTAAAAGCGTATCAGTCGGATTCTGAGGTTGTTACATCATCGTCAACAGACTATGGAATATAAATTTGTATTAAAAAATAATTTCATGTTGTCAGTAATAATAAAACTGTGAGCATGTATATTTGTTCTTTGCATTTATAATGTTACTAGCGAGCCACCCCGGCTTCGCACGGGTAGTTGAGTATATTATTACACCTACAACCGAGCCTACAACAAATACGTACCAGTCGTCAACTCCATTCGCTCCAGTGGCGGCTTCTCGGCGTAGGCAAGGTAGGTACCGCCTACCTTGCAATTTCAATCAACAGTGCCATAAAAAATAAATAATAATTAGCTAGAAATTTATAATTTTTTAATGCAATTTGTTTTTATACCAGTGTTTATTTAATATTTCATCTCAAGTTTACCCATACCGCTCAAAAATTGCGAACCACGTTATTACGGCGAACGCTTAAATTGGGAATAGGCGACACAACTTGACCAACTGAAATTAATTTGTATTTGTGTTCACTCTGCATCTGCACCGTTAACGACCGCAGTTGACGGTTAACGTAGTAAAATCTTCGCGCATTATAGATGCTTCTCAGGCGGAATGATCGGTCGCCTACGACAAACTTTGTATGGACTCGGGCTATTCGCATTGCGAAAAAGGGCGATGGAAGTTTTAAATGACACCGGTAGACGGCAGCAACTTGCAAGTGTGAGATTTTAACATTTTTTTATCGTCTTATTCAAAATGAAACATCATAATAATCATGCAACAGGAAGACGCGACATAGGAATATGTTATATAAACTTTCAATTTTCTCTGAACAGTTACAACACGGATAAGATGAGGTGCTCTATTATTTAAATTAAGTACTGTTTCACAAGTTTCGTTTACTTTTTAAGCGTTTTTGAGCTTATAGTTTGTTTTGCTAAATTTTTTGTTTAAGATTCGATTTGGATAAATTTAAGGTCGCTTAGAACAGAAAACGAATAAATGTGCGGTGGTATACGAATAAAAGCAAATGATTGACATGACCATTAAAATACACATATRCCAAGATCGAAGCCAATAATTATAATTGCTTATACTATATACGAGTATAAGGTGTCGCCTACCCTACTTGGAAGTTCACGAGCCGCCATTGATTCGCTCCAAAAGTCTGTTTATTACAAGAGTGCGAGCGCGGTATCGTCCGACTTATATATAAACAGTGGGTGACAAGGTTGGGCGGCGCGCAGCGTGGGGGTCATCGCATCAAGCTAGTCCCGTCATCGGGATAAGAAACGCGCTTTAATTTATTTTCGTGCGCGTTAATTTTTTGCGATAACTTTTAAGATATTCATTTAAATTATATGATGTAAAAGATCATAACAATGTGCACGAAAGGCTTAAGGTAACTACTCGTAACGTATTTAAGTTGATAAGGATTAATACTGTATCCGTCTAAATAGCTTCCCATTTACTGTATTGTACGTGACCATTTTTAGTAGCAAGAACGGGTTTAGTAAGCTATGCTTAAAAGATAGAAATATGCCATCCCTGACTTTTTTGTAGATCTATAAAAGAGGAATATCCCACCATGTATTGTTTTGTTATATCTAAAAGGAATTAGGTAGTGTTTTCGATGAAAACTCCCAGGCAGCTTGACTTTTTCCGACACTTCCAACAATTATCGTTATATTTCAACCAATTTTCACAAATTGACAAATTATTTACCTATACCTTTCTCATTAATCACTTATCTATTGGTGAAAACCGCATGAAAATTCGTTCAGTAGTTTTTGAGTTTATCGCGAACAGACTTTGTTTTATAATATGTAGTTATTAGAAAGCTAAAAGTTTTTCTGCCTTATCATTTAACGTTTTTATATCAATGACCAGTTATAAAAATTTTGTCACAACCCTATGAGAATGTAGTAACTACAGTACAATTTGCGTCAGTTTAGATATATTTTGATAAATATTTTATGCTCGAAATACCTTTTTCTTTTGATATTTTCAACAAAAAAAATTTGATATGAATTCTTTTCTCTTCAAAATATATTTTAACGTTTATAATATTTATCATAAACATTTTGTATATTTATTCTGTCAATCCTGCTTAATGCAATTTTTGGAATCAGTATATTGTAATTCTGAAAAAGCTGTTTGATAAAATTTTTGAAATCCTCATAATTTTTACTTTATACACGTTCTCTAGAATATCGCCGAAAGTTATTTCTCGAGGGGTGTATCACGGGCCAAATTTTGTGCACTAAAAATTCCTGTAATTCCCGTACATGGAATTTTATTGAATTCCACGGAGTTAATGAAACGATATCGAAAATCCTATGAAATTCCATCTAATTCTTGCAATTCCTAGAAATTACATCGAAATTCTTAGTAATTTCTGAAATTTTATGTATTTTTTATCTAGTGTGTATAGGAGTGCGTGTGTGTGTGTGTGTCTTTGGAGATAATTTTCGAAAACGTACACAAGTGTGATCGCACATTAAAAAGGTCTAAGCKCTTTTATGCAAGAAATAATTGAACTTTATGATACAAAAGTCAGATTTGAGCTAACAGCAGCATTGCTCATTACTGAAATATAAATAGCAACCCTCGCATTGCATTGAGTCTATTAAGTTTTAGTGTAATAATATAATTTAAAAAAATAAATACAAATTTCTTTAATAACAAAAAAAATTATAAATAATACAAACGATCTTATGCTAGGATAAACTTACAACAACCAAAGCAAAATAACAAATTTATAGAAGTGAGCATAAAGTTGGGAATAAAATTCTTAACTTAGTTATGTAATTTTTTTTCGATAAGCGCCCGAACAAGACGATATTTATTTTAAAATTGCCATCTCTTGACGTGAAAATTTTGTCAATGACGTCATTTGAATTATGACGTTATCATCAATTTTTTAAATAGCAACCCCCAATTTTTTTTTGTAAATAAAAAATAGAAAATTGTTATGCAAGGTATTACTTTTTATTGTTACTGAATACAGAATTGAAGAGTGTATCGAAAAATTAAAGAAAAGTATTAAGATGTTTCCATTTAAATTGATGTTGTCATAGTTCAAAAATGGATAACGTCAAAAAATGACAATTTTAGAACAAGAATCGACCAGTTCTAGCATTTCAAAAATATTATACAATTAAATTATTAATTTTGTTCCCAACTTTATTATAACACTGTTTTTGTTTCTTACTTTTGTAAAATTTATTGATACCTATGTTATCCGACTTAATCTGGAAAGGTTCAGATCAGATCGCAAAATATGCATTAGTAATGGGAATGCTATTTTCTAAAGATAAAACAAATCCCAAAACTTTATTATTTGTTACTGCATCATATTCAATTCATTCAGTAATTCTGCTGGCATCTTCTGACAACCATACAATTTTTGGCAAAATTCGCTATTTTAGAAAGTCACTCAGACCTTTGAAGTTAAATTTATAGAACATTATTTTGCAAACAAGCTCTCTTATATCTTTTTATATAAAAACATACAAAACCCGCAGGCTTTTGTCAAATTCAAGTTTTTTAGTAACAACTTTTAAAGTAGGCCAATGATTTACTACTTTTTATCAGAATGTAAACCATAAAATTTTGAACAATGTTTGTAAAGAAAAATTGTAAACATTTTAGTTGAATCGGCCTAAAATTTGTCAAAGACTACTCAATTAAGAGATTGGCTGTGTATGACACGTCTTACTTCCACAATCAGCACCCTGTCACTGTCATTCCTTAAAATTTCTACCGTAATTTCAAGTAATTCTGAACAATTTTTAGTAATTCCACACAATTCTTTGTAATTCCATATAATTCCAAGTAATTCCTCGTAATTCCGTGCAATACTTGGCGCGTGTATACTAAAATTCGTTAGTGATACACCCCTCGTTATTCCTTTTTTAGCAATAATATAAAAACTAAAAGTAGGTACCTGTGAAAAATATTTTGTCAGAGGACTGGTCTGTAAAGTGATATGAGGACGTCCTAATTTTAGCTCAAAATCCCTACATAACGATGAATTCAAAAAATCCTTCCCTAGACGGTCTTAACAATGTAATCTGGTTGTTGATTTAAATAGAGCGTCCGCACATCTCTTGCTAAAATACATTGATGTCCTATTAGACAGTCAAAAAACCGAGCTTAACCATAATTCGGCCGTGCCAAAATAATGGCCCTCGTAAATATCGTATACATAATATGCGTAGTGGTCATTGCGACACAGTCATTGAATTTGACTTGTCCCCTAGTCATAATATTTTATTCAAACCTTAGTAGGGTTGGAAAGCTACGATATAGCTTTTGAAAGGCTGGTGGCCTGAAGTGTGACGCACATTCACTGTAATAGTATACCGATGGCTCCTCTACAAAACAGAATTGAGTTGTTACTAATGCAACTTAATAATCAACTGCTCCAACGTGGCATAACAAATTGCGAGTACTTCGAACTGCATCTACCAAGCAGATTCTAATTCTGTCTGCATACCGGAAGTTGCCAACAGTTCTAATAGGGTGTCGGAGTAAATTGCTATGAGAAACTCAATCTAAAATTTAAACGAATTTTAGCACCCTAATTAGTTGGATACATCGAAAATTGTCCAAAAGCCATAAGATACAGCCGCTGTCTTGGCAGTGTTGCTTATTACTATCAAATTGAAACATTACTAAAATACTAAAAGATAAGAATTCTGAGTTAAAAATTAATGTTTCATAGGAATAAGAATCAAAAATCTAAACGCTTAATAACATTTATTGATTCAACCCGCAGGTTCTTCGTTAAACATTTTGTAAGGTACTAGAAAGTACCCCTTTGGTGCTCTACATTTTGTACAAATAAAATAAAAGTAGGTGGGGAACGAAAAACGTCATCTACTAACAAAAAATTATGATGTGAACGTCATTGGTTTAATGTCAGTTTAGTCTATCAAGGTTGTGTCATAGCAGCATTTTTGTATACAAGATATACGGGTGAAATTACAATGGGAGTATGTAAATATTGTGTTGTATTTTTATTTAGCTACATCATTTTCTTAAGGCTATGTATAACGCCATTCTTCGTTCATACCAAAAATAAACCTCAAAAACTGCAACATCGCAATACGAAAAATCACAGTTTTACTACTTTTACTGTAGGTATTCATGGCAAATATGTTTAAGTTGTTTATTAGAATATTTTGGATGCTCATCCTCCGGCTATATATGCGTTTAAATAAAAATCCCTTTTTGCCATGCCTGTTATTTTCCGTTTTACGGTTGCTTTGTTTCTGGAGATAACGCTACACGCGATTCGCACCTTTACGTATTGTCCCTTCACAAAGATAAAACGCAGTATATCAGACAAAACAGAAATACGGCTCCAAAGGAAACAGACACCCTTTTACGTCAAACTTACGACCTAACAAGTTGGATATCATTATTTATCCCGAGGCAACAGAATAGGTCCGCACAAATAAAGGATAACTCAAAAAGGGGGAATCAAAGATATAGTATCATACAGAGTCACGGTAACGGAATAAAAATGCGGTTTGTTCGTTTTACTGTACACAAAACAAAGGCGTGATCAAATTTGTTTAAAAGGAGCAAAACAGTGCAAGGAACAACGGTAGTGTAAAGGTACAAATACAACATTTTTTCGGTGAGTTTCTCTTCTGAATTTTAGCGCAAATATCTAAATTTCAAGTGCCTAATAATGACGCTAAGATCTAGATAATGCAGCGTTGTTTTAGTAACTGACCAAAGTATTCAATACAGAAAAACAACTTTTAAAAATTTATGCGATTCCGTAATAATTATATATCGCTTAACGAAAGAAGTTGTTCTATTTATTGTGAATTAAGACCAGGATGAATTGGAATGCATCAGTGTTCACAGCAGTTACAAGTTATTGTAATTCGATCTGCAGTATTTGCGATTCAAATTAAGTTTCTCGCGTCCGATCAGCTGATCGTTAGTGAAAGGTAGCTATCCGAATTATTCTTTGAATGGGCGAGTTCTCTCCCGAGCTGGTATACTGAAAAGCTTTTGCTAGCAATCTACAGCTTCTAAAATTACGTGGTGGTACAAATTATTGAAACGATGACAAAATACATGGTGAATCTAATTGATTGTTATGTACCTTATATATGAACATAATATCAGAAACTTATCTGCGTTTAACGAGTGCAAGTATATTATGACGTAGCATTACCGTTGATGTTTTCGGTTCCATATAATCCTGTGGATTTATAGCCAATATATTTAAAGAATCCAGTTTGAACTGCTTCAAGTCTATGTATATGAGTACATATACTGAGGATTCCACACCACAGATACATAGTTAATTTTATTTCCATTGTAAGCTAAATAAATAGTTAATAGTTAAATTTTTACATGCACGAATTATGAATCCAACTAATTTACTACTTTCCATCACGATGCTAATAATATGTTGAGCAAAGCTCATTTTATAATCAAGCAACACACCTAAATCTCTTATTTCAGAAACAGCTGTTAAAGTATGGTTACCTAAATGGTAAGCAAAGTTGAAAGTGACATAATTGCGGGTAAATGTAATACATTTGAATTCGTTCAAATTATATATAAGTTTATTTATTATGCAGTAATTAAAAAAGTTGTTTAAATCGTTTTGGAACAGCAAAGTGTCTGACAAAGTACAAATACGTGAATAAATTTTCAGATCGTCCGCGTATAACAGAATTTCACAAAAGCGGAAATGTATAATACTGTACATGTATATTAGAAAGATTAATGGTCCTAAATGAGAACCCTGAGGGACTCCAGGGGTAGCACAATAAGAAAGGGATGATGTATTATTAATATCAACTGTTTGAGTTCTATTAAATATTTAAAAAGTCAACCGCTTTAATAAATTACCACACACCCCTATATTAATTAGTTCTTTAATCAGGATGTTATGATTAATTTTGTTACCGGTGGTGTTTCACAAGAGGTTACTTTTTAACTAGTGCATTGTTACAAAATATTAAGTCTAGAAATTTATTCTAAGAATTTTTCACTGAGTTAAATTGCGTTTATCCATAAGTTGCTTAGATTACCCACGAAACAGGATACAGCATTTTCATTCCGGGCGAAAAGTCCATTTAAAATGTTTTTTCACGGCAATTAACACACCACCACATTCCTGTTCGCGAGTTTTGGTCCTTAAACCTCGAACATTATGATAAATAGCACTTAAGTTGGTTTCAATCATAAGAACAAAAATAGGTATTCATTCTTTAAGAGAAATTAGAAAAATTTAGAGAGTATGGTTAGGCATTTGGCGGTTACTGGTTGCTGGGCAGTGTTTATTTTCATTTTATCTAGGACCTCAAAGCTGATTTCCAGTACCCTGCTTGAATCGGTTTTACGCATAAATATTTTACTTTCACGTACCCAGCAGAATTTGTACGCGCAGAAATCCCTGGCTCTTTTGCGGAGAATTTTATTTTTCAGTGTTAGATGCTCATTTAAGAAGACATGATTACTGTTGCCGTCGAATCCCAAATCAGTGGTAGTGACAGCCCCGTTTTTACGAGCAGCATTTAGAATTTCGTTATTCGTCATACGCGACACAAATTTGACAATTATCGTTCTAACATCTTTGATAGTGGACGAGTTTCTTCTGCGAGAACGAACACGATGACAGGCATCTATATCATTGTAATTTAAGCTGCATTCAAGTTTATTTACAACCAATTTAACTACTTCGTATACATTTTCGTTGGCTTTCTCAAGTATCCCTCTGATTTCTAAATTATTTCTTCTAGAGTATTGTTGCAAGTTTTCCAATTCATTAGTAATTTTAATATTTTCAGCTTTAATTGTTTGGACTTCTGTTTCGAATTATGTTATGTTCTTTAGCGAATTGCGAATGTCTGATTTTATGTAGAAAGTCATCAATTTTATCTCAGCAAAATTGGACTGATTTGGCTAAATCAGTTTGATTAATTTTGAGTTCTTTGATTTCTTTAAAAATTGCATCCACCTTCATCGCAGTATACTTTTTAAGTTGGGCCGTTCCCTCTCTTTCTGGGTAAGTATTAGATGCGTCTTCATCCGTAGAATATTGGTCTTCACTAGTAGGTTTCTGGCAGTTTAGGACTTCCAGAAAAAGCCGGTATCTTAGCACAAGAAATATGATATGCGTTTTTTCATTTTCCGTTGCAAAAAAATTACTATTCCTTTCCAGTGACCACACTTATCAGGCATTCTGCTTGAAAAATCGAGTAAAGGCAGAATTCTTGATCAAACAAACTATTTAAACTAATTGTAATATGCTTTGGACACTCAAAATTTTAGAAACAGAATTACTTCATTTACCACTCGATTGCCTGAAAACAATAGAGCGTACTGACACTTGTGCACTGTCGTGTGCGCTGACATTGACACGTTCTAGTAACGCAACCGTTAAATACCAATTACTTCCACATCCAACAGATGGGAAGTATTGTATCGCGAAAAAATTTTTCAAAAATTTTAATTTGCTCATTCGCTTTAAAAGAGTAAAAAGGAAAAATAACAAAATTTGAGCAAAAAAAATTTCTTGTCTGTGTATCTGTGTGTCTGTGGTTTTGTTTGTGGACACGATAACTTACGAAAGACTTAATATATGAACTTGAAATTTGGCAAACGTATAAATCTCAACTTCCCAAAGCGACCTATTGTTTGTGGGGTAAGTAGGGTATCAGGAAGGGGGGTAACTACCTTCTTAGCAAATTTTTATTTTTTTATTTTTTTTCGTTTTAGTATGTGATTATTAGTATTACTGCGAGTATTATTCGTTCTTATAAATTTTCGGTGCAGCAAATTGTTTAGAAGACTTTAGCAAAAGAGCGTCTTAAAGACTTAAAGAAAACTGTTTTTCCGAAATATCTCCGAATATATTTAATACATTCAACAATGAAAATACCGTCAGATAGGAAAGAAAATTTCTCACAAAAAGTGTCTTAGAAAATTTATCCAAAATTTTGACATTTTCGAAATATATCCAAAAAACGTAGGTATTTTGGTGCCTGTTCGTACGATTTTTTAAAATTTTGGTATTATATAGGAAATCAAATTTCTGATAGGAAAGCACTCTTGTATTTTTTTTGTTAAGTTAATACTTTTCGAGTTATTTGGAAAAAAACAGATTTTAAAAATATATGTATTTTTGCTAATATCACGAGGACCGTTTGTCTTAGAACTCGTATTTAATAGTTAAATGTGTAACAGTCCGTGACTTAGGACAAAAATCTCAAATATATTAATTAATTAATAGACTTAGATATAAATCCATAAGTTATTAGTTAGTTAGCTTTATTATTAAGCGGTTTAACTTTGACAAAAATTGCAGGAGTAACCTAAACGTCAGAATTTTTCAGAATTTGGACTTGTGACTTTTATTATTATTATTATTATTATTGCTTTTTTAAAGTAAGAGTCATATATCACAAATGTTGAAAGTTTTCACCGTCGCAAATAAGTTGATACTAAATACGATACTTATGTGTGTGATATCAACGGGTCTGTGCAAGATGATGTAGGACCTTCCCCTGAGCAACCCTGCAACTAGTGAATTTGTTAAAGTTATTCTCGCTAGAATAGATTTCGCTTCATTAACTCCATATTGTCATAACGCAAGCAACACTATCCACTTATTGGTTGAATTAAAATGTTAGGAGCGTCTGATGGCAAAGTTAGTAAGTTAAAGACAATACTTCGATTAGCTTTCTCTGGAGTAAAAGATAGCACTCGGAGATTTATAGTGGATGGAAACATTCATTAATTGAGAGCTTTACTTTAAGTATAATCCTTTAACCAGATTATTCTCGCTGCCTTAGAAAGCTTGAGCGATTTTATAACGCCATCCATCAATCGGGGATTAAAGGAGCTGGAACAAACTCCGCCCTCTATAGCGAGGGCTGGGATAGTAGGAGCATAACTATAAATGTGAGCAGCTTTGAATCGCGGTAGTGCAGTAGGACGTGTGGTATCAAATAATCACGTATTTTTACCATATTCTATTAAAAATTGTGTTTCTTAAAACCTTGCTTGATGTGCATAGGCAGTTTAAAACCTAATGTTTTACTTGTTATTCACTAATTTTTTTTCTAAATTTTTACACATCGCAGTATAGTAGGACATATATACGTATTTAGAACAGATTCACGACGGCTGGTTGAGGTGTCGAAACTTCAGCGTTTATTCAGTCAGGAG
The DNA here is from genome assembly GCA_025024175.1 of Rhyzopertha dominica. Classification (NCBI taxonomy): domain Eukaryota; kingdom Metazoa; phylum Arthropoda; class Insecta; order Coleoptera; family Bostrichidae; genus Rhyzopertha; species Rhyzopertha dominica. The sequence goes on from QCXZ01000003.1 coordinate 19,829,782, forward strand.
TTAATATTTACATTGTTACAAAGTACTTCCGAATAACTTCGTCTTCTATATTCATAACCAATCATCATCAAAATTTCGATGCGATCATGTTTAGTTAACTGAGGCATTGCGATTGCAAATAACAAAGTGAATGAAAATTATCACCAGTCACGAGGAAAATGGAGACACCTGGAGTTTTTGTACTTACTTAGCGATAACTAATATGGTTTTTATCCCGAGGTTTTTTGCAAGATCCAAGTTTGTTATCACACTTTTCTCAATTCAGAAGTACATTTTTGAAATCAGGAAAAAATATCATTTTCAATGACGTGCTCTTTGACCCCCTTCACATTAAAAAAAGTGCAACTTGCGCCCATATCTCGGAAACGAAATCTGACACGGAGTTGAAAAAATTCCAGAAAATGGATTTTAATTACCCAACAATTTCAGAAACATCGGTCCAACAGAACCTGAAATATCCTGCTGGTTCCATACTTTGTAGCGACCTTGTATATTATTTTTCATTGCCATGTTAATGGTTTTTCCGAGGATGGGTACTGCCCACCCCGACGAGCCGCTACTGTTGTTGCCAGTTAGGGTTGTAAACTAGAACAAACTATATTATCGTAAGATGGCTTTGAAAAGATCGTACATTATCCTATGATATTCAAATGCTAACACTTGCTCAACGTTACACGTTCATTTTGTAGGTGTTTAATAAGGAGGGTAGGCCTCAGAACTCTCTGATATAAAACCTATTCCCCGGCCTCAGTGGTCCATTGATTGATTGGTTTGGATTGCATACATCAAATGAAAAGATTAAAGCAATAAACGAAGCGCCTGTGCCAACTAACGTATAACAACTCCAGTCTTTTTTGGGGCTAATTAATTATTACGGGCAATTTGTAAACAATTTAGCTATACTTTTAATAGGCGCATCCAGCTTTTGGTCTAAGGGGGGGGGGGGCAAAGCAGGAATTTTAGTTGGTGAATTATTAGAGAAAGATAAATTTCCCCTTAAGCATCTACTAATGGGACCACTTTTTATGATTAGGAATTCGCACATATCAAAAGACTAATGAATTAACCGATGCGCTTGTAGTTTAATTTCAACTTTTCGCACTGGAAATTTAAGTTAGGCATGAATATGAAGCTCGTAAAGATAAGAAATTATCAAAACTCAGAATGAGGAAACAACCTGGTCGTGAAGCAATACCTAAGACTGTAGTGATTTAAGCTGCTGGCTTAGTTAATCTTAGTTAAATTTAAAAATACAAGCTATAAGCCCCAGCATTATGCGTCAGCTGGCCAAACACCCTAAATCAGCATTAAATTAATGGTTGTTTTATCTCCAACAATTTTTATTCATACATCTACTTCTACTCGAAAAAGTAGTTCTTTTTGCTCTCTGACTAAAATATTGACCGGGGCATAAATTTAAAATAGTACTCTTGAGTCGATTATATATATGCTAGATAATAACCAGACACTGCAACKCATCAGTAAAATGAAAGCATATTACATCTCAACGTTTGACGTCGATTTTGTACACATTATGAATACTGTTTCAAATCATAATTAGATACTTGCATAAAATTATGCTAAGACCTGCTTTGTTATAACCACAGTACAGAATAAGCCATCTTTTTTTAGTCTGAGCATTTGGGTTTATTTGATTATAACATTTTTCGTTTAGCTATTATTTTTTTTTAGTTAAGCCAACCTCCGTAGTCCGCCAGTGCACTGTTCCCAAAAATTAACCCACCACTGAATATTTTAATCAAATTAAGCCTCATTTAAATAAACTGAAATATATTTAATCGGATTTTTAAAAGACTTTTGTATACTGACATTTTAACAGCCCACCGTGTTTTATTAATTCGTTCTTATAATGCTACTGGATTCCTAAAACTTATGTTAAATAGACTTTTATATCTTTCGGATGGATTTTTGCTCGAAATAACTGATATTTAAAGTTTTTTATTTCTCTGCATTAATTGTTAAAATGTAACGCGAATTTAGAAATTTGTAAAGAAGGAGGTTGGCGTTACCGCCAAATACAAATATGTGACAAATTCTGTGTATTCCATTATGACTCCTGACCAAGACAAGCTTGGAAACTTAATTAACCAGCTAAATGTATGGAAGAGCCCAGAGTTGGCAGTCCAGGTCCAGGGGGGGGGGACAGCTACCTCCCCCCTTGCCACCTTCGGTATTCCTTTGGCTACATTATTACATCTTCTATATAATTTATTAAAAAAAGATACATTGTGGAATTGGGATTCGGATTGTGATCTTGCTTTTAATCGAATTAAAAAGATTCTTACGTCAGCCGAAGTATTAGTGCATGTTTAACCCAAAATTGCCAGTACGATTGACGACTGACACTTAGCAGTATGGAATCGGGGCTGTAATTTCACATTTAATGCCAGATGATAGCGAGAAACCAATTGCATATGCTTCGCAAACGATGTCAAATGCTGAGAAGAATTATTCTCAAATCGAAAAAGATGGTCTCACGATTATTTTCGGATTATGTAAATTTAATATAATTTATACTTTCCAATTATCAATATAATATCGAATTTGTCGAATCTAAAAATAATTGCATTGATTCATTATCACGTTTACCTATAAACACAGAAGATGAGCGGGACATGTAAATTATATTTATTATTTTTCAAAAGGTAATAGTGGCTTATCAGTTAATTTTGAAGAAGTAAGGGATGTGACGGCTAAAGATAACATTTTGAAATAGGTGATTAATTTTGTACAAAACAGTTGGCCTAAAATTAGTAATTCCAGAAATTTTGCAAGTTAAACTACTGCAGAGCTTACATTCGTCACATTTAGGAATAGTCCAGATGATAAGTTTGGCGAGATCATCCTTTTGGTGACCCGGCCTAAATAAAAGGATGGAGCAAATTTGCAAATCGTGTGAAAATTAAATAAGCAATTTTTAATTTTGTTAGACGCTCATTTGAAATGGATTGAGGTTTTTCCAGTTAGTTCAATTACGTCCCAGGTTAGCATTGAAATTCTCCAGACTACCTTCGCGAGATTTGGTTTACCGCGTGCAGTAGTAACGGATAATGCAGCCACTTTTCTTTCAAGAAAAATGACAGAAACAAGTGCGTGATGTAGAAAACCAAACTAGCCTCATCGCAGGGTATTGTTTTCTAGCCTCTCTCTCTCCAAATTTTGTAGTTTTTTGTGCAGGGATGGGTATGTAGGCATAATTTGTGCCGTAATAAGCTGTTAAACTAACATTTAAAGAATTGTGAACAGCCCTATTAACTGAATATGGCGGCAGCGAGTTTTTCTTGTTTTTCATTATGAAGGAGTAGAAATTACGCATACGTTGTAATGACACAAAATGAAGAAGACAAAAGTCGGCATCCAACTATGAAGCAATATTTTTTATACAGGGTGAGGTACAAAAATATTTATAAAATTCAACTTTATTTGCAAAATTTAATCGGCAAAAATTTTTTTGGACACACACACTATGCTATTTTAAAGAATTTAAAAAGATCTATAAATTGACATATAACTTAAGGTTTTACCTAAAAAAAAAATAAAGAAAATACGAGCCTAGGGAGTTTTCGGTGGCGGACTCTTTATGTAATAAGAAAGTAATTTTAACTCGAAAATTGATTGTCCTTTTCTATACAGCACTGTGTGAACTGCAAAAACGTTGGATGCATTTTATTACAAGTTGCTGTTACTACCTATCCATTAGTTTTTTAAAACACACAGGTACTATACAAAAATTGATGAGGTGTTTATACCCTCAAATTGCGTTACATTGCCGAGATTTTCATTTTTCGTATTATAAATAGCGAGCATTTTGTATTAAAAAAAATTGTCCTTTCCACAGCTAGCTAAGAAATTACGTAGTAATATGCAGTAGAGTTTTAGCCAAAAACAAAAAATTGTAGGTGCACTGTATAAGCCAAAACTAATTGTTAATTGATATTATTATACAGCAAAATGGTCGTTAGTAAGTACACGATTTCGTACTGCAAATAGGGGGAAATTGAAAAAATAGTACTGACGTACTGAATAATGCGAATTAATACAGAATTCAGTCCATATGTACTGAAACGGCAGCACTGACTACGAATAGTTTGCACAGACAGAACATCTAGTCTAGTGTGTATGTGGGGAGTGTTGTGGACGAGCAAATAATAAAATAAAAGCTGATACGAAGAGCAGACACCGCGCAGCGCGTTTTTCAAAAGTGACAAGTTGCAGAATTTTTTTAAATATTTACCAGTGGATATGACACCAAAAAATATGGGTTTAATATTTTTTGAGGTAGTTTGCATTACTGCAATAAATAAGTCATGCAAGAACTCCATTCTGCAGAGGTTAGATAGCTATTCATAAAAATGAAGTGGTTTTCTCGTTTCTTGCACTTTTATCTCGAAAATTTTAGTTTTTTGGCATGGGAGGACTTCATGCGTTAATTCGCCACTGCCTATATGTAAGGACAGCTAAAGTCAATTAAAGCATGGTTTTTTAACTGCTATATATTGATACATTTAGCAAGTATATAATATTACCTGCTTTTGGAGATAAAAACAAGTAACATGTCCTTAATTTTTAGGAGGGGATCAAAATACTTATACTATATATTTTTTACTAAATATTTTGAGGTACTTATAACGTAAAACGAGTCATTCTAAATATGTTGCGAGTTACATAAAAGCATGAATAACTTATTATGGTGTGCTCATTTTTAGTAGTCTTTTTGTAAATGTTATGCGGTGTTACTGCATTCATTTTATAAATTTTATAAAATAGTAAAATTCTTCAAGAGAAATACTTCTAAATGATATAGTTCAAAGAATCAGCTCATTTTAAAATTAAACTGCGTACGGTGTTCTCTTATATTATTTTTAGATTACCAAACACGCCTTGAGACACCAGATTTCGTAGTACAACGTGTCATCGTCCTACAGAAAATTGAATATCCTATTATTGCGTTATCACGATAAGAGCGCGTGGAATGGCCTTTTCATATAATATGCTGCTTGCAACCTGCACGTTCGTGGAGAAACCTATCTTTCTGATCACATCGGGACAGTTTAATATGATTTATAGTGGAATTTTCTGCGAAACTCCTCATTGGTGAGTCTCCTTGTACGGGGATCACGTTCGAGCCTTAACGCGGTAAGAAATGAAACCAAGCAGTATGAATTTTAGGAGTCACACTGCAAGCCATATTAGCTTTCTTCAACGGTTTTAGAATTGAATGGTTTTCCAACTGTCTAAAGCTATCTTGCAAACTTAAATGCCTTGGACTAGCCGACTAAAAATTTGTAATTGATGAAGGCCCTCGTACAATAATTATTCTGCCGCTCTACTCCCTAAGTCTATTTCATTTTATGTCTGATGTAATCACCAAAATTATGAGTACAGATAGAAAATTGCACACTACGAAGGTGCCTCAAGTACTGCTTGTGTGCATGTCTATGTTATGCCCATTTAAATTAACAATAAGTAAACTGCATATTATAAAATATTAATTTCCTTTTTCTTAGCTACATGCAGTATATGGATAAGTTTATTTAAGATTTTTTAAAGGGGGGGGGCTGGCCCTCCTCCCTCATAAATCCGCCAATGATATAAGAATTTAAGCAAATAAGCTAAGCAATTCTGTATTTTATCCCATGCAGAATGATTTTTAAAGATAAAAACCGTTACATTCTGTTTTAGCTATCTAATACATTTTCTTTCGATATACGACATTTTATAGGTATTAAATAGTAACGACACGAAATTCGAATATGWTACTTTCTGTATCTACTATCCACGATTACTAAACATTAATTGGTCGCGTCGTTCTGGGTACCTACTCTACCTAAAGTATTTTCACCCGATTTTGAGTGATCAAGCAATAAAAAGGAGACGGCCTCTTATTACGAGCTTATAAAATATACCATACACATTTTGAGATAAGCGAAAAAGTAGTGCCATTAGAAATGCGTTTTCTGCAAAACTATAATAGCCGCTCTTCAAGAAAGATCTACCGTAATATAATGTGCTATATTGTGCCAATGACCCTTAACGCATCATAAGTAAGGCACTTACTTACTTGTTAGGGGTTGGGTTTCGAGATAAGCGTTCGGTTCCCTTTGAAACCAGCGGCTCTAAACCTGCTACAGTCCTTGTTCATCTATTCGTATAACAGATTTCAAAAATGTTTGGTTCAAAGAATTCATACAAATGCTCTAAAGGCCACTCGGAGTGCTCAGAAAATACGGTCAGCTTTGTCTTAGTTTATAGTCTTGTTCGCAATAATTTAGAAATTATTATCTAACTTTTACAACGAATTTATGTAGAATGAAAAAGTATCGATATTTTGATTGCAACTGATGTAAGTACATATATAACAAATATTTAGGTAATATTTTTTATGCTTCTGGGAAGAAATAAGTTGGTTTGCACTGCTGGTTAATACACCTAATCTATTTCCTTTGCTTAAACTATATTTATTTTATGAGGTGGCTTATAAGAATAAAAACATCTCGTTTAATATGTTTTATTACCAAAAAGCTTGTACAAAAATTATAGTTTAACTATAATAATCTTCAGGATGATTTAAAATTCAAATTAATGACTTAGGTACTTATAAAGTCATTGACAGAAATCTTATTTGGAGAGATCTGAAGAAAGTTTTAAGAGAGTAGTTAGTTAGTTAGTTAGTTAGTAGTTATATAAATATAAATGGCCATATATTATACTTTGTTGGGTCGTAATGTAGAAATATTTAAATATTTACGCGTATAACATTAAATTTGCAATAATTGAAAGCAACAAAAATTTTTTTATTTCCTTTCATATGTAATTGCCAGAAATAGTAAAGAAACTGTAGGTGAGATTTAATAGAAAATCAGTATATTTAATAAAAGAATTTATAAGTTATTGGTTTCTCATTACCACAACGAAAGTTTGTAAATTGCAACCGACCTCCTTCTACTCTTGGAAAAAATCATGCACAGGTAACACTAAATTTCGTCGTGCAGTTGCCAAGTGCATGCATATATACTCCGAATCAGACATATTTACTAGTTGAAAGCTCAACAAGAACTAAGGTGTAATCAGGAATAGGTTTAGAGCCGCTGGTTTCAAAGGAACCCGAACGCTTATCTCGAAAGCCAACCCCTAACAAGTAATTGCAAAAATGACACAGTAGCGTGCAAAAAAAATCGGACACTGAGTGAATTTTTTTTGAACGTTGGATAACTCGTGAATGAAGTTACCAATTGACACGGGGTTTTTTGCTGTTTGATTCTCATTTTCTTGTTAACATTTCCAATAAATATCGTTGAGATTGCTTCACTGTATGAAAAGTTATGGTATCACGTTTCAATGTATATCAAAATAAAACCGTGCAAAAAAACCGGACACCCACAAATTTAGTAAAACACAAAATTTATTTAAAGAACCACAAAATTAACATTTATCTGACAGAACTATGGATCAATATTTAGTCGCATAACCCTTTACAGCAATCACAGCAGCACAGCGGAGTCGACCAAACTGATAATTTTCTTAAGAGGAATTTTCCGCTTTCTTAAATTTTCGCGGACGCGCCTTCCTAGCTCTTCCCACAAGTGCTCGATCGGATTGAGGTCCGGCGACTGTGCTGGGCACTGCACATTTTCTCAGTGGCGTGCGGAAGCATAACCTCTTCCAATATCAAACGATATTGGTTGGCGTTCATCTTGCCGTCCACACGTCTCAGCAGACCGACCAAGTCACAGCTGTAGCGGCCTGAAAAATACACTATACCATAGTTCACGTTTTCGGGAATTTCTAAAGAAGATTACACCAAATCAATACGTTTCTACCACAGTGCTTAATAGTGGGGACTTGATAAGGGTGGTCGAAGCATTTTCCGTCTGGCCGGCGCACGAACCGAATGCCGCCCGAAGATACCAAATTAAATTTACTCTCATGCGACTACAAGAATTCGACCATCCGAACCGGTCCGAAAATCTTGTGGTCGGATGTGAGTAAATTTAATTTGGTATCTTCGGACGGCATTCGGTACGTGCGCCGGCCGGTCGGAAAACGCTTCGAACACCGTTATAAAGTCTCCACTATCAAGCACGGTGGTGGAAACGTAATGATTCGATGGTAATCTTTCATAAAAATTTCTGAGAGAGTGAACTATGCTATAGTGTATCTTTCAGGTTGCTTCAGCCTTGGTCGGTCCGCTGTGACGTGTGGACGGCAAGATGAACGCCAACTAATATCGGTGCCCAGCACAGTCGCCGGACCTCAATCCGATCGAGAACTTGTGGGAAGAGCTTGAAAAGCGCGTCCGCGTCTGAAAATTTAAGAAAGCGGACGACTTGATGGCAGCGCTGCAGGCGGAATTGGAGATAATTCTCCTCAAGAAAATCATCAGTTTGGCCGACTCCGTGCCGTCCCGTTGTGATACTGTGATTGCCGTAAAGAGTTTTGCGACTAAATTAAATATTAATCCATATTAAATTAAATATTAATCCATAGTTGTGTCAGATAAATGTTACTTTTGTGGTTCTTTAAATAAATTTTGTTTTACTATAAATTTGTGAAAGTGTGAGTTTTTTTTTGCACGGTTGCATTGCATTGAAACATGATACCATAACTTTTCATATACTGAAACAATCTCAACGATATTTATTGGATATGTCAACAAGAAAATGAGAATCAAACAGTAAAAAACCCCGTGTCAATTGGTAACTTCATTCACGAGTTATCAACGTTCAAAAAAAATTTCACTCGGTGTCCGGTTTTTTGCACGCTACTGTATATATAAGTGAGCTAAAGGGCATTGGAACAATATAGCAAATTATAATTATTATATTACGGTAGACCTTTCTTGGAGAGCGGCTTACAGTTTTGGCAGAATATTACTTAAAAAGGCATTTGTAATGGCACTACTTTTCCTCTTAGCTAAAAATGTGTACCGTACATTTTACAAGCTCGTATTAAGGGTCCGTCCCTCTRTTATTGCTTGATCGCTCAAAGTCAAGTGAATATGCTGTATCAGAATTGAAAAAGCACTCGGTACGGAAAAAATAGGGTATGACGCAAGTTGTTGTCCTCAGTTATGGAGGGGGATGAGTACACCACTGAAGTAGACTACTACATGCAGAAGCCCAACCTAGATCATTTACTAGTCCCTTTAAGGTCACTTAAATGCATATTCCTCCTGCCCTCTTTTTTCCATGAATCGGACAAACAAAGGTAATCATCAAAGCACAATAATGCATAGTGCAATCTGCTGGAGCCAGTAGCGACTACGTGTTATTGCAGGGTCTATATGATTGTAAATGGAAGAAGTAATGTCACAGTAATCTATCTTGGTTGTCACCCCTGGCCCCGTAACTCATTTGTTTCGCTGTTTTTTCAATTGATAATTCATCAGACGGACATACCGACTTGGCAACCAACAATCAACTCAGACAGTCCACAACTAAGTATAAAATCGTACAAACCATAAAGATAATAATCAAAGGATGATAGTGCAAACTGCAATCTAGTGATCCAAGCCTGTCTGGGTTATCTAGTCGATATGTCCATCTCATGGTCTGAAAAAAACAGCGAAACTCATGAGTCACGGGGTCAGATTTAGCAACCAAAACATGTTTTACTGTATCATTTGCTATATCCCGGGAAGGTTTCTTCCATTTGCAATCATATAGATTTCTGTAGTAGGCCATACTGGCTCTTGGCTTTACTTGTGGATCAGTAGATTGCATTCGGCACTACCGTGTTTTGATAATTCCAGTTTAGTGTGAATAATTTGCATTTTTACCATTTAAATTATATGTTGATGATACTAAAATACCATTTTTACATGATAAGAGTGACATGGTACTGGAATAGTTGATACCACCACAATATTATATTTTGCATAATTTGCAATAGCCGGCTTCAATGTTCAGGGTGCGGCGTCTCTGCCTCAGCACCGGGAGATTGTGGGTTAGATTTCCGCGGTTTGTGTATGTGAACGTTTTTTTTTACATAATAATATTAATATAAAATATAGTCAATAATGAGCTGGCTAGTTGCCATAAGATGGACTGGACTTGAAACTTTAGAAACTTATTTTTTATTAATAGCAATTAATTATGCTACAAATTCTGACTAAACCTTATTTTCGAAATTAAGTCCATTAGATTCAAGAAAACCCTTATTTATAGAAATTGCCTTGTGCGAAAAATTATTTTTGTGTCCTCAAGTGACGACGAACAAACTGAGGTCAACAAACTACTTTAACGGGGCGGATACTATTCATTCTTATTTTGCATGCCATGTCGTCACAGCAGTTAACCAGCAGTTGGATTAAATATTTGAATACCCAATGCTAATTCCTAGCATCTCTTGTCGCTACCATGTTTTACAAAGCCCCCACCCTATAATATGCTGATGCACGTTGACTTAAAATTTCGTTTCCAATGGGACCCTAGTCCTCAACAGTGGAACATTAACAATGAGATAAGAGGTTATACATCCCGACGTCAACATTGGTGAAATAATGAACGGAATGATAGATGGGGGTCTTATCCTGAAACCGGGAGAAGTCGGGACACGAATTAATGGACGACGCAATCGGACCGGCTGCCTCCATCGCGTACTGTTCCATCAAGTGAGCTTTCCGGATCACATTCCTGCAGAAAAGCGTATTTCCGGGTGTCGCGGTCGATTGGTGTTGTTACATCACAAGCGAGGGATGCTCTCTTATTTTCTGCTTACAGTATTCTAGAGGGAGGGTGTCCGTTTATAGCCACTTGTAAATAATTCATTGTTATATAAACATAAAGATAAAGAACATTGTAGGCGACAGTGTCTTTACAATTCAGGTGTAAATGAAACATTAGTAATCTTTCTATTAATATCGGGTAAATGGACAAGGTATTGCCAATTTATATGCTAATAGTAGCAATTCATTTAGATAACATTTGAATTCCGACTAGTGTTGCTTTTATTGAAAAAAGTCTATTGAGCTGTAATTTTACAAATTTTATTGTTACACCAATAAATCGTTCTAGACTGGAGTAGCAATTTTTATGTAGATAAAAATAGGTTAGAATGCAGTTCTTTAATTTTATGATTTTCTGCGGTATCATCATTTCAAGCTATATCGAATTTTTTTTAATTAATACAAAGTACTTTGGTAGCCATTTATTTATTATTATTTACTAAAGTACCAGCACAGCATAGGGAACAATCAACAATATATCTTACTCTCGAGAAATCGTGTAAAATTTCAGTGACCTTGACGCCATTTTGGGGGAATAGAAGTCAAAGATGTATTCAGGAAAATTTACATTTTAGGGAAAATGTACCGAACAGTCCCGATCTTTGTAAAAATAATTGTAGCTCTTCTTGTCCTTTAAATATTGCTTATTTTAACAATTTCTTACGGAACATACAGTTCCGGCCTTTGCAATACTTTGCATCCAAATCCATAATGAATCTCAAATATTAACGCACAGAGACACACGACACAGAGCACAACTTACTGTAGCGCCAACGCAAGCACACACTGCACACAACTAAGTGCCCGACAGTGTTGCCAGAAAGAAAAATAAAATATCCGTAGATGAACAAAACATTCCGTAGACACGGGTATATACATATATATTATTTAACAAATATACATAAATGAATAAGACGAAACAAAAAGTATGAGATTCTTAGACATATCTTATCCTTGTCGTCACCGTAGACCGTACAAGTGTGCATGTAAATGTGTCAAAATGCTTGCGGCGTGCATCTTCTAAATTCCTAGATTTATAAATCTAGGGAATTATTATCTTTAAAAAATCGATGCCACTACAAATAATGTATCATTTCTAGTCCGAAGTTAATTTTGTTGAAAAATCCGTATATTTTGAAAAAAAAATCCGTTGTGCCGTTGATGGTACCTGAAATCCGTAGATATACGGAATAATCCGTAGATATGGTAACGCTGGTGCCCGAGACGATAAGTACGACGCTGGCGGTACAGTGCTGCCGTTTCAGTACGTTTATACTGAATTCAGTACCAATTTGCATTATTCGGTACGTCACTACTACTTTTTAAGATTCCCCCTATTTTCAGTACGAAATCGTCCCGTCGGCGAAGATCATTTTTTCTGCCAGTAGATAAATATTAATATTGCTTATTAATTTGTTTTTATGTCATAGACCTATAGGTACACCTATACAAGTTAGTTGCAATTGCAAAATTATATTCAATAATTACTAATAAAAGTAATTATACATTTGAATTAGGTGTCAATTAATGCATAGTACTACAGATTAATAACAATTAATGATAAATTTTTATATACGATACAAAAAAAATTTATTTTTTAAAACCACAACATACCATTAGATGGCCATCATCCCAATTATTACAGTTTTCGTACTTTCCTAGTTTGATCAAGAATATATAAATCCCAATACTTATTGCATTTCATATATTCTTTTACACATTTTTGTGTTTTTATATCATTTATACATTAATATTTTATAACTTAGGTGCATATGTAGGTGTATTTTAGTCTTATTTGTAATAATTATATTCAATAAATAGAAAAACTGTATTAAATTTCGCGCCAATTCAGTACGTTTTCTGCTAAATTCAGTACGTTTTAAACGGGGATTTCAGTAGAAATCCAAAGTGGTTGCGGCAGCACTGTGGCGGTATTTGAAAGGTTCTATTTCAATATGGCTGCTGCACGGCGAGATGCGCAGGAGCTTCCCACCCATGAGAGATAAACTGCTGATTGTTTCCTATGCTGTGGTACCAGGCTGAACATAGTGAATAGTGTTACAACTTACAAGTGCCAACCTGACGACACTAAAACAAGAATACCATTACCGTAATTTATATGCGACTGATCTAGCGTGTATATTTGTGTAGGTATAGAGCTTCTGAAGAACAATCAAGCAATGCTATAAAACCAACGAGGTAAAATACAACAGGTGGGAGCAAATGCCATGCTGACAAGTAGAAAACCATGAATGAAGTGGTTTCCGCATACGGTCGATTCCATTTTCGAAATCGTGCAATAAGACAAAATTATCTTGAACCAATAGTGGCGGCAAATATGATATACACCAGACCTAGGATTTAAACACTCATTATTACAAAAATTGTCAAAACAACATACTTTTTTTCAACATGCGCACAGTGGTACCTCAATATGGATGCCTTCGCAGTTCCGTCTACAAATTTTATTAACCGCACTCCTTATTTCCTACCTCCTGTTGTTTTTTTTTTACCAGTTGTATAAAATCATGGCGTGCTTACTCGTAGCACGAAACGGAAAGTTTCAGTTATAATATGCGCGCATTGCGTTAGTGTCCAGGTGTTAGTTACACCCGTTTGTATATTTACTGAATGCACTTTAAAATGCCGAATTGTGAAGTAGCTTTGATAACAACCGCAGTACGAAAACTTAAGGGAGTGGTATATAATAATTTTCATTTCTTTAAAATATCCATCATTGTCTAATTGTGTATATTTACATGCATATGAGATGACGGTACGTGTAAGTTTTCTGGTTTGTATGTTTAAACATAACCAAATGCAACGTTCAGCTAACAACATGTATCTCATAAATAATATATTTTCAAGTCTGGATATTGGTATGCGTAATCGCTTGCGGAACAAATATTTGATGAAAGTTGTCCACATTTTCCCGAAAGCGGAATTGTCAGAATCCCAAATTATTGATGAGTAATATGAATTTTTACACAGTGTTGACATGAAAGAAGAGATGAAAGACTTAATAAAATATGTATGTAGCCCGGTAGGTTGTGGGGGTTAAAAAATAAATATAACTTGAACACCGACGTCAAGTAAGTTGGATATTAAGAAATGTCTGATTAAAGTTCCTTTAAAAATCATTTTGGATTCTGAATTTCAAGCCAAGACTGGAATTAAAATTTTTTCAAATGTGTAATGTTTAAGCAATACACGAACATATTAATATTATATATAACCTTTTGAACACTAGTCCTGAGTTCGAATCGTCGTCAAGGCTGGCAATACTTTTTTATTTCATACCTATGCCTGTTAGCCGATTAAAATATCAGATACCTATGTGTTATATTTATAGTGGTTTCCAACTCGTTATTTAATTGTAAGATTTTCTGAACTGTATTACCCTGCGAAAGAATTTATAACGTCCAATAAATTCTTTCAGACTTGTTTTAGTGAATTAAATTATTTTTATTTATATATTTATTATTATATTTTTATTAATTTACGTACTAAGATGCCAACGGTAAGACTCCAACACGCGTCTGCGCGAAATCAACTAATATGCGAACGTATTTACGCACGTTTTCTCATTTAAGATCAGGTCACGACATCGGCCACCGGCCACGGCGCCATAGCATACCGCTATGAGTTTACCGTCTTAAATTTAAACTTAATTACACTGTTATAAACAGTGGGAGCTTATGAATCCGTCAGATGTAGGTAGTAGTATGTGTATGGTGTTACCTACTTTTAATTTAAGGTAGATCTGCCATACCGTAAGTTTTATTCGGCTCTGTCTAGGTTTTACGATGCTGAATACAATACTGATAATAATATATAATAGTATATTACATAATGAGAGTTGTAAGAAGCATATTACGCAGGAGCGGAAACTGCGTACGAACCGCGTAGCGGCGAGTAACGGATTTCCACATTTCCACGAGTGCGTAATTGCCTTACAACTGATACAAAGTTAATCATTTCTGTTACTGTCTTTGCGTATCTTAGGATGGTAACGGTTATGCGTCATTAATGACGTAACTTTAAAGTTCTGTGAACAGCCGTGTATAATTTATTGTTCGGAAAAAAGAATAGTGCTGAAATGTTATAACTTATAATGAATTATTTAATAGTATATTGGAGTTCTGTCTACAAACTGATCATGAATTAATCTATTGCAAGATAAAAACTAATAAAATAAAATATAATCACAAGCTTCACACATATAGAAATTTGAGATCTATAGATCAAGTAACATTTTATGCAGATTTTATTTTTCGTGTGGATGAATTAATTTTAATTCTGTTCGATACTCATGCTCCTACAAGAACAGCAAAATGCACCAAACCTCAAGCTCCATGGCTGTCTATAAAAAAAACGGAAAAGAAAGTCTACTTGCAACTTGAGTTTAATACTCCTCGGTCTAAAACATTACGGCGTGAGCTAAATAATCTTGACATATACACCAGCAAAATGAAAAAAGTAATTGAGATTCCAACGGATATTGCAAACCCGCAAGATATTAATAATTTCTTCGTAAATTCTATAAAAAACGTTATGCAAGGTGACACGCAAAAACTAATTTCTTAATACATGGAGCCAAATCAAAATATCACAGAGAATGTTTCATTTTCGCTGACTACTGAGCATCAGATTTATAAGGCMCTTTAGTCAATATCTAATGGTGCTATAGGCTCCGACGGCATAAGTATTAACATACATATTAAAAGTCTGCTGTCCATTTATCGTGCCTTATGCTACACACATTATTAATAGTTGTTTGCTAAAAAATTATTTTCCATCGCTGTGGAACACCTGAATAGTAACTCTTCTTCCTAAAATTAACAACCCATCGAGTTATATAAGTTTTGGAAAAAATCGTCTCCGGACAAATTAAAAATTATTATAAGTGCATAATATATTACCGCAATTTCAATCAGGTTTTAGATCTAATCATATTTGCGTCACAGTTCTATCACTAACTGCAATTAATAATGAAGAAGTTTCTGTTCTAATATTACTTGACCACACGAAAGCTTTTGACTGCATAAACCATAAAATTCTGCTATCAATAATGCATTACATATGCTTTAGCGGTGACGTTATTWGCTTCTTTAAATCATATCTATTTGAAAAAAAAACAAAAACTTAAATAGTACTTACTCAGATGCTGTTTTGTTGAATTATGGTGTTCCACAGGGCTCAATATTGGGACCGTTGTTGTATATTATTTATACCAGTCATTTGTATAAAAGTGTAAAAAAATGTCAAATGTATTGCCATGGAAGCGATACTCAGTTATATCTCAGTGCAAAAAATGGTGCTGAAGAAATTAATTATCTTGTGAACAAGGACTTGCAAGCTCTAGTATCTGCACCCAAAGTGCATAGTTTACTTATAAATGCCAAAAAGTCTTCTGTAATGGTGTTCGGTGGTCGGCGGGGTAGGGTCTGCAGGAATGATTTAAATATTGTGCTTGATGGTAATCAACTTGATTGCGTGACGGAATGTAGAAATCTAGGGCTGATTATTGACGACATTAAGATTCAAAACCCACATCAATAATTGTATCAGGGAAGCCTTTGTTAATTAAAAAAAACATATTTGCGAATAAAGACCTTTTAAATAAATCAACTATTTTACGTCTCTGTGATGCCTTAGTACTTTCGTAMTTTTCCTTTTGCGATGTTGTCTATGACGCCTGTTGTTGCCACATCTACAAAAATACAAAAAATTCAAAATTGCTGCAATTGCTTGGTTTATTTGTGGGGTGGGCAGTAGGGAAAGTATCTCACAAAGGTTATCAGATATAGGGTGGCTAAACACGATGCTGTATTGTACCATAATGTTATAAACTCTCATAAGCCAATTTGTCTCTACAATAAAATAAGGTTGAGGACTGATGTACTTACACAACATCAATGTTAGAAGGAAGTCACTTATTACAATAGCACATCACTGTACTGATATTTTGTTTATAACGTAGCCCTACTTAGTTTATAATTGTATACCTAAACACATAAAGCTAATAAATAAAATTAAACCTTTCAAAGTTGCACTAAGAAGACATTTGCTGGCTGTACAATGATGAAAAGTAAATTTTGCGTTTCTTATATTAATCTTTGGTAAACTTGAATAATATGGTTTGACTTTTTGTATGGTATGTAGATATCTTCTTTTCTTGTTATATTTTCTTTGTAAGTAATATAAAAACAAATATTATTAGGCTGTTTGTTGTAGTAATTTTTCTGTTGCGTGCTGCCTCACTGAAGTGAATGATGTATTTATTTTTGCGATTTAAAGAGCTGAGTTGAAAAACAGCACTTGCTTAACCTCCGCCAATTTTTTGCTATCGGGTGAATTTGTAGAATTATTATACTTTGTTATGTAATATAATTATGCAACAAATAAAGACCTATTATTATTAAACGAAATTACAATAACAATTGAAGAGCAGCTGCTTTGTATAACTACAAAACGTAACAATCAGTTGATCTTATGATCAATTTAGAGGTATGTCTTCGACATTTATCAAAGAAATATTTCGCATCTATAAAAAAATGAGTTTAGTGCTAAACTGGATACTTCGCTATTTAAAATGGTCTGCTGGTTGCCGATTATTTACTACACCGTGAACTAACTGCATTTTGTACAATGGGTCAAGTGAACTAGTTTTAAAGGCAACTGAATATTGATTGTGTGGGATCAAGCGCATGAAACGGAACAATCATATGTCTATGTGTCAAGTTAAGCGACTGGATGCTAAAGATGTGTAACTCAGGAGTGAGCTGCATCGAAGAGCCGACTCTTTCAAAAGAGCTGTTGAGGCAGCTCACTTATTTCAGTAGATGCAGCTCTCCGGCTCAGCGCCGAACTGAACTGAATTGCCGAGCTGGCTGAAAACGTGACAACGTTGATACGACTCCGGCGAGCTGTGTTCTATCCGTCCTTTTTCCCAACATGTTAAGTAGGTACACTGGTACATAGTTACAAAATCTATGTAAACGACATGAGCCAGGTAATTAATAACTGAAAGTCGACGTTTTAACGAACGTAAATGTATGGGTTTGTAACAAAGGTAGTATGTAACAAAAAATAAAACATCATTATGCAAACAACTACAAAAACACAATTCTACTATTCACAAAAGTATATCAAATTAAAAATATTATTTCTTCCACTTTGTTGCTGGACAAAAGAGGGAGTTATCAAGTTTACTTCCGGTTTTAATTTTAAATTTGATAATTTGGCTTGTCCAACAAAAAAAAATACGTAAATCCAGACTTTAAGTACGTCTCGGATAGGAGAGATCTAGATCAAATAGAGACTGATAGAGAGCCGTGACGATATTCATATGACCGCGAATCGTAGGGATCTTGCAGCTCTTTTGAGCCGACTCACTGAGTCAGCTCAGTTCAAAGAAGCAGATGCAGTGAACTGACTCACTGAAAAGAATCGAAATGCCCACCTCTACTGGATGCATGGTACAAAAATATAGTTTTTGATTTAATAATAATTTCAGTCATTAGGGTAGTTGCTGGATACAGCGATTTTATATATATTTCATATTTCATTATCATATTCCAAGTAATTATTTTCTAAACTTTAGGAAGTAGTACCCGTTAAGGCAGATAGGTGGCTTTGTCATCATGTCAGTGTAATGCTGACAGATGGCATTGCCATCCTAAATTCTTACTTATGTCATTAATATTTATCACTACTTTTTCTATCGAATTCCTCTTGTATCTAAGAAATTAGATGGCACCGCCATCTGTCAGCATTACACTAACATGATAACAAAGCCACTTAACTGCAATAATGGGATCTACTTCCTTAAGGAAGTGAGCTTTAGCCTGACAAATTAGCACGCACCTGGATACTGTAATTTGACTGCAGGCCCCAACGGCACTTTTTCCCTCTTGTGTCTCTTTTTTGTTACAAACATGTCATACAATTTTGTCGTTTCTCTGTTTTAATTACGTCTAATGCGCTTTCGGGATAATGCATGAATTTTCTATTTAAAATATAAATCTTGGGTTAGAGCTTAGCAAACGAGTTGCCTGTCTACCTAATCGTCCACCCTACATAAAATGTTGTGAGTCCTCTTTGAAAAAAATTATTATAGTCGTTCTTATTGGTACTGCGAAGCACGAACAAGAGAAGCATTAAGCTCTTGATATATAAATACCGCAGTATGATGTGCTACTTATTAAGGAGCCTATAACTTACTTGCACCTCCACTAAATTTCATTTACTGGCAGGTGCAGAGTACCCGGATCCACACTTACTGTGATACCTCTATTTCATTAGCGAATGATGAATCTTCCAATTAAAAAGGGGTACGCCCTTCGAATTCGCCGATACAAGGCCTTTGCCTTGTAAATTTTAAGAGGGCTGCGTTCAAAGGCGGCAAGAACACAGAGTCTTAACTAATTAAAATCATTGTACCCATTAACGTTTCTGGCTTAATTGCATATCGGTACGGAATGGAAATGGCACATAAACGGGCCACCCATTTCTGTTTGCGACCGGAAATTTGACTAATAAATTTTCACGCCGCTGGCAAGATCTCCTAATAAGCATGTCGGCTTTCCCTGACCGTTTGGCTCAGGCGAATCCCCTTTTCTTGCTGCCAAGGCGGCCTTAATGCGAACAAATGCTCGTTCGAGCTACACTCATTAAATTCCTAAAGCCATTGATTCTTTTCACTCTTGCAGCTTGCGAATCAACGTTCCTACAGACTGAGGGCACATATAGCATAATATCTTGTTTTCTATTTGTAATTTTATTTTTATTTATAGAACACTGTAGGCACAACTGTGTGCGATTATCTGCATTTATTTATACTAATCGGGAACCCCTTTTAGGAGGCAGGAAAGATAGTTCTGAAATAGCATGAAGAAACTTTTACTTAGCTTGCCGTTTTTTAATTATCGTATTTTGACAGCTTGCGCTTTTGAAGGCTGGTGGCATAGTGGCTTAGCGTTGCCTTTTATATATCCCGAAGGATCCCAGCAGGCTGAGCTAAATTCAAGCTTATCCAATCTTTTTTTCAGTTTTAGTGAACAAACTTCCTAAAAGTCCCCTAGTAGCATAAATTGAAAGCCAAAAGTATGTTTTATTATAGTCGTATAAAATGTGAAAAAATCATTGGCTTAAGCTGAATTTAAACTCGAACTGCTTAAGTTCCATAAGCCACCACGGCGTACGTTGCAAAATTCCAAATGTGGGTTTTTTTTATATTGTCTATGCTTAGTCTGAAAAGGAGACAGAGTTTAGTGTAAAGGAAAAAATCGCCTTGTGGTCTTAAAATTCTCTAGAAATGTGCCTGAGATAACATTTGCAAACAAAGGATATTGTACAGGGTTTCTATAAATCATTCATTCATCCAGGGTGCTTATGGAAATTATTGATTAAATCAGTTTGCCGCATCTCAGGAAGGTGAACACAGCAATTGCTTTCACATATACTTGTCATCTGTCGATTGTTGAATTATTTGATATATTTTAATATGAGAAAACGCGCGGGAGTTTGTATTTTCAATATATTCTGTAGTATTTTCTGCAATAACCAACTTTAAGCTTGCAGAAAGCCCACATTTTGTTTTTAGCCTGCCGCAATAGTAAAATTCACGAACTAAGTGGTAGTAATATTAGCTGCACTACACATAGATTCTACAGTGCAAGGTTTAAGACAATAATTATTGTTATTTTTTACCTTTGAAAGAAAAATAGAACCATAAATTGTAGKAAAATCTTTATAKAGCCACCAATTTCGTGACTGTAACTTGATCGGCAACCTTTAGTACTATCGTGCTCATTGATGTTCATTGCTCAGTCATTTAGAAATCAACGCAGCCCGCGTTGAATGAATCATTTATAGAAATGCCGTATTTAACAAATACTACATATTTATTAAAACTGTATGATGATTATAAGTATTTTATGTGCAGTACATACCACCCTCGCTTCTAAAAGCTTTATATACCCTTTAGAAGGATATCTATAAAAAGTTTCGGCTAGGCAAATTTAAAGGTAATCTACAACAAAAAAATTGGATATTTCACAATTTTTTTAAAATGGTGCATAGAGCAAGTGATTATTGTCTCAATGCATATCACGTACTTTTAACATTATATATTTGATGACGTTGCTTAAGAAAACTTCCAAAAAAGAAAAATTCGCGGGTAAAGTAGCATATGGCAGTTGCGTAGTTGTGTGACGTCATTTAGCACGTTTAACACCGCCTAGACGGTCTAAGCCGTGTTAGTCAATTTCGACTTTTTAGAACACGAGAGTTTTTAAGTGGCGGTCGATGGACACCTATAAAAACAACATAGCTTCTAACGGGCTGCTATAGAAACCACATTACTTAATGCTAATGTCAGTCGCTAGAGTTAGGGCACATCCGACATGTTTTGTAGATAGGTACTGGTACTGACACCAAATCTGACACTGACTTACAAGTGTCAACCGCACATTGCTTTTAAACTATTACAGACAGTTTTGTAAATTATGTATTTAGATATTTTTTGTATGCTTTTATCACTTTGGGTTACCTATAATTTGTAATAGTCGCCATATTTGTGCTGCAATTCTAAGTTTTTTAACTTTCAAAAGGATGTTCAGAGATTTGTTATTGCTAAATTTTACTCAATTTTTAAAGCAGAGCTAAACAGTGGGAAACAGCGTGTGGACGTGTGACGTGTGGAAAATCTTTATAGAGGGTCTAGAGCGTGCAGTACACATTTTGAAGACAATAGGTAATGGCATTTAAGATTGCAGCGCCACGGTGGTGCTTACGTGAACTACATTTTGTTACATTATTTTACGCGGAAAACGCGGCAAAATCCATGATCCCTGTTTTAACAATTTATATTGGCAGGTACTAGTTTGAACACATAAACATAATTATTATAAAACAATAACACGCCATGTGCGAAATGATCGTATATTTATTTATGTAACAGAGTAAAAGCCACCAGGTGGCGTATCACTTATGTTCCATCACCTATATATTTCCTAATGATATACATAATCGACTATAATTTCATGCAGTATTAATCTTGCTTCTTGATCCAATTACTCCACATGACTTACACACACCAGTTCCTGCATCATCCACGAGTTTCAAAGGCGATTAAAAATGCAAGGTTGTTTTTGTTAGTATGTACATACTTTAATGCAGTATGTGAACGGTAATGATGATATTTTGACAGTGCCCATGGATAAATCTTCTTTACTTAATAATCTTATCATATTCATAGGTTTAAAAAAATCAATTTCCACTGGAAATCATTAGTCCTAATGAACAATGCACTGCTACCCCATCTGATACTAGTACGAGTGGTATAATATGCTCATTATCATTATTACATGGCAGCACACAGAAAAACAAAAATTAAGACTGCAATATAAAAAAAACATTTGAAGTCTTGAAATGGTCAAATTTAAAGATAAATGTTAATAACTATAAATTGAAATTCACCAAGGACTCTAAAAATTAAGGTATTCTTGTGTAGAGTAGCTCCTACTCCCAGAGAAAATGGTACATCTTATATACGTGAAAATATTATCTGTAGACTCACAATAAAATTTGTAAATCTTTAGTGAACAGCTTAATTTTTTATGGATGAGGTACAAGTACCCTACATTACAAAGTCGTTTAGATGTGCACTAAACTTCTTATTTAATCGATTATTGGAAAAACAATCAAAATAAACTTACATATGCGTTGAAGTTTACGGTGATGCAGGGAGACGCGTGCAAGGTAAATTGACTATTAGAAAACGTATTTGCATATATTGCCAAAATAAAAGTCAATTTCTGTTTTCAATTTACAAGAGCTTATATCAAAAGAGAACTTTCGAAAGGGGTAGAATTAGAATAAAGTTAATAGGACGTTCTCGAAAGATACTGTAGTAAATAGTACAGTTTAAATCGCAAAAATCCGAAATGATGTATAATAAGCTCAAGTGGTAACAGTGTACGAGATACGAACGCATTTTTTACTTACAAATGCTTGTTATTTTTTTAAAATTTAACCAATTACAGTAATCCTTTAAATCGTGCTGATATGTCGCGAGATTTTTAACATTTTTTTTTATATAACACTTCTGTATCTTGGACCAATGAGATATATATCTAACGAAATAAATCTTTAAAATATTTCTGCTTCTAATGATTTTTAATTAACTATTGGTAAATGCGTTTACTCATTGTCAAATTTTTTTCTTACCAATATAGAGGGAAGAGTAAAAGACTCATTTTGATTGGTTAGTCAATAGTTCCCATCCACAATAATTCTAACATTTATGTCTTTTTGTGTAGTGACATAAAAAGCTTCTAATGGACATTGCAGTATTATTGGTATTTATCAGTTTAGAATGACTCCGGGTGGTTGCTCTAATCTGTGATAACTAATCATGAGCAACGTTGTACTAATTTGCAAGCAAATTGAAATGTGAGTGATCCTCAAGCTCATCATCCTGAAAATGACTAATCGCGATCGGTTTTGCAGGTAATTAGGCACTGCAAGTTACGTAGGTATACGCACATTAGTGCAAACATAATATAACTAACACAACAAGGAATATGTAACGCCAAATATAATGCTAAACTAAAAAAATATAAGGGCAAAATATTACACATTTGAATTTTAAACAGTGATTGATTTTTGTTGCGGATTTTGGTTTTCGAATGGACCAGAAACGCTTCCCAGAAACATCGGAAGTCAAATGTTTGCGAATATTATCTCCTATTAGGGACATGGTGCTGTTTTTTATCAAGTTATTATGCTCCTTGTTTAGAAAATAGTTTAAGCAATTTTTAAAAACAAGGTGCACTCAACTCTGAACGCCTACTGAGTAAGGTATATTTTTATAAGCTGGGGATGCAGTATAAACTCTTGCTTATACCAACATTTTTCTTGTTAGGTTTTATTGGATTATGGTTGACCCATTTCGTTATAATATCTAGGGTTTTTACCAGGATTCCAGTCAACAGAAATACGTCTTCTTCATAACATTATCGAGCGTCATTTTCAAACCCCCACAATTAAATAAACTTTTTCTTTTCTACTTCTTAAAAATAATTTATAATCTGCTATAAAAAAAAGAATACAACTTATAGCTTGGCCATAAAAATCACTCAAAAAACTCTTGAGAGGTAATATTCGAAGATATATCTATTTTACTGCAAGAAACACGGTATAGCGAAGAAATCAAGAAAAATTACGTAAATTGTTCAGCTGCTTTTATATGCTGCTAGGTCACATTGACTATAATATGTGCATTATAACAATGCATAATATTGGTCAGCAAGTGATTCATTGACTAGATGATGAGCAGATGAACGATCTTCCGTATCATCCTCACTTGTAGGAAATGCATCCTACAGGGTACTGTGGTATACGTTCTAAAGGTTAATACCACTTATTCTGAATATTCATAATCGTCGGAATGTCAAGCCGATATTAATTCTTGGGGTTGTAATACAGCAGAGCAAGCATACACTAAAAATATAAAAAAATTAGAATAAACTGTATTCTTGATATCTGTTACACTCGTTCTTCATACTTATTGTTACAAAATTTGTCTAATGATAAACTTTTATTAATTTGTCATTCTCAATTAAATTACTTATTACTATAGTCTAAAGTTTCATAAAATATCAGTCTGTTTTTTTGGTGTTACCAGACGTATAAGTTCCACTGATTTTGGAAAAGACCTAGATTTCACGAAAATTCAGAACTCCCAGTTCATTAAACCATTTTGAATAGTTAATTATTAACAGTATGCCAAATTTTATAATTATTAGCTTTCACTTTTTTTTTCGAAACATTTCGTTTATACAAAGAAAACACACCTTATAAATAAATTAATAACGCAMTACATTTACATTTAKATGTAAGTAACTATTTGATTATGTAAATTTAAGCATGTCTTTCTTATATTTTCTCGTTGATTTAATCCAGACAACTTCCCAAGTAATACAAAATGTCATTGTTTCCAGCGGAATTGTTACTCTTGTGGAGCATATCGCGTTTGTGTTTTTAAACTATCTCGAAAACTTGTGTGAAGGCACATCAAGCATAAAGTGAAAATTCTTTATTTTAAAACTGCTTTGGTCCTTTTAATTTGTGCCAAAGAGGTTTTGTTATTTTTGGGATTTTGAGATAATAAGTAAAACCTGTATAAAAACATTTTAGGAACATCACATCCGATTAATATTACGTTTCTCTTGTAATATAAAATATGCAATATTTTTGATTAAGTTCTTTTTTTACAGAGGTCACGCCACCACAGAGATTCGTTTACGTCTAGTCCACCAGAAACGACACATATCACACTATTAGAAACAGGCAAGTATCCATTTCTGTCTTCTATTCTAAAATATTTACTCATTCTGTCAACTATGTCGTTTTAGCATAGTTAGCAGTTATACCAAGAAGTAGTATAGTAATTGGTACTTTTTTTTCTTTAAGAACATAAACAAAAGTATACATGTCGGAGTGGAAGATAAAACATGAAAAAAACAAGCGGGTTTTCATTTTTTTAAGACATCGATCAAAGACAAGGGCGCATTTCCATTATAACAGTTGTAATGTTAACTTTTGTGTTTGGTGATACTACGTTGGAATACTACATAAAAGTTTGTTAAAATGTATAAGCTGTGACTCTGACTGGACATAATACACAAAACATAACTGATTAATATAATAATAACATAACCGAAGCTTGTTGAAAACAGTAAACTATTAAATTACTCATTCACAAAAGTAATAATTTTGTTAGAATTTTGTAATTATGAGTAGTATACCACATACAAAAGTATATTACAAATGGTTTGATTATAAGTGAACAACATTATTCTAAAATAGCTTTAGTGATTCCTGAATTTGACAAAAAACAGTAAATTTAACCCGTCCCTTTTGTTTATTTCCCATATTAATCTGAATAGTCCACTTGTCGGATCGCTAATATAGGTACACTTGCATTCATAACTTGAATATATAATAGTAAGAATATAGGATGGCAATGCCATCTGTCAGCATTACACTGACATGATGACAAAGCCACCTAGCTGCCTTAACGGGAACTACTTCCTAAAGGAAGTGACCTGTAGCCTGACAAATTGGCATGCAACTGCATACTTCAATTTGACAGCAGGCCCCCACGACACTTTTTGCTTTTGGAAGTAGTTCCCGTTAAGGCAGCTAGGTGGCTTTGTCATCATGTCAGTGTAATGCTGACAGATGGCATTGCCATCCTAAATTCTTACTTTCATCATACCATTGCTTTGGTATATAAGCAAAACCAGTTCTATGCCGTGTTGTCTACACTAGACCTAAACTGCACTAATGAGCTGTAATGACAGCGAAATAGTACTATCTGCAGTTGGTTGAGGTGTAGACAGCACAGCATAGACATGCATTTTAATTGAATATATAATATTATGTCTTATTCTTCAAAGAGTGGAAATGCGTGAGCGCTAAACAGATACGTTAAGGTTTTCCAAAAGTATTAGTTATTTAAAAAATAAAATATATTTTTAAGTGCTTCATCAGGTAAATGTTACCATTCGAGAATGAAAAAAATGTCTGGCATATGTCATCTACGACTTGCTCTGCAACACCATGAAATAATATTAATATATAATCACATTACTAATAAAATGCACATCACCTGTAGATATAAAGGATTAATATAAGAATTAGTTAGTAGTACTAAAATTTACTTTAGAAAATTGATCATATTCAATTACAGCCAACTCGATTTTTTTAAATAGCACCCTATTTTACTTTCACCGTAGTTCAATGCGCAAATTAATTTCCTCTTATATGGTATAAAGAAGTATATATTTATCTCTAATAGTTTTTAAGACAATTGCATATTTTTAGGTTTAGTTATATTTTTTCCTTTTTATAGTAGACTATGGGGAAAACAATGAATGCGCTTTTGTTAGCTTCAAACTAGCAACGTTTGCTTGATGTCAGTAGTTCTACTACATATGTATGTGTCCATCTTCATCACTTTTTGAGAAAATGATGTTTGTACTTCTTTAGTCATATTAACATTAATATAATATTAAAAATTAAAAAAAAAGCAAATAAATATAGACAACGTATGAGTATTATGCGAATACAAGGAGGCAAAGAAGTACAAGGAACGTAACAAGTAACAAAATGAAGAAGAATGTAATAGCACTGCAACCTACAACAAATGTTCAAAATGACGACCGTTGTGGTGTAAACACATTTCAATAACTCTACTACGAAATGAGACCGGGTGTAACACCCCTGAACGCTTCCCTTACTCTATTTTTTATATCTTCCACCGTCGTAGGTGGAGTATGGTAGACAACATTTTTAATATAGTCCTACAAAAAAGTCAATCGGTATTAGGTCAGGTGACCTTGCTGGGCAATTAACTGGCCCTGCTCTTCCTATCCATTTTTCTGGGAATCTGTTGTTAAGCCACATTTGTCACTATTTGGCTATTGTGGGCAGGAGCTCCGTCGTGTTGAAAATACATGTCCCTCACGTAAGCAAAATGAACATTTTCCAGCAAATAAAACAGTTCATTCTCTAGAAGATCGCTATATCGCACTGAATTTAAGGTACCTTCAAAAAAGTATGGTCCTATTATGTAGCTTCCGATGATTCCAGCCCATATATTTATAGAACACCTGTGTTGTTTATATTTCATTCGTAAATGGTGCGGGTTTTCATCGGGGTAGTAATGATAGTTGTGGCAATTAACAAATCAATTTCTGTGGAACGTAGATTCGTCCGTAAAAAGCATATTTCTTAAAAAAATCTTCATGTCGTTCATTTTTTTCTTATATTAGGGCGCAGAAGTTAGTCCTGCTTTGAAAATCGCCTTCGTCCAACTCTTTATGCAGTTGTAAGCGGTAAGGATGGAACCTATTTTTCTTCAAGATGCATTGTACTGAAGTGCGGCATATTCCCAAATTTCGACTTAGTTGCCTGAAACTTATATGCGTGTCTTCTACGACGGCAGCCATGACGTTAAATTCATTTTCTTCAGTTGAAGAATTCTTTGCCCTATCATGCTTATTATATACAGCTTTCTTTCCCTATCAGGAAACCGTGCAGCGTAAACTCTGCTTGACAATAAGGGATTTTTATCTGACTCTCCCAGGATGAACACCATGTCAACTAGTTCATTTTGAGAATAATGAATCATTTTTAAGAACTAGGTACACTAAATACGTAGATAAATCATCAATAACACTAAGCAACCATTGACAGTTCAAAGCTGATAAAAGCGCAATAATTTTTTTTCCATAACCTACTATAAAAAGGACTAAAATATAACTAAACCTAAAATATGCAATTTTCTTAAAAACTATTAGAGATAAAAGCATACTTCTCTATATCATATAAGAGAAAATTAATTTTAAAAAAAATCGAGTTGGCTAAAAGTTTTCTAAAGTAAATTTTAGCACTACTAACTATTCTTATATTAATCCTTTGTATATACAGGTAATGTGCATTTTATTAGTAACATCTCTGCGGAAACTGTATACCTCTAGCTATAAAGGTTTTGAAGATATAACAGTTTTCCGAAATGTCAAAATTTTGGAAAAAATTAAATAACTTTACAACAGTGTATTTTAGACCCCATATATTTTATATTAAGTCTCATTAAAAAATTAAAAGAGGAATAAAAAATGTAATAATATACAGGTTGTTCCATTTAAAAAATATAAGAATGTATGAACCACCCTCGTATATGAGGTGGGGAGGAGTAAAAATATTTTTATTTTGTAGACTTAAGCACTCCCTACCACACTGCACTCGTAGAATTTTAAAAACTATAATAGCAATTGCGTAATATTCATTCCACTCACTAATGGGCCACCCTGTATAGTCTTTTAATTTGACTACCGCATTTTACCTAGTTATACTGAATAAAGTCTTGTATATTTTAAAAGGTGGTATCAGAACGTTTCAGACCATCCATGTATCCGACAGCGAACAGGCAAGAGTAATATTTTTAGTTATAATTTGTTTGTGCGGGAAATTATGCACCAACCATAAGAGATACTTCGCAATTAGGATAAGTGTTAATCTAATCTTCATTCGGCCAATGAAATAAACGAAAACTTTTTAAAACTTCAGGAGTAAAAAATTCCCAACGAGAAATACGTTCATTGAAAGTGAAAAATTAAACTTATTGATTTTATGTTACCGAAAAAGTATTTTAATAGTTATGTTTTATTATATTATTATACTCGATCATATTACGATTGAGTAACAAATTTTCAAGAAAAATGTCTAAAAACCCTTTGGAATCATGTTTGTAACTGATCATTATATCAGGAAATGCTAATACACTTCCATATGAGTTTTCGTTTGTTTTGTGTTTACATCTAATTGCGTTGCAATTTGTACAATACCTAATTATTTGCACTGGAAATTTTACACAAATATTTGTTGCGTTTGGGTGGTAGGCATACAAAACAGCACATGACTCGGTATGAACCTGTTGTAACTGCAGAGATGTTACAAAAATCTTGTCTGATAATTGGTATAAATGTTATTTTGTCGATAAAGTATAGATTCTGTCATGGAAATCAAGTACATCAATGTAATATAACATAGAAATTAATTAGGTAATACAAATTAGATAAATAAGAATATGTACTTTAAACACTACAGATACAAATATAAAATACTTCTGGAACTGAGAAATCATTGGTAGTGCATTAAAAAATGCTCTTAACATAACATAAAGATTCCTTTAATATTGAAATAGTCACATAATTTACTTTAATACCTGTAGGTAAATCTTTAATCAATTTAATTAAAGTTTAGCGAATATAATTTTATATTTGGTTCATTATAATTGGTTATACAAAGAAAATAAAAATCTTATTATAAAGCAAAGTCCACTTATCTTAGATACTACGGTTATACAACTTTTTCTTATTTTGTATATATAAACCGTCTTGCAGATCCTTGCCTGATACATTATTGTATGAAGGGGCATGAATGCGTTCTGACAGAAGAAGGAGAAGCAACTTGTATATGTCAACGTCAGTGCAACGTGATACACAGCAGATTGGTTTGTGGTTCTGATGGGCACATCTACCCCAATCACTGTGAACTACACAGATCTGCTTGTATAACGCAAACAGCTATCACCATTGAAAGGGGTGTTCATTGCATAAAAAGCGGTAAGATGTGTGGGCTCCACCGTTTACCCGTATTATTATTATTACTATTTTATTCTTACTGTCCAATTCTCTTCTCTTCCTTAATGGTTTTCTATTTCATCCCAGTAAATATGTACATCAAAGTTTATTCTAATAGAACAATTACTAGATGTTACTATTTTTCTCTCAATCAGTATATTTCCGCTATGCTTACGAAAGTTTACAAATTTTTGGTATGTATTACAGGGAAAGGATGGTCTCCCACAGTACAACATACCCAGAGTGTAGCTGTGGTTAATACGACGTCTACTCAGCCATCAACAACAACGGTAGAAACAATACAACAACCAGTCACAAAGCACAAAAACCTGATATATACAACAGTAAGTTTTTAATACCTCTGGATATTTTAATATAAATAAAAACAAGAAACTGAGAACTAATTTACGAACGTAACTGTGGGTTGTTTTAAGTGCTTGAACATGACATATATAATACATAAACGAAAAATTCGAACTCCACGTTGTAGCTACATATTTCTTTGTACACTACCAAAAACATGAGCACGATAAATGAGTAAAAGCATTCAAAAAATCTAAAACCGCAAACCATTTCGCACGAGTCCGTCACGAGAGCGGAATTCCAATGCCCATCCCCACCAGGTCCGTCGCGTGGTATCCAGTGAACAGTGAAGCTAAGATACAAACCTGTCGGGAATGATCGAGCGGTATACGATCTATTCCGATATGACTGGATTTCTAAGATTGTATGTCTAATTACACGTGACAAGTTTACTGTTAAAAGCTCTTTCACATTAATTTACTGTCTGCTGAAGTAATGGGGAGGCGGAAGGAAAATTATTATAAAAGTTTCTCCAGAAATCATAGTCGACATGCAGTTAGAATGAAATGTTATATAGTTCATATTTACAGAAATAAATGGGTTATTCCATATTTTGAATAACCTGGTATAATATCATAGTAAGTTACTAATATCAAGCTTACTTTTGTATGCACACCCTACTACAGTCAGCAATTTTGCGAATATTAGTTTAGCCCGTCTGTTGCTCGTACGATCTTTGCGTGATTTCAACCTATCGGCTACCCTCTTACGTCCCATGTCCCGCTGGTAATATGGGTTGTATAGTTTACATTTCTGCCCGATCGCTCCAAGTAAATGCCCCTCTTAAGGGGATTCCTTCCTTTTCGTAACGGTAAATTTCAGGGTGCTGATGACGTAGCAAAAATTAACTGTCGAACTTAGCGTAAAAATTAAATGAGATATCACTTATCACGGTGGGCAGAGAATGATTGACAGGACCATAAAACCTTCATAAAATGTAAAAAGACTGTTGGGTTTGGACAATGCAGAAACACAGCATAGGTTCGCCTATCACAGAGTTTGCAGAACAAATCGTAATTCTTCAAATTTAGTATGCTTCCAACACAGCACCGTCATTATATGAAAATATTTTTTTATAATTCTTTGTTCTACATAATTAGTCAAATCAAACGCTATATTAGTCAAAAGGAATCGAATAATTATGACAAGGTACAATCCATGATCAGTTTATTAGCCAACAATGAGTACCAGGCAGCCCTGACTAGTTTACAAAAAATGACTAATGACAATTATATAATTAATTCTAATAACAAAAATAAAGCCATATGGACAATAATTAATGAAACCACCCACTGGAAAAACACTAATAAGCAAGATTACAAAATTACAGATGAAAATAACAAACTTTTAAATCAAAGTGTTACTGCCAAAGCTTTCAATCATTTTTTTACAGAGGCGCCGTTAAAAGCAGCCGCCCACATTTCTAAAGAAATTGATTATAAATTTATTGACAGAGCTTGCAAGTCAAGTATTAGTAAAACCTTTTTCTTACATGGTGTCATTGAAAAAGAAGTCTTAATGATAATCAACAGCTTGAGTAACTCATCTGCTACAGGAAGTGATGGAATCTCTAATATTTTATTTAAAAAGATAGCACCAATAATAGTAGTTCCCTTAACTCATATAATAAATTTGTCATTTCAGCAAGGTGTATTTCCTAGTAGACTGAAGATAGTTAATGTTATCCCCTTGCATAAAAAAGGTCCCAAGGATTGTATATCTAACTATAGGGCCATTAGCCTGTGTTCCAGTAATTCCAAAACAATAGAGTTAGCAGTAAATAAACAACTAACAGTTTTTCTAACTTCAAACAACTTAATATCTGCGCATCAACATAGCTTTGTAAAAGGGAGAAATTTGGACACGGCTTTTTTCAGTTTATAACTGAGATAGTCTCAACCTTAGATAAAACAAAACAGCAATTGGGTTATTTGTTGATTTCATAAAGACATTTGATTGCGTAAATCACGAAATTTTATTGTTCAAGATGCAGAAATATGGTATTAGGGGAGTTGCTCTCTCTTGGTTTGAAAGCTATCTAGGGAATAGAGAACAGCAGGTTACTTTAGCGTCAGTATCTTCAGAAAAGAAAAAAATAAATTTAGGGGTCCCACAAGGCTCAATTTTGGGCCCTATATTATTCTTATTTTTCATCAATGATATGTTTAATTATATCTGTAATCTTAGCTGTACTATAGTGTCTTATGCTGATGATTCTAATTTTTTAACTGGGTGTAATGATTTTCAACAAGCTGTTAATGTTTTAACAGAAGTCTGTAGTAAGATAAATGTCTGGGTTAAACGTAATAAATTAGTTATTAATCAAGAAAAAACAAACGGTCTTGTCTTTGGCTCAGTTAAATCAAAATTTAATGCTAGAGATGATTTGGTATTGAATGATTCCACGGTCCTACCCTGTGTGAATGTTGCAAGCATGTTGGGGCTAACAATTGATGCTACATTACGTTGGACACATATTGAAACCATCTACAGTAAACTGTGCAAAGCGTATTACGCTCTTTCAATGGCTTCTAAATTTTGCAGTAAAGAAATAGTTAAACAACTTTATTTCGGAATCGTTCATAATTTGTTGCGGCATGGAATATTGCACTGGGGTAACTCTTCAGGTTTTCATAAAATCTTTTTGTTGCAGAAAAGAGTCATCCGAATTATTGCTCAATTAAAAATGAGGGATTCCTGTAGGAAAGCATTTGAGACACTCAATATTTTAACCATATATAGTGTATATATATATATATATATATATATATATATATATATATATATTGAAGGAAGGTTGCGGTCGCACACTTATTATATAGGCAGTAAGGGAATATCGACCTGGTGGATATATTAAATCGTTAATGAATACTCTTTTAACTTTGCCAAGCTTTCGACATTTATTTTACGTCTTCTTCAGGGCGTAGTAACTTGAGGCTTTAAAATAAAGCAATAGTCTTAATCATATGAGAATCTTTTATGTTGAAAATTTTGTATATTTGTTTATAGTACCTGACAGTGTCAAAATTTTGACATTGTCAGGTACTATAAACAAATCTCATATGATTAAGACTATTGCTTTATTTTAAAGCCTCAAGTTACTACGTCCTGAAGAAGACGTAAAATAAATGTCGAAAGCTTGGCAAAGTTAAAAGAGTATTCATTAACGATTTAATATATCCACCAGGTCGATATTCCCTTACTGCCTATATTATATATACATATATATATATATATATATATATATA
This sequence comes from Rhyzopertha dominica, assembly GCA_025024175.1. Lineage (NCBI taxonomy): Eukaryota > Metazoa > Arthropoda > Insecta > Coleoptera > Bostrichidae > Rhyzopertha > Rhyzopertha dominica. Next base: position 19,863,360 of record QCXZ01000003.1, read on the forward strand.
TATATATATATATATATATATATATATATATGAAGCAGTCTGTTTTGTATTTAAACATAAAGCCAACTTTAAAGATTCAAAAATTAATCACTCTTATAACACCAGACGTAAAGAAGATTTAATTCCCAATAAGCACAAAACAACTTTGTATCAGAAGAGCGTTTATTATAATTGTTGTAAATTTTTTAACAAATTGCCAGGGGATATGAAAGGTTCATCAAATATCCATGTTTTTAAGCGATTTATTAGGAGATTGTTACTCAAAAAAACGCTGTACAATTTTGATGAGTTTTTTCTAACTTAATAAATGTGTATTATGTATGTAAATGTTATGTGTTTAGTATTATTGTACAAATTGTTTATTTTGCTGACGTGGTATCGATACAAGGATTTCCTGCTGTGTATGGAGTTACCTAAATAAACATTAATATTATTATTATTATTATATGAAAGTAAAATAATCGATTTATAAAATATTGGTCGAACAAGTTAATTTTCTCTTCAAAAAGTTTACTATTTACAACCAAATATAAAATTGTTAGACTTTTTTGTTTTTTAGTAATAAGTCATCGAATTTTTTTTAATGGAAACCCCTAAATGTTTTTAACCATTTCGATAGATGTTTTCATTATCGAAATTGCAATAGGTACAAGAATTTTACGTAACAATCTTTTCGAATAAAATTCGCTCAGATAAGTAAACAACGTATATACTAAATACAAACAAAAAGGAAATATACATTTTTTAACAAAAAAGGTAGTTAATTCTTCATTTAAACCAAATGTTCGAAATGGCAGTTGACCCTTTTATTGTTAACAATTTGGTGTTGTTTTCTTTGGTTAATTAAATAAAATTTGCATTATTTATTTTTTAATAATATTTAGTTTTGCCACACCTTTGTATTTAAGAAATACGCAATATTTTTGCAATAATGTATTGGAAGTGAAGGACATACATTATTGCTAGTTGTATTTCTACAAAATTGCATTGCATTTGTACTCTTCCTTTTTTCACAAATGACGATAAGCAAAAACATAGCTTTTTATTGCACAGCTAGCTTTATAAAAATTTATTGAATCACTCGGTAAAATAAGTACATCAAATATTTCGTTTTTTCTTCATATGATCATATTTGTACAATTAAATTTGCAGCACAGTTGGTAAGTTTACTTACTAGCCATGTGCACTATTAACTAAACTGATTAGTATATTATGTATAAATCTACTATTTTCGACACCAGCGATTGTTTATTAACAATTATTATTATTATTATATAATATTTTCTCGAAAAGATCGCTGCCGTTTTAAAACTGACAAAAAATTATCGATTACACCTGTAATCTTTGTCAAAGACGAAAAACCTCAAAATTCGTCTTTGACAAAGATTATAGGTGTAATCGAAACGTCAGACCAACAATTTTTTGTCGGTGTTTTAAAACGACAGTGATCTTTCCGAGAAAATATTATATTATGGACGCTGAATGCATTCACCTTTGTATAATTATTATTATTGTTTAGAAGATACAGCATCTACAAGTTTTGATATTATTTTGCTTTGTAGTGTCGTTACCATGGCAACTAGAGAAAAGAGCGAACCTTTTAGGTAATTAAACACAAATTTTAAAATTTCTATTTTCCATACAAATTTTATGGGCAAATCTCGGATTTATTTGCCCTTGATTTGTAACCTGATGTCAAACATGACCTTTAATGGGAAACTTGGTAACTCCGAAACATTTTTAATGAATTTCCTTGGTATGCTTTTATAAAAAAAAATCCCCCAAATCGAAAGTGTGAGGGATTTTCAAGATACAGCTGCTCCGTACCGTTAGTGAATCACTTTGTATATACCTGCAAAAAACTCATTAAATCTCCTTATAATCATTATAATATATCATACAGGTAATAATAACTCGAACTAATTATTAGTTTCTGTACGAAACTAATGATTTTTATATTATTGTTTGAAAAATTATAAACAGCAAGGGAAGTATCCGATGTCTGGTGGCAATTAAAAAACAAAATAGTGTTGATGATTTCTTTCAAACAAGACATTCATAATAAGATTTGTGGCCAATTGTCAGTTAAAAGTTGTTATTACGAGTTTGCGATCCAAAAGGTCCAGTACAGCCGGTATTTGCTATTTAGTGTTTATATATAGGTTTGTGAATAGGCTGAAATTTATGATGGGTCGGTAACGCTTTGCTTTGGTTTGCGGATGGTTTTGCGCGCGCGTTAGAGAGWGCTCTTAGGGATAGATGAATTAAATGTTCATAATTCGTTTTTTTAAATAAAAWTTTGCATGCGACCTTCCCAATGTGTTACCAAGGAGCCCAATCTTTAAAATTTTTAATATCACCAATTTTTTCTTTTTAAGTTGTTAAATTTTGCAAAAATAAAAAATTAGGCCTCTTCAGAACATTAAAACCTTTCATTAAAAAAAGAATGAGTTAAAAATTCTGTTTACTTTTGAAGATATTCATTGTCAAGTTTACATTGTGAATCCCATAAGCAGGATACGGGCGTAATCCCCTTAAATTTTGCAGCTTACGAATGATGTACCTGAATAGTTTCGTACCAAATGTATGAAAGAAGTAGATATAATCATATTTAACGGGTTTTAAGCCATTTAATAATGTGTTTGACCTATAACTGGTGAATTCCTAATTACTCGAAGTTGTTTCGAACTTGGTAACTTGGTATTTCATTATAGTAAAACGTGAAATAGCTTAAGTATATTTTAAAATTATCGATAATATCCCATTTCTTTTTTTCATACACTTACATGTGTTGTAATTACWTGCAGCAAGGACTAGTCGCAGATCAGCAACAGCCAACTGAAATTATAGACGATCCCATATATCTCGATAACATAATCGAAGATGAGAAAAGTGAGAAGCTGGAGGCTTATTATCAGGGCTGTACTATGCAAGAATATGAAATAATGAAGGTGTGTATTAAATAAAAATAAACATTTAAATTATTAGAAAGTATTTTAGGACAATCTGCTGCTGTACAATCATGCTAGACTGATGTCTCAGGATAATCATAATAAGGATTATCTGGTTTCGATTATGTTTTCACATTACGACAAGAATAACAATGGGAATTTGGAGGAAACTGAATTAAAAGAGGTAAGTACATACAAAGTAGTTTTGTCGTTACAATTTCGTCAAAAAAGAGCAAAAAAGCTGAAAGATTCTCTTAAGGCCGGTTGCACAAACGTGTATCAAAGTTAWTCCGAGCAACGTCATGAATCCGGTGTTCTGATTGGTGTTGCTATAGCAATGACCGCAGATTAACGCGAATTAACTTTGATCCACGTTTGTGCAACCAGTCTTTAGTAACACTGTATTGTAAAGATGTAGGAACTGTAATTCCTAAGCTTCCACTTCCGATGAACTGGTTGAAGCTCTCTGGAAGTTATGTCGTGATGTTCAATGGTATATGGCAGACGTTTCCCACTCCTAGCTGGGGGCATCTTCAGTGCTTCATGCAGCTGACTGATCCTGTGCTATACAGACGGGTTTTATACCTGGTGGGTGGTTTGTTCCGATTGGCTACCCTTCGTTACGTGGTGTGCTGTTTATTGACCAAAACTAGTTTCCTGTTCTACTCAATTGGTTTGTTGGTATCTGCTGGAACATCTACGATGTTTTTTCTAAACAATGAGAACTCAGCCCAGGATATCGAACGAGTGATACATCCATGACAGGCACCCAAGGAATACAACCCATCTTCAAGTCACCGTTTGGCTGCGTTAAATTATGTTTAATGTATTCCAGCTAGGATTTCCAAATAATTGAATGAGGGAATTCGAACTAACTTCACACACCACCAAAATCAGCCAAATGCTACGTAGTTCCAAGGATCAACTACACCCGTTGGATATGTTAGCAGTAAACATGATTTTTTATGAAGACCGTTCAAAAGTATACGTAGGAATGACCCAAAGTTCTACAGACACGAAGAAGAGAGAGCATGAGGTCTCTACGCCATATGGGATTCACGCACTAAAGGAAGGGGACGCAATTGCCTTTGATGGTAATACTACGCTGGCCAAAGTAAATGGATTCTAAAATTTGGTTCATAGAGAAGCCCTTCAATACTACAACTCACCCACAACCTCAGCCGAGAGGATGAATACCACTTTAGTAGGATTTGGAAACCACTTCTGGCCAATAAACAGCACAGCACGTGACAGCACCAGGAAATCTTAACCACGACTTCAGATTAAAAAGCCTGCCTGCAGCACAGTATCAGTCAGCTGCATGAAGCACTAAAGATACCAACAGCTACGAGCGGTTGCGACATAACAGCGAAGACAGAACGGAAATTTCAACCATTTCATGTAAAGAACAGTTTTGTCAAAATATTATATAATCTGCCGACGTACGATTTATTGCCACCCTTAGTAGGACTGTCTGACTTTGCTGTTCCACATTTCAGGTAGCGCAACAAGAAAACTTGGACCACCTTAGTAACGGTTGTACACTGTCGAGTATGATTCCATTTGATGATACCGATCAAGATGGTAAACTCAACATCAACGAGTTCTATATGGCATTCAGTAAACTTTACAGTAAGTAAAACTGTTTTATTTTTTAAATTCTATTGTACCAATTTCGCGATAACACATGATTTGTATCAATGGAATAGATGAAAAAAATTAACAGAACTAATAAAGGAATATGTGCAATGTGATATACTGCTGTCCACGATAAGAAGGCGGTATCTACATAAATTTTGAAGTTAGGGTTTTTGATACCAAATCACTTATAATTAAAAACCAATAATTTTTTTTCATAACAATAACAACATAAACGTGCACAGCATCCAAAAGAAGTTTTTTCTACAAAGTTATAAACTCAGCTGCGTATAGTTACGAAAGGCAGCCGCARCACCTGCCATCGTCATGGGATTGGCAGGAACAATATTCAGAAAACTAGAATAGCTGGACGACATATAAAAGTGTTACTGGAATTCCATAATTTTCGTGTTTTTACATTTTGAAGCAGTTGCTACAATACTGAAATCAGATTTTTTAAATCAAAATAGTAGATCCAAGCTGGCGGACGAATTTTAGTCATACAATATTTTTGAAACTTTGTATTTGAGAGATTTTTAAATTATCGGTTACCATCAGCGACGGGCAGGGTAAACGATTCCATCAAAATATAAGAACAATGGAGGACGATGGAGTCCAGTCATGGTAGGTGATTACCTACTGTAGGTTTCGGAAGGGAGATTAAAAAAATTTCGGCGAGAGAGACCTTCCTTCTATTGTAGAGATGTGCTTATTCAATTTCATTTTTATTATAAAAGATACATTTCTTATAGACGCAAAAAGTATATGTTGACCATCGTTAGGCAAGACCTGTCAAACTCAAAGGATATGACTTATCCTTTGAGATGCTTTCGGGATATTTAAAGAAATGAAGGAGGGCGAGGGAGACAGATTTTCAGGCGGGGGGGGGGGGGGTCAAGTTCATGTTGATCGTTGTTAGGCCAAGACCTATACAACGAGCCATCAACGAGCCCCGATCCGTTGAGCCGTTCACGAGCTATGACAGACATCAAACGGACAAATGAAGTGGAAAATGCCCTAAAATTAGAATTAATTTGACGCAAATATTTTTTTGTTTGCTATTTTCTTAAATGTCAACTCAATATTAATTATATTATATATAGTCGATATGGAGGGACTTGTGAAATCACTTTTTCAATAAATTTTAAATTGTATCTGTCTATAGGTGTTTTGTCTAATGTAACAATGGAATCTTACGTGTACGAACTTTTTTTGGCCATATTCAGATTGAGTTATAGGTTCATTCTACTACATGCTTTATGTTACAACAAAAAAGTTTTTTGACAGCCCGACCAGTGTTATTACATTCATAATTGCTGACGAGCTTGACGGCTTACAAAAGCAAGCAAAAGCCTGAAATCATCCGCGGTTTTAGACCGCGGCCTATATGATCTTTTGGCGTATCCATCACTTCTAGAAGCACAACCTGCGAGTTTAATAAGGCTACATCTTCTTTTTTCAGGTGTATCAGTTGTATCACTAGATAAAGCATTAGAGGTCAATCACTTAACAGCACGAGTTGGTGACAATGTTGAAATCAAGTGCGATGTAACCGGCTCACCGGTGCCGCCTATAGTGTGGAGGCGGAATAAGCTAGATCTGTCCACATTGAACGAAGAAGAAGTGCGAGTATTTAATGACGGCAGCTTATATTTGACCAGAATTCAGCTTCAGCATGCAGGAAATTACACTTGTCATGCACAAAGGAATAAGGACGTGGTCCAAACCCACGTCCTTTCTGTTCACAGTATGTGAACTTATGAAAGGCAAATTAAAAATATTTAACTGTTTTTAATGTTTTAGCCGTTCCAGAAGTGCATGTTACGCCTAAATTGCAATCCAAGAGGCCTGGAGAAGATGCAACTATGCTGTGTCACGTAGCAGGAGAACCTTTTCCGAAGGTATGATTTTTCTTTAAATAGAATTTTGTAGAAGGAATAAATTAACCACTATAATGAGCTTTTCCACATGCTTTGTAGTAAATAAAAAGTTTTATTACATAGATACATATTACACAGAAATAATAATATTAATTATTTACGATAGGTAATAAAACATTAAATATTGAAGTTGACCTCAGTGGGGGCAGCGATACCAGTTTTATCGTATTTCATAAAAATTTATAGTCAATACATTAAATAAATTATTATATTTAAACCTGGAGAAATATTTTTAGGGGGGCTATCGAGAAGTTTTGGGGAGCTTGCCCCCCCCCAAGACCCCCRCTAGCTACGCCCATGTTGTCGAATCAGCCACTTGCATTATCAAATATATCGCTCATTCAGTTGGAAAACTTTGTAAGAATATTCACGGAAATTACTATAGTAATGTCGGAATAATCCTATAAATATAAGCATTTCAGAAGCAAAAATTTCCACAATATTTTGAACAAATCATGAGAAGCTCTTTCTCCAGACTTAAATGTTTTACTAAGGGCAAGTTCCTAAAATCCAGGGTGTTTTCTACACGCATAGATGCAGAACATTAAGCGTTATTACTTTAATGTGGTGCAAGAAAATTTTACGTGTTTATGAATTAATAAACGAATAACAATATTCTAGCAGTTGCTACCAACAAATAGTTAGTGCAGGGGATCCTTGGTTGCCAGCTGCTCAGTGGGCTGGGTATGAGCGAAAAAATAAGAAGTGACAAATAATAATAAGGGCGCCAAGAAGTTGCCAAGAAGAAGAAGTTGCCAAGAAATTCCCAGAATAAATAAGTATAGCTACCCTCAACTCCTAATGGCTAGACAAACAAACTATTATTCACGATTATTTAAATGAAAGGCACACCTAAATTTTAAGTTACTTTAATTGATATAAAAGTTATAAGATTTCCTACAAGCAATATGAAATTATAAAAACTTGAACTAAGAATAACTCAATTAACAATAGCCCAAAAATTAAACCAATATTCTCGCGCTGCCTTGCAAGAAAATTTCCGTTAGTAATTCTTTTCTATTTAAATCTCGATGCCCTCTTTCTTAAAACGCATGGCTAGTCGCCACATGATAAGTGCAAAAAATAGCGATACAAAATGGTAATCGTTACAATAAAACAAGCCATAGTATTCGCATTGATAAAAATTTGAATTCAAACAGATATTATACCGTAGTGCACTTTTTAAATCGGATGACAATTTTATATCGCAGCGTCGCGACGACGACGTGGCGTTGAATAACCCGATCCGTGCTACCTTACGCGATGTACAAATAATGAAGTTGATCTGACCTTATGACGATCAGAAATCTTGAAATCAGCTAGCGTGACCGCTGATTATGTAACTTCTTGGTAACGAACAGCTCACTTTTAATAGCCACATAGATATCAGGACAGGCCGCAACACCAACTTCTAAGAATTCCAACTGTTCTACACGCAAACCAATCAAAGAAACTCTAGCCAAAGAAAATTTCAGCCCAGACACACATAATAGGTTATCACTATGCCAGCTTGATTTCAAAATAACGCGAATACATCAAAGAAAAAGACGGGAAATTGAGTAAGGGATGCAGGATTTGAATTGCACGATTATTATGCGTATTCAACAGACCTAGCTCCCAGCAATTACCTCTTATTTCCGAAATTAAAAGAATATCTTTGTGGGACCAGATATCACGATGATTATCAAATGATGGCAGCAGCAATCGACTGATTAGAGCACCAGCCACAATAATGCTTTTCTAGAGGGCTGGATTGGAACATCGTTGGACCAAATGCATCGAAGTTCATTCGAAGTTCTGTCAGGGACCATCATTAATGATCTTCTTTCGTATTTGTGATGAATTAAGCCGTCAATTGGAGGAACATAAGAAAAACACACTCACAACTTATATCAAGTGCCGGAATCAAGAGAATATTTGCTAATACATAAATCATTGTTAGAATGTTGGGCCGATGTTGAAGATAAACTTTCTGTACTGAGGAAACGAGCTTCTCGTTTATACATATGTATAATTCACTATTATTTTTGTGTAACTAAATGTTTTGGTACATCGGGACAACATATCTCTATCAAACACAGAAGAAAACGTAGTGTGTCAATTTTTAATATATAACTTTCTTATTAACTGCTTATCTCTGCAAGACAGGCCGATAGGACTTTGACTAGTTGATAAATTCATTATTGTGGATTAAATTTGTTCGTTTGGCATATTGTATATACAGGTATTATATATATAGGAATATTGTTTGTATAATCGGCATATATTTTAGATTTTTGCTCTTTTCTTATTTTCTGTTTCCGAACCATATTTTTGATTTCTTTATGTCCCCTTTAAACGTTTGGCGTCCTTGGAACTAAGGAACGCACATGCTGCCCAATCTAATCAAACTAGTGTCTTTTATTATGTATTATTTCTAACATTATAGTCTCTTAAAACTAAGCCGTGTGAACTGCTGTTGATATAAGATAACTATTGACTACCTCAAATGCTTTTTAAGGGTTATTATTTTAAGGTCGAATGGCTGAAAAATGATGAAGCACTTCGGTTGGAAAATCCACATAAGTACCAGATAGTTGGCAACGGAACTGCACTCAAGATAAGAAGTATAGATTTTGCAGACACGGGAGCTTACATGTGCCAGGCAACGAATGTTGGTAAGCAACAATTTGTAATCATTATCCAAGATAATAATATTCCCTTATTGATGGTCTACATTGCTTATTCCCATTTCCCATATCATTTTTAGTATGTCTTATACTCGTTTAATTTTATTTTTGTTTCATTGTAGGTGCATTTTTCTTTCTCCTGGAATTCAATTGTTAAACATAATTAACATTATTTTGCTTCATTCTTATTCATAAAACAAAAGAGATCTGATCACGATATGTCTGCTCCTGGGTATCTTTTGCTTCTGATTGCAGTTAATGTTAGATAAGTAATCTTTTAATTATGACTGTCACAAACAGTCTCTGCTCATATTAGATACTTATACTTTTATTTTTAAAGGTTGTCTTTGCCCATATAAAATTTTAAATATGTGCTTTCAAAATTTCTTAATAATTTATATAGGTATATAGTAATTTTAGTAATGTTAAAGGTGCTGATATTATAATATTATAACTTGTTCCTACAGGTGGGCTAACAAGAGATATAAGTTCATTAATAGTTCAAGAACAGCCAAATCCAAGTAAGTGGATACCAATATGATTAAAGTAGAACGAACATCTTATGGGAATGATATTGTTTAATTTCAGCCGCACTTAATGAAGAACGACGCTTTTTTGCATTTCACGAGTGGGGAGTCTCGGTGTACGAACCGTCCACTTGCAGACTGTATCATCAAATTCAATCAACTGATATCATCCCTGGAACGCAGGTAAATGATTGGGCAATAAACCTTAAATCCTATATAATGAAAGATATAGTGCGCGCCAGGGAAGAAGTCGGACCTTACGAATGTAACATCGTCCACAATTTGCACGGAGCAAACCGCATGGGTGGGCTGAGTTAATAAATTTATTCGCCGCGCTAGCCTGAAATCGTTACCACGAATACTGGCGGGCACACCAATGACTTAACTGTCTGGCGACAATTTCCTGGTGCGCTCATTAATTATTGCCTAAATTAATTTTTAAATGAACATACGTAATTTTTGGTGGGTTAACAGGCATATACAGAGGGCGCGGCAAAAATATCTGACACCTGACACCATCAATCTAGCTGTGCGAAACAACATGGAATTACTATACAAGCCAGTGAGGTCGTAGTGGTCAAAAGGCTCCGGGTTCAAATCCCGGTAAAGCTGGCAATACTTTTTCTGTATATACAGGGTGCGGCAAAAATATCTGACGGTTTTTGCAAGGGCGTGGCGAGAAGAAGGGGTGTCGGAGGTAGGGGCGAGACGCGAGAATAGTTATTGAACTCAATACGGCTTTCATTTCATCCCATCCATCACAAAACTCGCCTTCGGCATGTTTTGTAAACGTTGGATGCGTGCGACAAAATCGCCTTATGAAAATAGTTTTTTAATATACTATTCTGGAATTTTTCAACTCCGTGTCAACTCTCGTTTCCGAGATATGGGCGCAAGTTGCATTTTTTAAATGGGAAAGGAGGTCAAGTGGCACATCACTGAAAAGGATATTTTTTCCTAATTTCAAAAATGTACCATACTTGTACAATTTATTTGCTTCTGAGTTGAGAAAAGTATAAATACAATAAATGAGCTTGATAAAGAACGAAAAGAATGAACACAATTTTGATGATTCCGTGGAAAATGCAGCATTTTTTCAGACTTACATTACAGAAGATGCTCAAAATGTTTCACATTTGCTTCCTGGCAGTAATGCAGGCTTGAATAATGTTTTTCTAACGTTCTTTGTAGCATATTTGGAGGTAAGTTCTTAATTTTTCCCTGATTCGTCCTTTTAAATTTTCTGCATTATGTGGCCGATCAGCATAAATACGATTTTTCGGATACCCATCAAAGGAAAAAATCAAGCGGTGTCTGATCAGGGGTACGTGTTGGGCATTCTATCGCTCCGCGCCTACCAATCTACATATCCACGAAGGTTGACTGGAAAATGGGGCGGTGCACCATCTTGCTGAAACCGTATCTGTTCAGAAGGACGAGCAGCATTTTCACGATTAGGGAACAGGCGAATAAGTACTGGTATAATTTGTTCGCGCAAGATCTGTAAATACTTGACCGCATTCAAATTTCCATCGATAAAAAAGGCCCAATAATGTACTCACCGATAATACCACATCAGACATTAACTTTCTTAGGATGCTGTGTGTGGACTTATTCCATCCAATGTGGATTTGTGTCCGACCAATATCTACAATTATGTCTATTCACATTACCATTGAGGGAAAAAGTCGCTTCATCAGAAAACATAATCCAATTTTAAATGTTTCTATCTTCATCTATCATGTTCATAGTAGTGAATAAGTGAATTTTATATGGATGAAACTTTTTTTATTTTCTGAACAGATCTTTTATTAATATGGTTTTCTCTTGCACATCTAAAAGGACATTCAAGCTGCTTTCCTCACTCGTAGTAACTTTTGGACGTGCTGGTTTTCACAGTTTTTAACACCGCCGATTTCCTCAAAACGTTGCACTGTTTTAATAACTGTTGATTTGGCAATTGGTTCACGATCTTCATGAATTGCATTGTAGAGTGCAACTACTTCCGTATAACTTCGCCTTCTATCCCCATAACCAATCATCATCAAAATTTCGATGTGATATGTTCAATCAACTAAGGCATTGAGATTGGAAATAACAAAGTGAATAAAAATTATCACCAGTCACGAAGAAAATGGATACGCCTGGTGTTTTTGTTCTTACTTAGCGATAACGATAACTCAGAAGTAATAAATTGTACAAGTGTGATAAATTTTTGAAATCAGGATAAAATATCATTTTCAATGATGTGCCTTTTGACCCCCCTTCCTATTTAAAAAAATGCAACTCCTGCCCATATCTCAGAAACGAGAGCTGATATGAAGTTGAAAAAATTCCAGAAAATGCATTTTAATTACCCATAGGCCCATGTACAATTTCAGAAAAATCGGTCAAACAGATCCTGAATCCTGCTGGTTCTATACTTTGTAGCGATCCTGTGTCATTAGGTTACTGTGGGGGCAACTTATTCAATGAGAGAAGGTCTGCTGGGTGTTGCTGACTATACTGACTTGGACTCTGAGTGCTAAATGTTTCTGAATGGTTTAATTTATAGGTAACAGGATATAATTGGGACAGCATCATAATAGGAGAGATTATTAATGGCCATAACTAGAGGTTGGTGTTCTGGAGACCGACTAAAGAAAGATGTATGTTCCCCACTTCCACAGTGGAAGTATTTTCTATCACATGATCCATCATTGTGTGACTCTAGCACATTTAAAGCATTTTGGTCGACTTCTACATAAAATTTGGTATGCCATATCGGTGACATGCTTGGCATTTTTGACCTGAGGGGCCTACGGTGCAACCGAAAAAAGTAGCCTCCAAATTTAAACATATCGTGGTAAATTAATTCCTTCTAGTGTCAAAGAGACGGTCCCAGTTGGGACATACTCAGCTCCATCATTTATTTTTTCTATTAATGGGGTCTGAATTACCACAGCGCTTGCCACTGGTCTGTAGAAAATCCTATGTCACTTGTTTGTATCTTACCTTATGCCGTTATGATTTCCACTAAATTTGAAATCGGTATCTTTTATAGTTTAGGAATAATTTAAAAGATATCATTTTTTAATTTTAACTTGATTTCTAAAATCGCATTTTTTATCGCCTGTCAAACGTTGTCGGTGTATTTGGAGGATACCCTATATATGAGATTTAACAACAATCTTTTTTTTAGGAATACGTATGTGGAGACAAGGGCGTCAAGTGCGTATGGGGTCGTGCCGTCAATGTAGCAAATCGCTACGTTTATGCATCTCAGCCCAACCGTGATCGAATAATAATTATATCTAAAATACAGATGGTTGTAGTTGATGTAAGTAATTAAATATCCTTTACTGGTACCGCACAGCGCGGTTAAGGTGGCAGTCTGCTGTGGTTAGGTCATTCGGTATTCTTACCTGAACAGTCCCAATGAGGACGAAACTAGTCGTTTTTATTCATTTTTTCATAACCATACTTTTACAATCTGTGAGACCAAATATCTATATACACTATATTTACTTTACCGAAACATAGACAAACGTTGTCTTTTCAACCTCCGATGGGTTATAAATATATTCGTATAACAAATATTTTATTATTAATAGTTGAGCTAAGTTTTATCATTTCTGTACATGATCGTCAAAACATTTCAGGAATTAGTCATATAGTACATTACTTTTCGATCTCTTTTCCAAAGAACTTTGCTGCTAACGAGGTCACGTACCTACTTCTTCTGAAGTTAGAACGATGGTTGCGTTGGCAATGAAAGTAGCTTGGAAATGATGTCTTAAACCCCTTTTGCTATTTAAATTGTTTTGTAGGTTGTTGCAACCGACAAATATCCTGTAAATTTGTATTACGTTCCACATCTTGATCAAGTTTGGATTCTGAACTGGAGATCAACAAATAACACTGGAATAAAAACTGTGCAGGTACAACGTTGCAAACATTTGATTTTGTGTATCGTTCAACAGTGTTTTTTTTCTGTAGGTAATACGTGATGCTGGTCAGAAACGCAAACATCACACTGTCCACCCTGAGCCTATCGATGGACAGTTTGACCTCGTACAAGGACTTTACATACCTTCACCAGATCAGGTAAGTAATAAACTGCAACTCCTTAGATTAGCWTTGGTGTTCGTATTTTTCATACCCCACTAGGCTCTTATATAGTTAGCCTAATTAGTTATTTTAAATTAGGTATATTGCGACACACCACTCAGTTGTAGATCAACGGGGGGAATCCGGAAATGAGTCCTCTAATCTATCGAAATAATGATCGGAGCACTTTTTTTGTTAAACCTCCACAAGATTTTGTCAGTAATCTTGTATTCGGTATTCCATTTTTTTCAAAAGGTACTACTATGATAATTACATAATTGGACTTTGCGATAATCAAAACGCGACTGCAAAAAGCTTTTAAAATGACACTTGTAATAAGGAACAATAGAGATCAGAGATTTGAAAGCTTCACGTACAGGGTCAGAATCGCTAATACGTATAAGGGTGTGGGGACAAAAAATCCGCACAAACACAGGTCTTCAATTTATTGAAAATAAATAACCTAATACACAAAAACCAAACACTAGTAATATATTTAAAGCTTAAATAATGGTATCAGCACCAAAACGACTTGCTTGTTTGAATTTAGATTTTATTCGTCCCTTTAAATTGGAGAAGAGCGTTACATCCATATGCCGGACTTTAAGAGTGATCCGTTTCCGCAATTCTTCATTACTGGTTGCTTCCCAAACATCCTCGTATACTCTCTGTTTCAAAATTGTCCAAAATCTTTCAATTGGACGCAGTTGGAGTACATTTGGCACATTTCTGGATTTTTCAACAAAGGTGATATCCAATTCGCGATTAACGGCTACGCCAGGTGTTGCATAATGGGCGGGTACCATATCAGGCCATAAACATAATTTTGCTACTCGAATAGTTTTTTCTGAAGAATGTGTTCAATCTGCTTCGTACGCATTCTTTCTCATACACTTCTGCTGTGACAGAATTACCGAAAGGTGCGATATCCAAAGAAGAATGACAGCGCGATGAAATTGCCACGCAAAACAACAACTTCTGAAAAAATTTTTTGTGGCCTTTGAAAAATTCCTCAGGATCCACGTCTCTACTTTTTTTGCAATAGTAAGACTTGTTATTCGCTGTGTCGCTACCTTTCCATGAGATTATGATTCACACTCGATAATCATTTCTAGCCTATTCGATGGAGCAAATTCGTTTTCAGATAATCGCCTCAACTTCGTTTTTTGTTCCACTTTTTATTCTTTCGTGTACTTCGGTGCTGTTTTTCTTCATACTAATAAAACATTATTGCTTTTGAAAATGTTGCTGACATACTTTTTGTCGATGTTGTATTTTCTGCCTAATTTTCTGAGAGAAGCTCCAAATTTCCCGTGCGCAAGTTCAACCAGAACTCGTCTTTTCTTTTTCGGCATTTTTCTAGCAGGCCTCTCAAAACCTTGTTTCCTGACTGATGGCAATCCTAACTCTACATGTTTATAAATACCATACGTAGTCCGCTTAGGAACCCCATCGCATAGAGGTGATTGACAACATCAGATTTTTTATGATTTTCGTGTTGCTCAATATAGTAGGCAATAATTTCACGACGTTTATATTCTTTCGATCGCTGCAAAGTCGTTTGTATCAAATCAAATAATTTTAAGCTGTTTTTACTTATACTGTCAAGGATGAGGTTTAGAGAGATGCGAGTTCAATTATTGAAAATCCAAGGCCTACTGAAATTTAATAGTTGAGATCTTGTGGGGATTTTTTGTCCCAACCCCCTTTGCTCGAAATAAACTTTATTCTCCAACTTTAACTATTTATAGCTTGGTCGGACACATTAAAATGCAAGGGTCTACAATGAGTATAGTGCTCCCTAATAAGACGCGCTTTCATCCCAGCGTTTGGCTGTGCCTATGTTGTATATATTGAAACGTAAATATAGGAAACTAACTGCACACTCTAGCATTAGCTAAACGGTACCTCATTATCCTTTACCGGAGTCGTCATATTTAGGACTTTTGTCGGGACTATCCCGCAAAAAAACGGGACGTTTGCCAATCCTGCTACAACTGAGCAATTTTATCTGCGCATTGCCGAAATCATTATATTCTATTGTTGATGAGTATCAGATCAGAATAATGATTTCGGTAAGAATAAGAGATCTCTGAAAGTCAACCACGCCAGGCAGTCACTTTTTGGCAATCAAATGCGTTATTAGCGCCGTAAAGATTATATTTCAACACCCAACTACCATTAATGCCGGCTAGATGGTACAGTAATCTCGTACCAATCGATACCAATATTTTTTGCTTTATTTATTTTGTCTTTATCTATGGCTAATATCATAACGGTATTGGTTTCAGACTTTAATTTAGTCATACCCGAAGGATTAGCGGCGCCCACAAATTGCAGATACATAATTTCTAAACGCCGTTATTAAGGGGTCTATGCGTCCACAAGATTTAGTAGCACCTATTATATAGCGGGACGCCGCAAATTGCGAAAACATTACCGAAACGCTTAGCCAGTAACCAATCATAATCATAACTGTATAACCCTTTATTTGGCATCCCAACTAATAAGATTACAAAATAGTATTAGGTACTTAAGTACCATGCGAAGAGTTAGTGTAAATGAGGATTTTCGTCGCCCCAACTTGCAAGTAGCGCAAGTCGTTTGTGCTGCAACACACCTGTAATGCAATAAAATAAAGAAATGTTTTAAATTAAATGTTAGCAACTTTGGCAGTTGGCATAAAATTTTCCTAGAAACTAAGCGCTTTCCATGTGGAGGATTGTATCTTGATATGCAGTAAGAGGGTACCGGTAAACTTTCCACAAAATTTTGCAAAAATAGAATTTTAGAATTTAGTTAACTGAATAACAGGTTGATATATTCGATATCGTTTTTAAACGAGTACAATCATACTAAATGCTTACTTAGATTATTGTTTGTTATCAAATTACTGTGCATTAAGCAAAAATAAATTTTGTTAACATATGAAAACTTAAAACAAAAGAAAATCACATCATTTATATAATAAATACTCGATTTCATATATTGATTTTTTGAGCGAATTTCTCCGAAATGTTAAATTAGCTTTATCATCCTGATATTAGAAAATGACAATTATCTAATTTAGAGTAGAGCAAATTTAATTAATTAATTTTACACGGAATTGCAATGTTTCTTCCTTTAAAATACAATACATAAACATATATAAAATAAACAAGACTGGACATCAAGGGTATCTAAAGTGGAAAAGATGGTGTCTTGCCCAGGGAGCTTCAGAAGCGCAACGATCTGCATGCTGGAGCATATACAGGGTGGTCGCGATGTAATGGGTCAAAATTCATGACTAGGTTCCTGACGTGAAAATATTGCGATTTAGACAAACATACCTTAGTCCAAAAGTTGATACTTACAGAGATACAGGGTATTAAATGCAAAATATTATCTTAGTTCTTTCTTATTTATTTCATAATAAATGCTCATATCGACATGCAATTTTGCTCTTGGGGTTTTTTGGGGCGAGAGATTAAAATCTATCCATGGTTTGCTTATAGATCATAGAAGGCGCCACCTGCGCTAGGTGGAATGCGTTGAAAACGACAGAACTTTTTTATATCTCAATAAATCTATTCTCAGGTATCAAAGTCTGATTTTACAACTTCTTTTTACACAAAAAAGCTATCTTGCACCGTTCTCGTAAAATTTGGTTCAATGTATTTGCATTCAATTACTACAAATCGGCAAAAATTTTCAAGTAGATTTATGTTAAAATCAAATTTTGACATTTTCCGCTTATCTTAGTGCTGTCAGTAATATTACAGTATTATTCATGTTTTATTAAAAGCATTATTTTATAGAGAACTATAAACACCCGCGAAGAGCTATTATAGCAGAAAATTGTAAATGCTGACAAATCATTTCGTAACAAGAATCTCTATTTTAAAATACGGAAGTCTTTCAACAAACGCATTAATAAATGTATTGAAGTTGGAGGCGTACATGTTGAACCTTTATAGTAATATTCGATATTTAATTGTTCATAAAAATTGGAAATACTTTTTTGCTTTTTTGACATCCGTACCTTATTTTGATTACTCGAATTACCAAAGCTAAATATCTTGATAACGGTGCAAGATAGCGACTATCAAAAAGTATAGCTTTTTTGTGTAAAAGAAGTTGTAAAATCAGAATTTGTTAACCGAGAATAGATTTGTCGAGATATACAAAAATTTTGTCGTTTTCAACTCATTCGACCTAGCACAGGTTGTTGCCCTCTATGAGCTGCAAGCAAACCATGGACAGATTTCAATCTCTCAGACCAGAAAACCCCTAACACTAATATTTGATCTCGACATGAGCATTTATTATGAAATAAATAAGAAAAAACTAACATAATATTTTGCATTCAACACCCTGTATCTCTGTAAGTATCAACTTTTGCACTTAGATGAGTTTGTCTAAATCGTAATATTTTCACGTCAGGAATCTAGTCATGAAATTTGGCCCATTACATCGCGACCACCTTGTATACAGAGGTCCTGGGTTGAAACAAAATCATTCGTCTAATTTCCTCTTACAATATCTAAATTACAATACAATATCTAAATGTTTGTAAACTAATAAAAAAAATAAGTACATAGAAATATGTGTACAGAAGACCCTTTGTATTGTATAGGTGAATTTTATGACGCTCAAATATACCGTAATATCAAATTTGGTGTAAACCTCATTTGTCTTGTTACCTATTGTTACACATATACATATCTTGACTTGTTTCCTTGCCTGAATGGCTTTATGGAATAAAATATTTATTATTATTACTTGATTAGAAAATTCGTTATTACACACAGTGTTACGTAATGACGAGCACGTAATTTTTTATTACGTTACAGTTTCAACTTTGACAAAGCGTACATCACATAACATCCCATTTCAGTTAATTGTTAGGAATATCATGCACAATAAATAGTTAATTTTTGAACTTAATTGTATTTTGGTTAATGTTTCTACCATTCGAACTTAACTCAGCTCTAGGGCCAGACAACATCGAACCTAGACTGCTCCGTCTGTGCAGTTGATCATTATGCATACCCTTATCTATAATAATGGAAAACTCGTTTAGAACTTTTGCTATACCCGATCAGTGGCGTGTGGCACATATAACACCCATTTACAAGAAAGGCGACAAACTGCTAGCCATAGTTTAAAAAGTTATGGAAGCACTTATCGTAGAAGAGTTGGCGGAGTTTCTTTTGGCGAATCACATTATGCCTGACTCTCAACATGGATTTATTAGAGGACGCTCAGTCATAACGAATCTGTTGTTTTTCCTAAACGACTGGTCCTCCAACAACGACAAAAATCAACCGACCGGCGTCATCTACTTGGACTTTTCAGGAGCGTTTGACAAGGTGCCACAAAGCAGACTAATCCTTAAGCTTGAACACATCGGGTTCCGGGGCAATCTATTGGCGTGGATATCTTATTAATTTCTACGGGACAGGTCATTTAGAGTCCGTATTGGCAGTGACCTCTCTAACCCAAGAAGTGTATTGAGTGGTGTTCCTCAGGGCACGGTGTTGGGTTCCTTATTGTTCCTTGCACACACGTTTGACTTACACCTCGCTCTGAATTTCAAATGTAGCCTTTTTGCAGATGACACCAAAATTTATGCCAATTCGTTAATAACTTGGAAAACTCTACAGGATGATCTTGTAAGAATATCTGAATGGTGTGCCAAATGGCTCCTGCCCTTAAATATAAAGAAATGTATAGTGCTTCACATAGGACGTGGACATCTGAAACGTGACTACTTTATCGTAAGCACTCAGTTAAACTCAGTAAGATCAATACCGATCTTGGCGTCACTATTAATGAGATTCTATCGTAGTCAGAACACCTTGAGCTGATCTGTAAGCGTGCGAACTCTCTGATTGGCATATACGTACGTTCGGTACATTATCCCCACAGTCTGTTAGCAGGATATACATTACCTACAAACGACCGCTGCTAGAGTATGCCAATGTTGTAGGGTGTCCCAATTTGCTTAAGAAATCTCAGCGAAGGGCAAATCGTCTTGCGTATGGGCCTCACCGGCCATCCTACAAAGAGCGCCATGCGCTCAAGAATATCGAGCCTCTTTCAGTGAGACAGCGGAGAGCCGATCTTATCATCACTTACAATATTCTTCAACAGAAGCTGTCGACTGATCMTTCACACATATTTGTACTGCAATCAGACGACAGGTTGAGAGGGCATAGGTTAAAATTGGTGCATCAGGAGTACCGATCACGCAGTCAACAATTCTTTTGKCCCAACAGAGTCTTTAACGCCTGGAATGGTCTCGACTCGGAAGTGATAGAGGCATCCAATGGGAAGTCATTCAAGTTGAGCTTGTCAAAAACCAATCTGTACCCCGCTTATAAACTAAATGTGTTTTCTTTTTGTCGCTAGAGTATATAGAAATTTGTTTTTCTCACTCTGTATTACTGTTGTAAATAAATATATATTAATAAATATTATTTACACTATACCTAAAAAACAATAAACTAAGCTGAAACGTTCCAATTTTTGTCAGCGGTTGTAAGAAATTATATCCAATGAATCCCAATTTCGAAGTCGACGTGACGTGTCAATATTTTCTTGTTACTGTCACTTACTGTCATTAACCTATTCGTTTTTGCCGAAAATAGGCAGTATCTATAAAATTATAACAATATAGGTGTCATAGAAAAAGTATAGTACATTTACTCGAGTTGTGAGGCACTCGTGGAATTGTGTTACGCGGCTCGTACGCAAACTTTCCAGTTCTGCGTAATATGCTTCTTATAACTTTTGTTATGTAATATTATATGCGTTACAGAATAGATGTATGTATTGTGGAATTTAATGCACAAAGTCTGGATGAGGATTTACCTTTATTTTCATTCATTTCGTTTCTTAGAGTGGTGCACACTTATCAGAATTTGTTTTTCAAAATAACTGCTACGTTTACTATGAAATAATATAACATTGTTACTTAATCTATATGTATCTACATTAATAAAACTTTATGATTGAAAATTTTGTAGGAACTTGCTTACTACAGCTTTAAATATGGTTATGTCACGCACACCAATCAGAGGGGCGTGTACAAATTAGATCTGGCAAACTTACGATACACCCGGTCTGTGGATTTGACGCCATATAATTGTGTGCCTGTGCAGATACAATTTTCAGCTTTATGTAAGTATTCTGAAATTTAATAGTTTAATTAACTATTACCGCTATCTTTATAGACGGTTTTGTCATCATGGAATGCTTGGAACCAATTACTAAAAGACCTACCGGTCAACTAGTACTAGATTATCTGACAGACACCGTGATCGACACAAAAACTAATCTACCTGGTATCCCTTATATGTCACCAGATTCAAGGAAACTAGTTACATTGGATAGAACAGACAGTGGAGCTACTCTAATAGTTCAAGAAATTACAGGTACGCAAAAACCACCAACCTTAATACTCGTACATGTATGTGTAATGTTGTATTCTTTCAGGTGGTGGTTTAGTGTTTTCTTTTGATGTAAAGACCACATTAAATATTTCCGACTTAACGTTCTATCCAAGTCAGACTACACACAGCTACGATATTTATGCCACTGCCCAAGATAAAGAAGACATACTATTTTTAGATACATTGACAGGTAGAGCATACTTCTGCCAATGCTTTAATTAACTATTTACACAATAATCTTCCTTTATGTTAGGTAAAGTAGAGATCATAACCGGAGTTGGAAAGGCTAATTTGCCCATGATTCCAAGCTGGGGTAATCCAAACAGACCAATAAGTGGTTCAGGTAAGAATATTAAAGACTTGAATTGTCTTTTTTTTACAACTTCCTAGGCAACACTGTGTAGACATATTGATGCGGAATGTTTAAAACATGCAGTCTGAAAGCTCCTCCGATTTGCGTATACAAATAACTAAGGTAGTTCGCTAATTATCATCTAATCCAAGTGCATTTTTTGTAAAAGTTTAGATCCCTTCCATTATTCCACTGTAGGGTGTATCTCTACATATAGTTTTGGGGCGTTAGTATCACCTCAAGTTAATAAATGGCGATGACATTATCGGTATTATGTAATCAATAATACAATGCATGTGATGAATCTAAGGTATTTGCTATTTACAATTTTTTATATTAAGGAGTGCCCTCTGCTGGTTTAAGATGGGGCTATTTATAGCTGTCAATTATATAGGTGGCTAGAAACTGTTTGGAAAAACTTGAATGATGGTTGGAGGAGGTAATAAGTGTGCCATGTAGGGCTGCATATTGAGAATTTGCTATTGTTGTTAAGCTTATTTAAACCAGGTAAGTTTATTATTTGCTTTGATTATTTTATGTTCAAAACTATTTGAAACAAAGTAGTTCATTAAGTATTGTTCAGCTGGTATATATCTTGTTTGAAGGCCTCACTCCATTACTGAATTCCTGTTATTACTTCTTCTAACATCACTGTTATATTTTATGAGTTCGTTATATTTGTGTTTATATAGTCTAAACATTCACTGAAACGTTAATGTATCATCCTAAGCCTAAGCTAACATGTGGCGCTATGGACTAGAGATGTGTAACTCAGGAGTGAGCTGCATCGAAGAGCCGACTCTTTCAAAAGAGCTGTTGAGGCAGCTCACTTATTTCAGTAGATGCAGCTCTTCGGCTCAGCGCCGAACTGAACTGAATTGCCGAGCTGGCTGACAACATGACAACTGAACGCAGCTATCGTTCATTGATACGACTCCGGCGAGCTGTGTTCTATCCGTCCTTMTTCCCAACATGTTAAGTAGGTACACAGGTACATAGTTACAAAATCTATGTAAATGACATGAGCCAGGTAATTAATAACTGAAAGTCGACGTTTTAACGAACTTAAATATATGGGTTTACAACAAAGATAGTATGTAACAAAAAATAAAACATCATTATGCAAACAACTACAAAAACACAACTCTACAATTCACAAAAGTATATCAAATTAAAAATATTATTTCTTACACTTTGTTGCTGGACAGACGAGAGAGTTATCAAGTTTACTTCCGGTTTTAATTTTAAATTTGATAATTTGGCTTGTCCAACAAAAAAGAATACGTAAATCCAGACTTTAAGTACGTCTCGGATACGAGAGATCTAGGTCAAATAGAGACTGATAGAGAGCTGTGACGATAATCATATGACCGCGAATCGTAGGGATCTTGCAGCTCTTTTGAGCCGACTCACTGAGTCAGCTCAGTTCAAAGAAGCAGATGCAGTGAACTGACTCACTGAAAAGAATCGAAATGCTTACCTCTACTATGGACGTTGTCATTGATACAAAGAATGTCATTTAGGAATAAAAGCAAGTATTACGCTGTACAAATTCACCCTGGAATAATTTTTTGAGCGACAAATTTTAGGCAATCCAACTTGTGTATTACAAGTTATGTACAAGGTTTCTATAAACGATTCGTGCAACACAGGTGACGTTGATTTCCGAATTCTTTGTMCCGCCTTTTTATAGCTGCTGCCAAGCTATAATATGTACGGCGATAGTAGTTAAAGGTTGCAGTCAATGTTACACCACAGCCCCGAAATGTAATAAGCTTTCTGCAACCTTAAAGTTAATTATCCCACAAAACACTACAGAATATGTTGAAAATACACATTCCCAGGCGTTTTCTCATATTAAAATATATCAAATAATTCAAAAATTAACACATGACGAATATACGTCACTTTCGTGAGAGGCGGCAAATTGATTTAATCGATAATTTCCATAAGCGCCCTGGATGCACGAATCATTTATAGAAACCTTATACAAAGATCCACAACTTACAAAACAACCTTTTTCTCTCGACTCTAACAACGGTCTCCCCTTTTATCATCCTCTAAAATGCAATCTTACTTGATTAACCACCCGCTCCATCTCATCCAACCAATTACATTCAAACTTTTAATAACGTTTTTCAGTCATCCCTCCAATAGCATTAAAAATTACAAAATCACACCATCCACATAAATGTTAATTCCACTGTCATGCCTTTAACTTCTGCAACGTACTTGACAATTATTATAAGTGTCCGTGCACAGCACACTACTTCTTCAAACGAAAATTAGGTACAATAACTGTAACTAACCCAGCCATCCTTGCTTACCTATCGCACGCATACTTTCTAAAATACAAAAATATGTAACGCTACTACATATTTACTCTTATTTTAAGTTTATAATATAGAATATAGCGTTTTCTAAAGCTTTATAATCTCGCTGCAGCTTTAACACTAAGCCAAGAAAAGGTTACCTTTATGGCATTAAATGCCATGTAAATTTAAATTATATCAATATTGAGTTCTTAATTCCCTTTTTTCTTAGTAGTCTTCATCTAGTTCTCATATGAATTTTCCACGTTTTTAATTTTAACCTCTGTAAAATTTTCTTACTAAAAATATTTCCCGGAATAGCCTAGTCAGACTTTCATCACTTCTGCATATTATATTTTTTCGTTTCTGACTAAACTTTAATTATTTAAACACTAAGTACTGATTACTTCATATCAGATTGCAATGTGTCCTTTAGTGCAACTGCTGCATGTTTGCAGAGTCGACAGTAAACGTCCTAGCTGTATTCGTAACAATATTTAAATTTATGAACACTCCCAGTCAGACTGCTAGTTTCCTAATTAAAATTGATTTTGCAATATTCTAGTCGAAATATTTAATTAACCCGATTTGCATATTAGATGAACTATGTAATTTCAGGTCTTTTTGGACAATACATGGTTACCCCAGCGAGTGAGGCTCTTTTCGTTATAAATGGAAGATCAAGAACGGTCAACTGTGAAATTGGTGCTGTGATACACCCTAGTGCTATAGTTTGGACAACATCAAAATATCACTAATCTAAGTAGCAAATCAATTGTAAGAACAAAATGTCATTTTATATTGGTTCTCAAATTTTGAAAAAAGACTCAGCTTACGCATCGAGTAAAAATATCATACCTCACTGCAAATATAAAGTGATATTTGTAGGCAAAGAACTATAACATAAAATGAAGTTGTAGAAATATGCAAACCGGCAATGATCGGTTAAGTTATATATTTAACAGCTACGTAATTGTTTTCGTACTTAATGTAGTCTTGTGATAAATTTAAATTTTATAACAAAATGTACAGTGATTGTATTGTATTGTATTCAGTTTTGCGCTTAATGTAATTGGAGACTTTTTCTGTTAAGTATTCAGTGCAATTAGAAATAACATCATTGTTAAATTAAGCAAATGAAATTATATATTTTTCTGATATTTTATACTATATAATATAAACTATGCTATACATTGGGTACAAGTGCAAAGCGTTATATCATGTATAATAATATATCCCACTAAAGAAAAGATTAGCATTCTTAATCAGAAGGAGTCTCTACCTAATTGCGTACTGTTATCATGCAGTGTATTAATTACGTTTATATGTTATTTGTGTTTTAAGGTATTATAGTAACCCATACGACATTAATTTGTACTATCCTCTATAACGATATCCTATACAGTGCTTTCTTGCTTTCGTTTACTGCTTGTACCTTTTGCCTTTAATAAGCGTATGCTGTAAGATGGTTTAATATTTAAGAATCGCTTACTGTACGATAGTGACAATGGTGCAGAATTGTTTATACTAAATTTAAACAAATAAATAAGAATTCGTTGGAATACAAGAAATGCTGTTATTGTAATTTTAATCAATTACACATAGGTGACAGAACCATCGGAATAAGCTGAAGGGGTTTAAAATTTTAGATATATTGATTAATTTAGATATATCGATAATTATCTTTAACAAAAAATTAAAAAATTCTAAATTTTTCATGATCCCTTGCTTAAAACTGCTGGATTCATTTCTCTTTATGGGAGTTTAACTAACAATTGGATATAAAAATTGTATTAATTAATTTCACAAAGGCCTCAATAAAGCCGCCCAAAGGTCGTAGGAATCCCACAGGTTCTCTATTCCTGAATAGAACCTGTCTGCTGGTGAATAATAAAAATAATAATCATAAATAATACGAAAACAATCTCAAAACAACTAATTTATTACTAAACAAGATCAAATTTGGAGGGTTAACAAATTGTAGCAATGCTGCTGAAAATTGTTATTTAACACAATGAATGAACTGCCAATTCTAGATCTGTGTTCGATATCACTTTCACTCTCAAGATTCAAAACTGAAGAGATTTTTGTTAGCATAGCCGACTATGGTCACCAGGTACTGAGGTCCCATGCGGGAGGCAACTCAGCTATATAGTTGAATGGTTTGGTGCCAAAATCTTGGTTTTTCTTTTACCAGATGTGTGCGCAGCACGGGAGAAAATATTAGTTCATGCATCAAGGCTCTAACATCCTACTTTCAAGCATGGCGTATAACTATTGCTGCGTGGATACAGCTAATCAAAGAATGCGAGAACACAGTCAAGAAAACGACATAAATAGTTAAAAAAACGGACTACAACAGCAGCATAGCTTACAATGTTACGGTGGACTCCAAATAAAGCATTTATCCTAATAAATTAATTAACAGAACTGTTTCAGTTAAACAACTGAATTATTTAATGGCAGTGGAGCTTGTTTAAAACTAATTACATAATGTGATTGAAAAAGGAACACAAAAAATAAAAATTAAAAATTAAAACAGTACTAACCTGTGAACAGTTGTAGGAACACACTGAAACTGAAGCGCATCTGTTTCTCGTCCACTTAAGAACCTACCCCCTCGAACGTCGCAAATATGCCCCATTCCCAAAACCGATGCGAAATATAAACTGAACAATTTGAGAGGTAATTTGAATAAAATACAGAAATTTGAAGATGGCATACCTGATGGTTACTTCAATACGTATACGCTTAAACAATCAAACTTGATTTGTATTTAATTCAAAATGGACTGTCATATTGCAAATTACTGCTTGTAAAGTCGTTCTGATGTAGCAACATATGCATCCTGGGATCTGAAAATGTTTTCTGTTTCTACAGTCTACAGTCATTTTCATATACATGGGCAGAAAATAAAAATAATAATATTATTCACAGGAAATGAATAATCGTGTAATATATATTTTTGTATTATCTCAATGAATACATAAAACTAAATCTGAATATGCAATAGAGGCACCTAAACAGTAAAAAGTACTAAGCCATGTTTTCTCTTTTTTTTAGATATTGGCAAAATACTTCATTTAAATTTTATCACGGTAAAGTAATAGATTAACGCGCTATTAATGAAGTAACCATTTAATTATTGATCACTGCAACGCAAAAATTTGTGAAAGCTTAAAAGCTGTTATCAAGTAGTTCTCATTTTTGAAAGATCCACTGTGTCATTAGATAGTTCAGCTTTGGGATGTCACATGTCAATTCATGTTATATTATTTCTTCTACATGCTGTTGCCTTTTGCAGTAATTGGTAAAATTTCCATCAAGGTCTGTAAAACATGGTTTTCTTATAGTCTAGTTTATTGACCGTTTCTATTATTTTATGTTAAGGATGCCAGTGTCGCTACAGTAACTCGTGGAGATATCGGTATGATTTTCTGTAAGTATATGAAACAATTCATTCTATTTTATTAATTCAAATACAGACCTTACACTAGTAACACAGGGGGACACAGAGGATGTTAAGTTCCGTATATTTGTGAAAATGGAGAAATGCTGCGAACAGATAACACCACGCGATAAAGACTGTGACAGCATGGTTTTGTTAGGAGGTGATATGGGCGTATTAAATTCTAGATGTTCAAAGAACATTACCCTGGTCTATCCCAACATGGTAAATACATACCATCAATGTTATATATACAAAATAGCGTTTACATTTGCAGTACCTGCATAATCGCCAAGGAAAATGTTTAATTTCAGTAACTTATCTAAACGAACAAAGGCAAGCCTTTAGAACTCAACAAAACATAGCATTTAATACCACGATTAGTAAAGTTCGCGTGCCTTCTGTATTACGAGGTTATTATACAATCGAGGAGGTGAAGGAATGCGCTGCAGTTGATTTGGATCCACTTGAAGATTGCCAGCCTGTCAATTGCCCTATGAAATATTTAGGTTTCAGAAATTATTTTAACCAGAAGTGGAAACGATGTCAAAAAGTACCAGTATGCATCGCTGACGTACGCAAATCTCTGCCAGACGTGGTAAGTGATGAGATTTAATACACCATGCAATGTAAGTATGTATTTCATTTGCATTAGTCAGGATATCCCTGAATCGCATTTAAAATTGAGTGTAAATAATACCATAATTAGCTTACTGATGGGAGATTTAAAGCTTCTAACTAACATGTCCCAAAACGCTTTACTAAAATTTTTCAACCGAGTTAAGTTACTGCCACTTTATTTACTAGTGCTATCAAACATTTTCATATCCTAATTGGAAGAGGGTGCGGACAGGAAGCTCAGTGGTCAACATAGTGAAGCATAAATTTTGCTTAGTTTTTTTGAAAATTTCTTTCGCTGATTCAGATTACTTAATTACCGTTTGCAAAGTCGCTTGTCTTGTTTTTTATAACGTGCATTTTTTGAGAAAAACTAAGTTCTTCTCAACCGTGCACAGCTTAATATTAAGTCAGAAATTGGTTAGCGTTGAAGAACAAGCACTGCAGTGTTTTCTTCCCTACTTGGTTATTTGACAATTTTTTGAAAATAATTCGGAACAAGTGAATATGGCTTTAGTACATCACGTACTTATTTTATTTAATTTAATTACCTCAACACTTAACATTATTTTCTAAACGGAAAAATTCCCACGTAAAAGATCGTCTTATGGTTGCTTAGTGGTGTGACGTCATTTAACATAGTGTCAATTTTGAATAATTGTAATTTCAGAGTTAATATAGATTATAATCAGTACTAACAGTTTCAGAATGGAATGAACTCGACACACTGTAATAAATAAGCAGTTTCATTCTAAACGTGTAAAGCAAAATAAGTATTTGGTAAGGTTCTATAACCGTCACGAATGAGACGTTATATGCATATTATATGCTTACTTATATGTTTTGGTTTGCATAGTTTTGCAGTGGAGGTAATGCCTTGTATATGGAAAACTCCCGATTAAGATATACAATTTCCGAAACGAATAGATGCAAACGTTTTAATGTTAAAAGATTTACTCGGGTGCAAATTTTGGTAAAACTATATCAACCGGGTTCTTACTGAAATAAGTAAAAGACAACAGCCTTCAGACGCTCAAGCTCTTTTATTACCATTTTTCTATTTTTATGAAATTTCTCATATTTTTTGTGTAGAAGACGGAAATTACGTAAAATGGAAATAAATTGTATTAAAAAGAGGGTCTTTGTATTTGGCTGTATACACCCGTAAGCTTGACGTAGACACGTCTATCTTTAATATCTATATACGTGGTAGAGAACGTAGTTAACCTTAACCTCGAATTAATAGGACAAACATTATTCATTCAGAGTAAATTTACAATTAAAAATGCGCTTTGGTATTTTTTGTTAGAATCGCACATTTTGTCAGTACAAATTTTAAACACGTGAATAGCAGTTCCAAATGAAAACTGCCGCCACTCACTGTTAATAAAAAATTTTGTCCTACATTTTAGTATTCTGCATTTCCTCCTAAATGTAGCCGATTTCTCAACATGTGTAAAAGAACCTAAGCGATACAATTTTTTCACCGTTTTTACTATTTTGTAACAAATACCCGAGCGCATATTCGAATGTTACAAACGCCTCCGCGTTTTGGATTTTTCGGAATGGGAGCGCAAAAGCTACAGACATCTCAATCCGAATCATCTGCAACATTGACATTTTGCATTCCATCTTCTACTTTGGTTGTAGTGTAAACTACCGCATCAGTTTGTCACACATAGTTCAAACTTCAGCAGACAAGTAATACCTCAGTGTATGAAAAAAATGCAAACGTGTAGCAGGAAAGTGCCAGAACCCTACAAATACAAAATTAGTGTAAAATTGAAAATTCCCAACTAAAAGTGACGTTGAGACATTATGGAAAACAAACTTTAAACATAAGTATGGAGAAAGAATCAAATGCTTCTAAACTATGAAAAAAGTCTTGGAACAAAGTATATAATTGTAACAAATGGCAAATATTATGCAGTGTCTTTGTGTACATCTACACTGTGACAACTTCAGTGGCCTGTGGTATAGCCGTTGGATGCATTTTAAGGAGCAGTCAAAAGGAAGAAATATTTTATACAGCTGTCGACGCACTTTTGAACATACTCCCAATTAAAATAAAAAATAATTCTAACTGATGATGACCTTACTGAGCGCAATGTGCTTCAAAAATATTGGCCAAATTCTAAACTGCTTTTGTGCATATTTCGCGTTCTAAAGGTTTGCTGGCAGCAACAAAACTGTTTCTAAAGAAAAATTGTGTATATCAAGAATAGCCATCAGCTACTAGAATATGCGAAAAATATTTTAATGCTCATTCCGAACAAATTCATTTTATAAAGTACGTATCTAACTTGTCACGAATCGAAACAAGGTGCCTAGTAAACAGAGAAAAACTTCTGACGAGGGGCACAGACCCTCACAATTAAGTGAAGTAATGTTCCGCCTTCTGAAGGATATTCTGTTGGAACGTACAAAAGCAAAACAGGATAAGAAATCAGTTTCCAAAGCTCCACGCTGATGAGATATGTCGACAAAAATATTGGTTTAGGATCTAATACCTACTAAAACCTTAAGGTTTCAACTTGTTCTTAGTTCCACCTGCTAATATTATATAATATATGTATTGCTTCCAGTTTTCTTATTCTCTACACAAGGTATTGTATACTGCGATATAATTTCAATTTTACATACGCATTGGTGAAAAGCGTCTGCAACTTATTAGTGCAGTTTCGGCAAGTTATATATTACCGAAATACGGACCCGTCTGTAACATTTGAATATACTATTGCGGTTCCAAACAACTTACCTAGCTTAACATGCCATTTGCAGTGGACTGTTATCCATAACCACATTTTCTATGGTTGCAGGCCTACATTCCTATAAGTAACAGGTGTCGAGATCTCGAAGGAGCTATTTCAACGGATGATTTAAAATACTTACAGCAAGGCATTGTACAGGGCAGTTGGGGCAACAGCAACTATTTGTTCTTGACTGTGAGTAAAAAAAATCATATCTGGCATATAAAGAAGCTTATAAGTTTTCCAGACAAATTTGCGCTGCCATCATGGTGACATTGATAACGAGACCGGGTTCTGCGTTTGCGATGAGGGATGGATGTCTGCACCATTCGATAAAGACCAATACGAACCAGGGTTGTCACTCTATCACATGTGTAACATACAGATAGACACTTGGAATGGCGTTAATAGCACAAGAATTAAAATGACACTGCTCTTTATAGCTGTAAGATTACAAGTGGTAGCTTACGATTTTCATCATTATATTCCACTTGTAGCTTTGCGCAGTATTCATCACGATATTAATTTTACTTTGCATTTTTATCCTGAATGGCTTATACAGATGCATTAAAATCTTTGAAGACGATAATTGCTGTGCTGCAGCTGCTGCAGAAACTCATAGAAAGCACGTGTTAAAAGTCAAACAAAGGATACCGAAGAACGTGTGCTTTGATAAGTGCCTATATATGGGACGGAAACCTAAAAAGAACGTTAGTCGAACTAAACATATAATTTGCAAAACTGTAGTGAATATTTCATGATTTCWGCAACCCGAATACAATGTGTCCTAATTGTACAAATATTCGAGGTGTAGATTGACGGAATATTATGCAACTGGCATAGTAGATTGGTAAAAGGACAGGATAATAAGATATGCTACGTATTAATATACCAACTTTATTATATTATAAGAATATGCTGTATATTTCTACCTACATTGATTTCCCAACTTTTGTGTATTATTATAGTGTTGATAAAACATTACTACTACCCATTCACGCATAAAATGCTATTACTTTAACACGACGCAGGTGGATCCAATGGATGAATAATAGAGTAATCTCCAGGCATTCCTCTTTTTATTTTATGGGGAATCGCTTTTGGGACCATTCTGCAATAAAACAAATTATTGTTGCAAAGTAATGACGCAGTTCGATATCAGACACATACATAGGTACTTAGGTACGATAATTACTCTAAGTCAGAGGTCCCCAAACTTTTTTGCATCGTAGACCCCTTGACATGTTTTTCGGTTTTAGGTAGATCCTTGCTTAGATAGTAATGAAATTTTCCTGTCATCAACTTCAAATGTGTTTTTGATAAACACGTATATTGTATGTATATACGCATATTGATCCCGTGGGGGTCAATATAGATCACTTTGGATATAAATGCTCTAAGACAATAGACATCTTTAATCTCTATTTAAACCTTTAAACATTATCAAGCGTCATTTAATTCCTCATGATAAAAACATTGGTTCAAAAGTAGGTTCGATGGTTAAAGTGCTTTCGTGTTTCAACAAAAGGCCAGTGAATGCGCTTATTATATTGAACTATTCATTATAGAATAAACTGACTGAAGGATGATTTAAGTTATTTCCACAAATACGCCTTAAGTTGACCTAGGTATCAATGTCACAATGCTAGTGTACGAGTACATTCCTCACGGTATKGCGAAAATTTGCCKACATTGGCAACGCGACACAGCTCAAAAAATGTAAACAAATATTACTTGCAATGCCGCTTTCGTCATCTCCGTGGCGGAATATCGAGGCATTTGAAACGGATATTGAAAATCCATACTTTCACATTTTTTTCTCGGTAAACAAGAACCGGAAAAATCGCAATAAATGTCTTTGTGCTTCAATTTTTATATTTTAAATGTAAAATAAAAAAAACAAATTTAAAAAACAGGCAGAAAAGTACGCTGTAGTAGCATGATACTTACGTTATGCAATCTATTATAGGGCATACTGATAAACACATTGTACATCCTGTGCAGTCTTCAGTAACAATAGGTATGTGAGTTTCAGAATCAAATTTAATTGCCTGATACCCGGAATCGTTACAAGCCATGTAACATTTACCGCAGTTGATACACATATCCTACAAAAACAGTTATTTAGTTATTCCAAACGCAATATTTACGTAACTTACATCGTCGATTAAAGCCACCACCTGTTGCTTCCTATCTAGTTGTTTATAAGGTCCAATTCTTTTTAATGCACGACCTATAATGTCATTAATTTTGGGCACATTTATTTGTGTTTCACCGGTAGGTATGAAGCCATTAATGCTGACATCTAATGGATTTTTACTCAAATTCAGCTTATGCAGTTGCTCCTCCCGTTGTTTCCGGTACGGTCCAAAATGTGGAAGTTTCTGCTTAATTAAAATACTTTAAATTTGCAATCCTTTCTTTAAGTGCAATACATACCTTCCCATTACCATCATACAAACTCATCACCGGTTTGCCTAGCTGATGTTTAAAAGTAGGCGGACTTTGACCATCCCAGCCGGGCAGTCTGTTGTACAAATACAGAAGAGCTTTCAGTCCAGTGCAATAATCTTCGATCAAGGTAAAATCTTGATTTTGAATAGCACTACCGATTTGAACAACGGAAGCACCGCAGTGAAGGAACTGCAAAGCTACATCCGCAGAATCAATACCGCCAATACCTATACAAGTTAAATATTAAGTATTATAAATTAAAATAACAAGAGGAGATGTTTTCTAAAGAATTCTTTCATTACGCCATCAAGAATAATTAAAATATTGTAACATTCAACAAATAAGTGGCGTAACGAGCAGCCTCGCGCTCTCGCCATTGTACGGAGGTCTGATTGTATTTTTATTTAATTATATTATATAAAACTTAAGTAACAAATAAATTTTCAGCCATTACTAAGCTCTTGTACCAATTAACATTATCGCCGCGAAATGTCGATTCGCCGTATTCATCAACTATGCAGTCTGACCACTTTCTCACATTTTTTTGTAGTATAAACAAGTTTAGGGCCAATTTAAAACATTTGTAATATATGTGACCATTTGACATTCTTCAAATCGCGCCACTACTACTACTAGGTGTTCCGCTACTTGACTTCGGAAGTGGGTACTGACTCATGTAATCCCTAGGTACTACAACATATTAAAATATGAGCCATTACTAAACTTTTGCAGTTTTTTTACACRAGCTCTCMGGCTATTAAAACTGTGTAATCCCAGAGGCTGAATGGCATCCTTTCAGAACAAGTGGATGCGTTTCTGTTACATCTGCATAGCTATTAATTACCTAATATTGTAAAACCGGGTAATCGCCTAGCTATATCTGACACAGCKTTTAGTGKCATTGGTCTAACGGCATTTCCACTAACACCTCCATAAMTTGTTCTTTTCTCGAGCCCTACTGCCGGCCATGGTGTAGCATCAGCTTTTAAACTCATAAGTCCGGACACGGTGTTTATAGCGGAAACACCATCTGCGCCACCTATAAAAATATATATTTGGAGGGAGGGGGCTTTATCAGTGGAGGAGAAGGATGGGCATGTTCAACTTAAAAACATAATAACTGTATTTAAAAGTACGGCAATCAAACAAACTCAAAGGCTCATTCCTAAATAATTTCCATTAAAATAAACCACCTTTGTAATTGAGTGCAATTAATAGTATTTGCGGCGAAACTATTTCTGTCAACCAATCACTTGCACTATATAGTACAAATATGATGAAGAACATTTTGCACAATTTTACAAAAATTATCATGATTTTGTATAACATACTCCAATTTTGAGAAAAGAATTATTATATTAATCAGCAGCTTTACCCCTCACACTTTGCACAACAGTATTGAAGACACCATTAATAAGCTATCCTTCTAGTAATGCCTTCTAACTGTGAAGTTAATTTCTGACATCTTTGTAATCATCCCCTAATCGAAGTGTACTTTTCAATTTATGCTTAGGTCAACATTGTAGACAGAACAGCAAAAAGTGTTCTGCCGTAAAGGGTGAATAAATTGCTTGCGTAATAAGTAACATTGCTTGGTTAATTAGTAACGCAAAATATAATAACCGAAACACGGATGTTTGCAAATCTCATACATTTAAAATATTCGACTGATGGGATCACGGTTTCTGATTCAAAATTCGGTTATTACCGATACGATATTTCGTTTAATGAAATATTATCGATATATGGTCATATTTCAGTTTCAGGTGCTGACATTAGTCGCTTTAGAAATCTAAACTATGTATATTTGATTACGCATTGTATATTTATTTATAATAATTTTCTAGTGTGTGTTTAATTGGTGTGAATTAATTATAATATCTGCGTGTTATTAGCTCCCAAGTTCTACACCAACGCGCAACGCCTGCAGATGATTTCAATAGTCAAGGATATTTCGTCAAGTTTTATACAACAAAATATGCTTTTGGCAATATTAAGCGTTACTTTACTTATTTCATTTACAACCAGCAGAATTAAAATAATAAAATAACTTTAGCAGCTTGAAGTCAATAGCAAACGGCAGATTTAACATTTTGCAGCAATTTGAGTAAAATCATGTATTAAAAATGCTTAAAGCGACAAAAGTAGCATACATTTTATGGCGATTTGTTTGTTTTTGTCAATATCAGGCGCTATCTTTGCAAGTTTTAACTTGGGATATTAGTAGTTAAAATATTATAAAAAGTAATTGAATTACTTTTTATTCAAGTAGTGTAATTGCTGGTACTTTTGTAAACTAGTAATAGTCCAAATACTTGGATACTAATTACTGTCCAGCTCTGTATATGCTGCCATAAATGTAGGACGGTCGTATTGACCGGACCAATTACCAGAAGAGATTTAGTACAATTAGTATGCTATTGATTACGTTTTTATTATACTGTGATGTAGGCATGACATCGCTTGTAGATTAGACCCGTCATTCTTTTGGTTACCTAAGATCATGTGATGACCTTCGAGCAAATTCCATCCATCGAACGTTCTCGAAGCTTTTACAGCAACAAGTGAATCAGGTATTACAAAGTGTTTTAAGTGCTAGTGAGTGCAGTATAGTGTTCTGAATAGTAGTTCGCTGAATTGGGAGTGTTATAATAGTAGTGTCTTAAACTATTTGTTCCAGTACAATTGTGTAAATAAAGGAAGTTAAATTAGAAATTCGCAGTTTTCGAACCCCGTACTTGTATCTTCCATTGCACCTGTTGCACAATCAGAATGCATTAGTATCTAACAATGATTAGGTCTTCTCTATTTTAAGCTAAAATCAACTCTGCATTAAATAATAAACCAATGGGGTTGTAGCCCTCGATCACAAATCGTTATTGCAACACATTTGTAGGTTTTGCTAGCCCCGATGAAGTGAGATACTAGCAACAAAAAAATATTTCTAATGTTATATTGTCTTATTGTCGCCTTCTAGTTTTCCGCCAAATTCAAATATTGCTAGCAACGTCAGTTGACCCGGCTAGAGTGGGGAGTGTGGTGGGATGGCATTTCGCCACGGTAAACCTACCGTGATTTCGCGTTTGACTCATAGAAGAGACATCTGTTCAGTGTTGCCAACTTAGCGGATAAAATTCTCGCCCAACCGAAAAATATAAGTTTTAGCGGTTAGCAGATATTTTAACGGAATAAGAAAGTTTTTAATTAATATTAATGTTTCACTTTGGCGTATAAATATGGGAAACTTAAATATGAAGTATCTACAATCGATTTATTTATGCTAGGTGACTCGATGATTACTGTATTCCTTGCCTGGGAAATATTAGGTATATTTCCTGCTTTTTTTACCTAACAATCCAAAATTTTACCAACGTCTCAATAGTGCTTGTGTGTTTCACGTTGCAGCTCAGACTGTCAGATGAGGCAAATATTATTATCTTAAACCAAGTAAAAAGCAAAAAAACATATTTCTGGAAGGAACACGATGAGCTCGACAACGATATTTTTAACGTTATAGCATAATATGTAGGAAACTAATAATTATTTATGGAAAATAAATAATAAATTCCCTTGTATATCAACAGATTACCCTGTCTTTAAAATTTTAGCGGATTCGATGTGGCAATCTAGCGGAATTTCTATCAGCCCCAGTGGCAACACTGTACAGATACACAGATGATCCGTTTGTTTACATTTGCGTTTGGCTTGATTTTGCGAGGATTTTCGTTAACACAAGCGACTTGCTGTTAGTGCTGCATCTACTGAATAGCACCACAATTTTCGTCTCAATTTTTCTTCGGGTACAATTAAAAATTTCTTCTCTAGGCCAACAATACTAGTATTTACGCATGTTGGCACAGAACATTTCTTTTCAGCAGCCATTTCGTCCGCGTTTTGAACGATATAATCGTGATCGATAAACAAAAGCAAAAAACACACGAGGGTTACTGTTACTGAGAGATTATAAATGATGGTCTTCGTCCGTTCGTCGGCAGTTGACAGCGAAAAACACGCATAGACAACAAGAACGCTGAAAATTATTGTGCCCTGGCAACAACACACAGCTGCTGCCAATCACAAGCGGCAGGGTCAACCTACGTCACACATTCAAATATTTAAACTTTACCATTTTTTTGACGTTTATCTAAGCGATTTGGAAAAAAGATAAGTTAACAGGGGTCTATTATTTTTTATGTAGATTCATATTCTGCAATAAAAAAAATATGGTCTACAACCCCATTGTCATGGTTACTGGGTTGATTTTAGCTAACATCAACTTTAATAAAGAGAAGAGAAACCGGCCCATTATCTTTTTTTTAATGATACTCTCTTATCCAAACTTTTGGATGTTTTTGTAAATACTGCATTGGCTATAGTTGTCTGTGTGTTACTGTGTTTGAACGTCTGGCAGGAGACTTTCACAACTGTTACACCTTTCGGTAAAAGATACTTCGCTTGTTACATACATAACTTGGTAGTAGGAAGAACCGCTATGTCGTTGACACTACATTATGTACCAAGATTATTGATTTTAGAGTCGCCAATTTCATAGGAATATTTAATAAACAATAACACCTCATTTGAAAGCCTACCTTTCTTAGCTGCCTCTGCTATGCTAACAATATCGGTTATATTAGGTGTAAGTTTAATAAAAACTGGTATTTTCACAGCCTTTTTAACCCATCTGMAAATACCTTCTACTAATTCTGGTTTCTGAAAKAKAATTAAACATCTTAATCATTAAGATTGTACTTCAGGCTTAATTAAAAAGATACTGAATTTCTATTTAAGATTTTCATAAATTTGTGAATATATTTAAGGAAATATAATAAAAAAATTACCTGGCCGCATGCTAAGCCCATCCCAGATTCACCCATACCATGGGGACAAGACAAATTCAGCTCTAAAGCGTCGGCACCTGCATTTTCTGCCATTTTTGCAAGCTCAGACCAATCTTGTTCATTATAAGAACACATTATGCTGGCAATAATTATCTAGAGAAAGTTATTACGTATGAAATAGTATATGATGCAGTGTTTTTAGTAAACTGCCAATCTCACCTTCGTTGGAAAATCTTGCTTCAGTTCTGTTATACATTGACACCAATATGCAGCGCGTTTCTCGGAAATCACTTCTATATTCAAAAATGCACCCTGATTGGGACCATAGTTGGGGCCTGCGTTCGTTCCCCGTACGATGCGCGGAGAAATATTTGTAACCAGGTCCTGAAACCAAATTACTTTGTTCAACAATTCAAGCATTCTGGGCGTTGTTTGAAGAAACGAAGTGCGTTATTGTTTGCTGTAACATTCGTATACTTTTCCCATAATTTGGTATTTTAAACGCAGGCTTAATCTAAATGTCGGATTTGAATTTCGCGCCATGCGAAGCAGGGGCGGTACGTTCATAAGTAGAACAGGCTACAATCATCAAATATATTACAGTACCACAATAGTCGGTCATTTTAAGGCAACATAGTGGCAAGAGATGGGAAAGGGAACCAATCCAGTCAAACCTAACCTTTAGGATGAAAGAACTGCTAGATATCAGGCTCTGATGCACAAAGCACGTTGCCAAAAAGCCAAACAACACTTCGTCAGAGCCTGATATCTGACAGTTCTCTAATCTTCAATCTTGATAGTATGGTTTCCCCTCCCATCTTCTTTATAAACATTTAAACTTCCCGCCGCTATTTTGCCCTAAAATTGCGGTACTGTGATGTATTTAGTGACGTAGAACAGACTACTATAAAACAGACTTAACATTTTTGAAGGGGTGTTTACCCAACTATTCATTAAAAATTTGTCTTTAGTTGTCTCTCTGCAAACAAAAGTTTACCTGTAGGTATATTTTACTTTCTGCAACTACGTTTATATTTAGTACAAACATAGATGACAATGCCATCTGTCAGCAATAAACTGACACGATGACAAAGCTATTTAGCTGCCTTTAGGAAGTAGTACCCATTTAGGTAGCTAGGTGGCTTTGTCATCGTGTCGGTTCATTGCTGACACATGGCATTACCATCTATTATTTTATGCCATGCTGTCTGCACTAGACCTAAGCTACACTGATGAGCTGTAACGACAGCGAAATTGATCTATCCATAGTTGTTTGCGATGCGGACAGCACAACATAGACATATATTTAATTCAGCATATTTTGTTGTTACTGGTACTGGTAAATAATAATTTACAAGAAAAAACTTATTAATCAATTTTTTGTTAAATAAACATAAAAAATACAGATTAGTTAATAACAATAGGAAGCAATAGAACGCCTAAAATCAATATTAATATATCAGGCGCACATTTGCCTCATATCCTATCATACAGCCAAGTATATTTCCGATTAATGTTATACATACAGCTGTGACAGGAATAAAGTACTTTATTCCCGCCACGCGTATTGCGATGTCAATATGATTTACCACTTACCTTATCCAGAGAAAATGTCTTAGTAACAACAAAGCTCCATCCTTGTTCAAAAGCCCTTCGAACCATAGCCATGCTTGTTGCAGGTGGAGCAGATGCTAAACCAAATGGATTTTCAAATTTTAAGCCACACATTTCAACAGAAATATCGACGTTGTCTACTTCAGTATAGAAAAGTGGTAATGTTGGCGGAGTTGTAAATGGCAAACCCTGTAAAAGTAAAACTAGAGTAGTAAACGAATATAGTAAAAAGCCCATAGCTTATCAAGTAATTAGTGTACAAAAGAATACTTAAATAACAGTGTATATAATGAATGCTGTGAATACGTTTCAGATAAATAAATTAATAGCAATCTGGGGTAAATTTACCTAACTAATTTAGACGTCTTCAGGGAGACTACACTTATTGGGATGTTTATTGATCATTTAAATCCGAGTCATCAAATAAACTCACACCAAGAGTACATCACTTTTGCTCAATATAATTTATTACTGAAATACATTAAAGGTAGGTGGTATTAACAACAGAGTAAGCTAATAAGGCAAATACCTGCATAAAACGTCAAATTCACGTTTTGCTTATGCAGCAAACTTTATATTCGTCGACGTCACAATCAGCTTCATTTCACCCCTAATATTCACATATCTTATTTGACAAAATGTATTAGTTTTATTTAAAGGATTAACAACTTGTGTAATCATGCCAAATAAGTACATAGTATTACAATGTGCGTTATAGTTTTTGTAATGCCAGTATCACCTTTATGAAATATAAATCGGAAACCTGAGTTTTCATTTAACAAAAGAGATATAGTAAACCTTTTGCCAGCATTTCACTTTTTGACGGTGTTACGTATTTTTTTCTCATATGAGTAATATGAGTAATATTATTAATAATATAGGTACAAAACTTCATTAATTAGTAGTTTTCTTGACGAATCGTGAATAAAGTCCATAATTCAGATTTAAATGTGATTATTTAATGCTTCTGCTTATTTGTCAATGTCTGCTTAGACGGTTACTTAAAAACAGTTTTGGCTCATACCTAATTTTGTCAGCGTTTATCTATAAACACTTTTCTTATTGCACGTCTTGTATTACACTTACGTATTGTAGATTTCTATGTGACAGGGCAAAGAAATTGTAACCCATCGGCATATTTCAGTAATTTGATTAATGAACTTAGATTGGCCTAAAAGCGGCATCATCTTGAACACCACGCCACATCTAAACAAATGTAAATAGATAATTACTTGTATGTCGTAGAGACTTCTTTACAGCAAACATTCTTCATATATTGTTTAAGTAAGTTTTTCTGCATTAGTTTCCATTTCTTTCAAGAATCTTGCTAGAGAATCTGTATTTGGCTGGATAGTAATATTTCAGTTGCTTATATATATGTCTAGAATCTAGATCATCTTTAATCGTTATTTTAAATTATTTATCGCATATAAAATACTTTTGAACTAATGGAAATTAACAAGTAGTTCAAAGAACGAAGAAGGAGTGCAAAAACACAATATTTGTCTATTAGTCACTATGACATCTTTCCATGATTTTCAAAACAGAATAGTATAAAAGGGTAGTTTTATGTTATCAATAGCAGTATATTAAATTTAAGAAGCAGAATTTAAGCCAGTAATTATTTGAACAGTGAAGCATTTTTGTTATTATTATTTCCCATTCTATCGGGTGCGAGTTGGATAACGTGACGATTACAAAAACTCAAACGTCATTTCTTCCAATTTTTACTTGTACTTAATCAACCGAGCATCTTTAATTTTTACGTCAAAATTTAAAAAAAAACTTAAGCATGGAGATTTTATACTTGTAATTTCGCTAATGTAAAATAATGAACTTCAGCAATAAATCACCCCACTGAAGGTTCAAAAATTACCATCATGTAACACGTCTACATATAAACTGTTCAGGTGTA
The DNA here is from genome assembly GCA_025024175.1 of Rhyzopertha dominica. Taxonomy (NCBI): domain Eukaryota; kingdom Metazoa; phylum Arthropoda; class Insecta; order Coleoptera; family Bostrichidae; genus Rhyzopertha; species Rhyzopertha dominica. The sequence continues at coordinate 19,904,914 of QCXZ01000003.1, forward strand.
AAGATTTTTGCTACCTGGAGGCCGGAATAATTTTCAAATTTATTGATTCTTATTCTGAAAAATTAAAGCAACAACTTATAAAGTGTGAAGAAGTATTATTCGCTAAGTTGTATTTTTTACATTTTTGAGGAAAATGGAAGCAACGCGTCGCATTTATATCTCTCTTTCTACCTGACAGTTACTCCAAGCTATTTATTACACTTGCGCTTTAAACTTCTTACCTCTAAAAAGCAGTGCATATACCAAGCGGCAGTTTTGCCATCGTTTACGGATTCAACAGTGGTTTCAGCAACACCAGCTATATCGCCACCAAACCACACCTGAGGATGAGAGCTTTGCATTGTTTCGGTATTTACAACAGGTAGATTTCCTGCGCCTAGTTTAACGGGATGAAGAGCACGGATGGCTGGAAAAAACAAGATATTATATATTATTACAAGATACGTACATTTAATGTCCTCTAAGGTTTGTGAAGTAGGTAGGTAGGTACTTACTCTGTTCATCTGTTAGTGCAGAACCGAATGCCGAAATTAAATAATTTGTCTTCAGTGTAACCAGTTGATCGTTATCTTCAATCCACTTTCCATCTTCGTTTTGCTCTGTTCGACAAAATATCACAGAGAAAATCTTTCCATCCTTGACAATGACCTTTCTGGGAGAAAGAAACCCAACCAATTCACATTTTTCTTCTATAGCTAAGGACACCTGTGAAAAGAATGATCGACCAAATGTACATGTTCAAACGTTAGAACTGAACCATATTTGTAGGTAGGTTGTAAAGAAACGCTTACCTCTTCGGGAACAGCTCTAATATTCGTAAATCCTCTCCTAAAAACGACGTAAACCTTTTTAGCACCACATCTCAGGGCTGCTGTAGCACAGTCAAATGCAGTATCACCAGCTCCAAGTACTATAACTGTACCTCTCAATATAGGTAATGTAAATGATTTGCAAGCGCACATTCCTGGTTTGCTGGCCTTAGAAACTTTGGGCAAGAAATCTTTGGAAGTATAAAAACCCATTTCGGCAGTTAAATCTCGAAACAGAGGATTAGGTTTCGCCTGAGGAAGACCTATTCCAATAAAAATGGCTTGTGCTCCACCATCCAACAATCTTTCTATAGTCAAATCACTTGTTGACAGCAAACGTCCTGTTTCAATTCTCACCCCCAGATCTTGTACTAAAGATATTTCAAATTCAACTACAGAATATGGCAGGCGATATTCCGGAATTTCGGATGAACTAAAAGGTGAAAATATAAGTAAGTTTTCATATATTTGGGCATGATACGACACCTTAAGCCTCCCAAGTACTTTTCTTTTTCGTAAATAGTAATATTTCTATATCCTAGCCTTCCTAGAAATGTAGCACATGACAATGACGCCGGACCTGCCCCAATCAAAACAATTTTAGAGTAAGGACTCTTTGGAAGTGGGGTTTTCGGATTCCGCATTTGCTTTATACCCATTTTACTGAACACCTATAATGCCAACCACAAATAGAGTTACTATTAAAATGTCTGGATAAAACCGTTGTCTGAATAATACTAATTATTCAGACAACGATAAAACTATGTAATTCTCCTTTTATATTTTAGAAAATGTTGAAATAAAATGCTATTAACAACATTATTATTAAAATGAAGATCACGGTTTTTATTTTTTCTATGGTGCATATTTTGAGTGGCACTACTATATGCTAGCAAACATACTTTCAGTCCTTCGGATGCAATGGTATATACTCAATATTTACCCACGACAACTATACGAGCTAAAAAATCATGAACTTAGATTGAAATCATTGAAGAAATTTATGCAAAACGAGAACTGAATTTTGTCTTTGATCGCCAAACGAATTTTTCGGCACCTATCATGCACTTGTTAAAATTACAAAACTTATTTAAGCCAATCAACCAATTCGCGAGTTTTATTTATTTACTTTTTTCGATTTAGTTCACATCATAAACTACGGATGTGATCTTGCGACGCGTAACAAATGATTTGCACCAGTCACATTAGAAGCTTGTAGAAATATATTGTCAAGCCATATCTACAGTATCTTCACTTGACTTTAAGTGATCAAACAATAAAAGAGGGACGGCCTTTTAATACGAGCTTGTAAAATGTACGATTCACATTTTTAGATAAGGGGAAAGGTAGTGCCATTAGAAATGCATTTTCAAGTAATATTCTGCGAAAACTGTAAAAGCCGCTCTACAAGAAAGGTCTACCCTAATATAATTTGCTATATTGTGGCAATGACCCATAGTGCACTCATAAATAAGGATCATTTCTGCAGTTACTTGTTAGGGGTTGGGTTTAGAGATAAGCGTTCGGATTCCTTTGAAACCAGCGCTTCTAAACCTTCAGTCCTACTTCATCTATTCGCTTAACAGATTTTTAAAATGCTTGATTCAGAGAATTTTTACAAACGCTTTAAAGGGCAATCTGATATTTTACAGACTAAAGTGTTTAGAAACTACGTTCAGGTAGAAGCAAATTTGTCTTAGTATAGTCTTGTTCGGAATAATTTGGAAATTATTATCTAACCTCTACAATGAATTTATCTAGGGCGAAAAAGTATCGATATTTTTATTGCAACTGATGTACATATAATACAAATACTTACGTAATATACATTTTCATAGGTCTGGAAAGAAATAAGTTTGTTTGCACTGCTGGTTGGTATTTTAATACATAAATCTTGCTTAAACTATATTAATTTTAAGAATAAAAACATCTGTTTAATATGTTTCATGACCAAAAGGTTTTAATAACCCACAGGATGAACTAAAGTTTCAAATTCATGACCTAGGTACTTACAAAGTTATTAACAGAAAACTTATTTGAAGAGCTATGAAAAAGTTTCAAGACATAAATATAGAAATATAAATGGCCATATCTTATACTTTGTTGGGTTATAATGTAGAGATATTTGAATAATTGTACGTACAATATTAAATTTACAATAATTGAAAGCCACAAAAAAATAATTTCTTTAAAATGTAATTGCCAGAAATGAACTGAATCTGTAGTGAAATTTAATATAAAATCAGTGTATTTATTAAAAGAAAATTTTCTTTAAACGATTTTAAAGTTATTAATTTTAATTGCTACAAAGAAAATTTGTAAATTGCAACCGACATACTTCTACTCTTAAAAAAAATCATGCACCGATAAAATTAAATTTCGTCCTCCAGTTGTCAAGTGTTAATATTAACATGCTTTTATATCATATAAACTGAATAATTGACTGCTTAATTAACATTTAGATCTATACAAATCAGAGAGAAATGTATATGTCAACTCAGCTTGACCTACCAAGTAGCTTATTAAAACTCTTGTCTTGTAAATAGCACATCTGATCATATTATCGTAATAAACCCAAATTTACTGGTAACGGTCAAGTACTCAAGTATCTAACAAATAAAAACGTATGCTTAGATTAGTGCCCTTACTGATACTACTAACTATATCGGCTACTACTGTAAGTTGCACACTTCTTTTTTCTTTCTTAAAAAAGATGCCGTCAATTAACTCAAAATTCTTAATGAACTTGTTAGAAAGATCTGATACATTTCTTTTTTTCTATTTTAATAATGCGCCATGACCTATAAAACTGATCACGCTCGTATTTTTTAAGCGTACTATTCTGGTTCGAATAATGCGCGTTTAAATGTTAGCTGTTAAAAGCTTTATACATATAACTAGTACAATGAATTCCATAAATAGGTAACATTTAATAAAACAAAACAATGCTGTGCTATATCTTACTTCTGTAGCAAATTGCTGTAATCCACCTATATTAATGGGTCCCTCCTCCGATGCTTGCAAATTACATCCTCCTACACACAAATCACTAGTTGGGCACACCATACCACAAGTAATTCCTAAAGGATTGTCTGAAAATATTGCTTTAGCTGCACCATAATAGTTCTGTAAGAAAATAAACAGATATATTACAATAAAGTAAATAAAAGGGTCATCCAAATCAAACGCTGATGAAAGGGTTTTTTATACAATTTCGTAAACGGTTGTTACTTTACAAAATCTTTAGATAGTCCTTTAAAAAGGCTACATTATTGTTGGTACAGTAAACTAACTGTTGCTACAACAGCTTGACTTAAAAGATGGTTAGATATTGTTTTACAATAAGAAGTATTTCCATCCAGGTTTCTTAGTTTAGTACCCCACGCTATAAGTCAGTTATATTATTTTTGTCTTGCACTAGCTTCTCTCATGTCTTTCCTTCACACTTGATAGTCATTATTGCAGGACTTTGGTTTTGAATTCTTCTATTACATAATTCTTGTCACTTGAACTTCATTAATCATTATTGCCAGGTGTCCAAACTATTCCAAGGATTTTCTACTGTACAGTGTTTTTAAGATCATGCAGCCAAAACTTACCAATGGATCATTTGCCTAAAATTATGGCTAAAGCATCTAATAAATATAGAAACAGTGGCAATACGTGACCCATTGCAAGGATGAGGCTCAATGGGTTAATTCCCAAGCTTTAGACTTTATTTTTTTAAATTAATTATCCTGACAGTTATTAGTTAATATATTTATTTTTGTAAATAAGATAAAGGGGGTGTAGTGCAGAATACTAGCGCCAGCAAAAGTACATTACTAGACTATACTTCAGTAAAATGGGAACTAAGTACTTAGCACAAAAAAAACCGGTATATATTGGTGCCTGGCAGCTAATGCTCGCTGCGTGGAGCAGCCAGTAATGCAAACGTTTGCCCAAAAATTTCACCTGGATTTAATGCCTAAGTATATATACCTTAATTACTAATAATTCGAAAAGGTAATAAATTTTTGCTGAAGGGTAATTAAGTAAGTAATAGGCCTATTACGTTAGTATTAACGCTGACAACCCTGTTTAAAACTTAAATTAATGAGATGGTGAAAGATTCTAGTAGATAGCATGTTCAGATAGAAAATATATTGTCACAAACTTAACCATCACGTAGTATATGAAAGAAACCGATAATTACCGATTCGAATCGACGGAGTTACGTCCTAACCTGATACATTAAGAGACTCCCGGACTAGAGCCTCAGAGATCTCTTAAATAACCTCTGGACGCCCATCTTCTGGTCATATCCGCGCAAAATTTCTATTGGCTGGTGCCTCGTAAAGCTAGACTAGAATTTCTGAGCTTCAGTGGACAGAGCGGGTAGAAGTAAGCTGGTGTCGACTACTACTTATGCAGCGGTATACAAGTTGTCTATCGTCAAAAGGTACGTAGTTCTTAAATGTGTGTGTTACGTAAATATCAATTATAACAGTTCTTTTCTTTTGACTTTATTAAATTGAAATTAGGTAAGAAACGTATCCTGAGGCTGTGTCTAACTTGCCTCATCTGATCAGCCGCCACTATAAAGAACCTAGCTGTTTTTACTATATCTTCAAAATCTAGGAAAACAAATAAACAAAAACAAGAGATCAATTTGGAATCTACACATAACTGACTTCGGAATTTTATGGATGCTAGTATATAATAAATATAAAAGAACGAGTTTTTATTTTAATCTTATTTCGATCCAGAAAAAACTTCTATGCACACCTTAGCAGATAACTCTCTCCTACTATTTTATACATTGCGCAAAAAAATGCGTAATTGTCAAAACTTCAGGACGCTACTACACTTATTTTGCTGCTTTAGAGAATATACGAAGTATATAACAGTTATTTAATTTACTGCCTAGGCAGCTATATAATATAAAATTTTGMATATCCCACGTMGATTAGAGTTAGAGCGTGTCATTACAAATGAAGCGGATGAAATCGCCAGAGCAATAGATGTGCAGTCCCAGGTAGCAAACCGCTTAGCGGAGCTCATTTTGGGCCTAGACTTTGGAGCACACAGATACTTCGAATGCAAGAGTTGTTTTCTGGTAGTTTTCCCTTGCTTCATCGAGGCCGTTGTAATCAGCTAAGCACATTAATGAGTTAGTTGTATCTAATGTCTTTTAGAATTTTAAACATTAAATCGTAACGTACAGATTAAAATTAGGGGATTGTTCTCATAAGATATGGTTGGAAACTTCTCCTAAATTTTCGAGTTCCATTGGAAGTGTGTGTGTGCTCTCTACTTTCAGTGTGCGTTTCAATTTAATCATGGAATTTAGTTCCAAACTAAAAAATAAATTATAATCGAAAAATAAAATAATAAATTGTGCTGCCAAACCCGATAAGTTATCGCAAATATAATACACTTTATGCGGCGGGAAGCAGAGTCGAATCAACAAAAAAAAAAGTTTAGGAGCGCGCTGCCCTGGCAGTCAGAGCAATTGACGATAGTAAACAAGGAAGCMTTTTGACGTCAGACAAAGAAAGAATAAAGGCCGCAGCCAAAACGGGCCTAGACCATTTTGGCATCGGGGTTCTTCGTCGCAACATCATCAGTTCGTACACTGTGGAAAAAAGCTATTATTTGGTTACAGTCATGGCTCCTTTGTATTATGAAAATATAGTCATAATTATTTTATTTGTTTCTAATTTATTAGACACCCACTCACAGTGAAGAACAAATTCAAGGACGAAAATAATTATGCGGGTTTTGAAACTAGCATATAGACGATATAGCGTATATATATGTATATATATATAGCGTATAGACGAGTGACAAAGAAAATGGGTTTTCCATAGGTAAAGACACAAACTAATCGCAAACTGCTTATGGAAAAACCACATATTCAACAGATGCGTCTTAATTATGTACCCATTAATAGGTAGTAGGATAAAGGAATATCGTCAGACGAATAATATAAATGGACGAGACATATATCCATTCAACCCATAGTCCTTTAGAATCCTAGCGATTGTACAAGTGATCTTTTTCGCCAGCCTGTGTCTAAGGGTCACAAGCTAATTATTTTAAACGCAGCGAACAAAAATGGATTTATACCAAACGCTTACCTGAGGTTCAAGTCACAAAATAAAACAGCTGGTTAGCGCAGTGAAATGAACATWCAAAACTATAAAAAAATGGGTAGAGCAAAAATTGCTATCAAATTTACCAAGAAGTGTGCTGATAATCGATAATGCGCCTTACCATAATGTGGAAGTCGAAAAGTGCACTAATATGTGTGCCAAGAAGGAAGCAATGATGAAATGGTTGTAAAGGAGAAACATTTTATTTTCACCGAGACGTGAGACCCCCCGTTTCAAAGCGTACGTCATCGACAAATTGCTAAATTATAAGGGCCACAATGTTCTCTGACTTCCACCCAATAGGGTAATAACCCCGACTTAAACCCCACTAAGATGGCTTGGGATGCAATGAAGCACTTTGTTGTAGAAAGAAACGTTGACTTCAATTTGGGCAAGGTCGAATCGCTATGTGACGAATATTTCAATACGTTTGCTACACAAATTTGAGAACCATACTGCCAACATGCCAAACCAGCTGAAGATTTTTTCCTGCTAAGGAACCTTTACTGAACTCTATATGTGGAAGTATAATAATCAGTTTGCAAACCGACAGTGACAGTGAAAATGACACATGCAGGCATGTGTGTATGAATGTATATACATATATGTACGTCTAATGTTTATACATTCACCTCATTATGTGTTGAATGGTAATGACAGTTAGAGCTAAGCCGTCTCTGTACCAGAAACGTTCCGATGCAGCGTGTATATTCTGTCCTTACCCATCCGAACGCTTTCTCACTCTGTCGGCTACGCAGGTATCCGCAAAATTTAACCGGCACAGATATCTGACGGTACCACTACTGCATTAACGCTTCCATCGCACCAGTAAAATAAATAAGTAGAATTCAAGACTGAAGATTTTTCATTATTCAACTCACCTGAGTGCTCTTATAACACACTTATTTTAAGCAAATGCTAAAATTAGTAAAAAACTAGTTCGTACCTTGTTTGCAATGCTGGTAATAAATGCCTTAATATCCAATTGCGTAGGACATGATTTCTGACATGGTGCATCTGCACATTTCAGGCACCTTGTGGCTTCTTTTAAGGCGCCCCTCTCGCTCAAAGTTGTAGGTTTAATATCCGAAAAGTCATTTTCTGGAGTTATAGTGCAACCCTGTGCCAAAAATATAAATAAAGTATATAAAAGTATTTAGTGCAATAGATGACTATTAAAGGATGTTAAGGAATTCGGGAATTATGAATAGTACCAAGCAAACTCCACAGTCATCTTACTCGATTGAAAACATGATTGGATAAGCACGAGCAATGTTGATTAGTCGCTAGTTAGTCGATAGGGTCCAAAGTAAAAAAGGCGCAGCATTAGTTAACAAAAACTGGCTATTAAAACATTATTAGTATAGCAGTTACAATATGAGGTATTTGTAAGTTTTCAAAATCATCAAAACTAGCCAACAAATCAAAAGAATATTTTACTTATCACAGCCAAATCCTTGTCATAATTTCTGTGGTGGGCTTTTAATGGGTGATACATCATTTTTTATAAGAACAGAATGGAGAAGAAATCTGTGATAAGCGTTTGTAAATCCTAAGCAAAAATTTGTTGTCACAAGTGCATTGATCAAAAGGTAGTAATAAAAAAATAAAATGCCATCGGTCGCGATAAATAAACCAATCCTTCTGCTTGTGCAAACCCAATTTTAGTTTTGTAAAAAATATTACATTGCAAGGGCCAGTATTTTAATCTAGAAAAAATAATTTTTCAATATACAAGTTAGGCTTAATAAATGTATTTCTTCCGTAATTCCATAACGGCTGAAATGTTGCATTTCAAGTTTTAGAACTGAGCTACTACCATAGATTGGTCTGTAATGCACTAATAAAACATTCTGCGAAACAAAATGCCATTGGGCCATAAACCAATCACATATCTTACTTTAGGTTGTTGTCATGGTTACTGGGTTGAGTTTAGCTAACATCAACTTTAACAAAGAGAATCCGACCCATTATGATTGCAATATTGCTATCACTTAAATTTTATTTATGGATCCGTTTAATTGTGAAACTATTAAAAGCAAATAACGTATTTCTTTCGAATAAAATAGTACAAATGTTTTCAAATATTTTTAAGGCTTGAAATTAAAATTCATAACTAAATGTTGCACTGTTAATAGTTTGAATATGTGGTGATTGTGTTTATATTATAATAATGTTTTAATAACGCCGCAATTTCTCTAACGCTTGTGCGAGTCCTGTACTAAAAGTTCATTTTATCCTGATACCACTGTGACTTTTCTAATTTGCCCTTGTTTATTGTTATTATGATACCCTTTATTCCCAGAGAGTTTAGAAATTTCTTCATATAGTTATTTGAGAAACGATTCGTATCATCAAATCTTGAGGTTTTAATGAATTCCCATGAGACTAGCCCAGAACAAAAGTTATATCGACAAATTCATCAACAGAAAGAGATAGTTTCAAACAAGAAAAGTGATAACAAATGCGAAGATATATGCCAAAATCAATCTTAATATATCGGATTAAGATGATTGGAAACCAAATATTTTTTAAATAACGTGTTTGTTGTTTTAATTTCTTTTTGCACACCATTTGTTGCAAATAGGCAGAAGCTGAATCTTTCATATACTCACAAGCGCGATTCGAGTAAGCATAAAATAGTTACAACTTCAGGTTTTATAATAAAACTATATTATATGTTTTTTTGCCTTACCTCGCACTTTTTATCTGCATTTCTTTTCCAGTGTTGTTTATTTTTCTTAGTCTGAGCTGACGGAACCACTGTCGAGTGACTATGTACTCGAGGATTTAGGGAAAGCAAATTCTACAAACAATAAAATAAATTAATAAATATACATGTGGGTATGTAGTAGATTAAAGTACAAAATATCAATGCAACTCCATTTTATCGCTTAATTTGCTTAATTTTAAAATTCCCAGAATTCACCTTTGAGTACTTCTGGTTAATTAGTTAGCTCAATGTGTTGACGATGACCTTTACAATCAATAGATTATAAGTACATTTTACAATTCATCCATTTAGCCACAATAATTCATGCATAAATAATATCAGTAATTAAAGAGAATTTATCATCTACTTATACTGATTATCGCCTTTAACATATAAAATCTAGAGTTCATCAAAATGGGTCGCGAACAATTACTGATTAATACCGTAATTATCATTATAGCATTCTATGAAGTGTTCCTACAAATACACCATACTGCTCAATTGTGGAAGTATAAAGTAGAAACGTGCATGCTCTAAATAGTGTATAGTTTATAATAATTATATGTGCTCAGTCCCATAGGCGTAGATAGCCCCCCTAAAAATATTTCTCAAGGTTTAAATATAATAATTTATTTATACATATTGACTTTAAATTTTTATGAAATACGGTAACTGCCACCGCCAAAGCTGCCTCCACTGAGAAGGTAAACTTCAATATTTAATGTTTTATTACCTATCGTAAATAATTATTGTTATTACGGAATACTGAATTCGTGTGTCACCCAAGGAATAATATTGAAACTCATCTAGATATGTTTGTTATGGTATGGCTCGAACTGGATAAATACCGTCTTTTTTTTATTTTAAGATATTTGAAAAACTTGCACGAACACTCTCGATGAGAGTTTTGTAAATATTATACCACGGGTACCAAACTGAAAYACTTGAGCTTGGATCGTACAAGGCTATTACACAGCAGTTTCAGGCAGGTTATGCTAGAAAATTCACTGCAGTTTTGTATGATTCATCATACAAAACTGCAGTGAGTTTCAACTCAACATTTTAAAAGAAGAGCTTACCATTTTAACTATGTCGTTCTTAAAAGTTCTGCTTCAAAAGAGACTCAGAAATGAATGGATTCATAAGTCCTATTAACTAGATCGTGCTTGATTTAGTAGAAATGCACAACTGGGTATTTCCGTTTGGTAAAACTCATAATAATGTTACATTTTGAAACATTTAATGATAATGCGGTTATATATCTTTACATGATCAGCAAATATTAATATGCCGTCAATATCATTCACAAATAGCAGAAACAGAAGGGACCCTAGGTTAGAACCCTGTGGCACGCTAGTAATGTGGAGTAATTCAATAAGATGTACATATGGCCAAGATACTCTACATGTTGAGTTTGACCTAATATACATGAGCGAAACAACTGTAACAGTGTGTCGGAAAAACCAAATGACTGAAGGTGTTTTAAAAAGACAAATAAGTCAATTTGATAGATTGCCTTCTGAAAATCTAAGTAAATGCAATCAAGCGTATTGGATACGTATTGCTTGAAACAGGCTAGATTAGTGGGAGTACTCCTTTTTTCCATGAAGCCATACTGATTTGGAGACATACGATGCTTGACAAAACTGTATATAGAATCATATACTAGTGATTCAAAACATTTGGCAAAGTTACAAATGACGGAGATGGGCCTACAATTTTTAACACCAGCAACATATTTTTAATAATGGACATATCCGAGAACGCTTTCGCTAATCAGGAAATATTTAAGTTCTTAAGATTAAATTAAATATATGTGAGATCAGTTCGTAAGCACGGTCTTTAACAATTAAAGTTGGCAATAGGTCGGGTCTAGCAGTGAATTTATTTTTACATTTTCTTAAACCACGTAATGTGTTCAGTTGCGTATAATTGTCTAATATAATATTCAGATCAATTGAGTTCAGAACAGGTTGTTCGTTTTATGAAAGAGCTGTTTCAATTAATAAGATTTAAAAGATAAGTCTCTAGGAAGTTAGTTGAAAATCTATTGCAAAATTTCAACCGAACCGAGAAGACAGACACGAAAGCGAAAATACGGAAGTATAATAATATATTATTTCTCACTTTTCATACGATCACCAAATTCATTTTTAAATTGTTATCAACTTTTTGTTGCCAATATATAAGCGTAAGATCTTTAAAATACCTTTTTGTATAGTATATGACATCACATTTAAATGAAATTTGTAAATTACGAAGTTTGGTATTATTTAGTCATACCTACATGATAATATAGGGATTAAGTAACGCATCGTTCCAGATTTGCAAAATCCTTTTGTAGTACTGGCGGGTTCCATTATAAAAAATCAAAAAAATACAGGTTTTCTGCTGTTTAAAAAAATTGCTTTTAGATTTTCAACTTCTCTTATTATATCTTTTTCTATGCCCAAAGCACTTGACTTTTTACAATTTTTGTCTAATTGATCCTATGATTTTTAAATCGGGAGACTCCTTATTAAAAATGAATTAATCTATCTTCCAAGGGGTTGTGGGAATATGGCGTTCAAAATGTGTAAACTGCGGCTTGTCCGTCGTTCGCGCCGCTAATTCACCAGCAATTGCAATGTAGAGAAAAACATAATATAAAAATTTGCCCGAAAGTGAAGCAACAACAAATTTAAGTATACAATATAGTTGTTTACGCGATTACTAAAGTAAAGTCGAACAGACCATTTTCGTATATTTTAGTAAGGGTTCGTAATATCTATATACCTAAACTTTTCTAAGGCAATAAGATAATAATGTCATCAATAAGGATAATCTCATCAATCAGATTAAAGTTATACTGAATTTATCGCAACTGTTTAACTCAGTTAACGTAAAAATGCTTTAGAAACATGAATGTTTAAGAAAATATTACTTACTGATATTTCAATTGCTATAGGTGCCGAACAAATTAACAGTAAATTAATAAAATAATTTTCAAACCTATTAACATGTAAAATGCATGTCTATGATGTGCTGTCTGCACCTCAACCAACTGCATATAGATCTATTAACATGTATTTTGCACATTCATATGCAAGAAATAAGTCAATCAGGACTTACCTCGATATCTGGCAAATCAACGCTAAGTTTTTCCATGGTAAAACACACTGGCTTTCACCACAGCAAAATAAATACTATTTGATGTGATAGGCAATGTGGTTGAAGTTAGCAACGGAATCGAAAACGAGAATCACGTTTTTACAGTCGACCAGTCAAGTAAAGCATTTGAATAGATTCCTACATATTTAGTGATTTATACGCCCGATTTAAATATGCTGCACGCCAGTTCTATACACAACATAAACAAAAGACATATATCTACATAATCCATACAATATCAACAATAAAAAAATGTTCACATACACCTTGCCATTAAAATACCTATCCCTATATTTCAATTAACTGCGCGCAGCACCACTTTGCTACAGTTTACAGTTTACAAAGAAGATAAGCAGAGTGCATAGTGCATATTAATTTTCAAGATATTTAAAAAAAAAGGACTTTTACCACTGACAACATGCACCCTAACGAATTAAAAACCACTGATTTGACATTCGAATTTACTACTTCTTGGAATACACACAGAACGTCGATTACGTGGCTAAAAACAACTAGAGAATCGCAAAAATATATTTAGGGGATAACATGTTCATTTCCAGCCCCGAACACCACCCTTAAGCATTAAAAATTCGCGAAATCTACAAACGAATTGCTACAGCTTGAAAATTACACAGGACACAGATTAGGTGACCACAAACAACATGTCCTGGAGAAAAGCAAAAATTCAGGGGATAACATGTTCATTTCCAGCCCCGAACACAACCCTTAAGCATTAAAAATTTGCGAAATCTACAAACGAATTTGCTACAGCTTGAAAATTACACAGGACACAGATTAGGTGACCACAAACAACATATCCTGGAGAAACGGGAAAATTCAGGGGATAACATGATCATTTCCAGCCCCGAACACCACCCTTAAGCATTAAAAATTTGCGAAATCTACAAACGAATTTGCTACAGCTTGAAAATTACACAGGACACAGATTAGGTGACCACAAACAACATATCCTGGAGAAACGGGAAAATTCAGGGGATAACATGATCATTTCCAGCCCCGAACCCCACCCTTAAGCATTAAAAATTTGCGATATCTACAAACGAATTTGCTACAGCTTGAAAATTACACAGGACACAGATTAGGTGACCACAAACAACACATCCTGGAGAAACGGGAAAATTCAGGGGATAACATGGTCATTTCCAGCCCCGAACACCACCCCTAAGCATTAAAAATTTGCGAAATCTACAAACAAATTTGCTACAGCTTGAAAATTACACAGGACACAGATTAGGTGACCACAAACAACATATCCTGGAGAAACGCAAAAATTCAGGGGATATCATGGTCATTTCCAGCCCCGAACACCACCCTTAAGCATTAAAAATTTGCGAWATCTACAAACGAATTTGCTACAGCTTGAAAATTACACAGGACACAGATTAGGTGACCACAAACAACATATCCTGGAGAAACGCAAAAATTTAGGGGATAACATGATCATTTCCAGCCCCGAACACCACCCTTAAGCATTAAAAATTCGCGAAATCTACAAACGAATTTGCTACAGCTTGAAAATTACACAGAACACAGATTAGGTGACCACAAACAACATATCCTGGAGAAACGGGAAAATTCAGGGGATAACATGATCATTTCCAGCCCCGAACACCACCCTTAAGCATTAAAAATTTGCGAAATCTACAAACGAATTTGCTACAGCTTGAAAATTACACAGGACACAGATTAGGTGACCACAAACAACATATCCTGAAGAAACGGGAAAATTCAGGGGATAACATGGCCATTTCCAGCCCCGAACACCACCCTTAAGCATTAAAAGTTTGCAAAATCTACAAACGAATTTGCTACAGCTTGAAAATTACACAGAACACAGATTAGGTGACCACAAACAACATATCCTGGAGAAACGGGAAAATTCAGGGGATAACATGATCATTTCCAGCCCCGAACACCACCCTTAAGCATTAAAAATTTGCGAAATCTACAAACGAATTTGCTACAGCTTGAAAATTACACAGGACACAGATTAGGTGACCACAAACAACATATCCTGGAGAAACGGGAAACTTCAGGGGATAACATGGTCATTTCCAGCCCCGAACACCACCCTTAAGCATTAAAAATTTGCGAAATCTACAAACGAATTTGCTACAGCTTGAAAATTACACAGGACACAGATTAGGTGACCACAAACAACATATCCCGGAGAAACGCAAAAATTCAGGGGATAACATGATCATTTCCAGCCCCGAACACCACCCTTAAGCATTAAAAATTGGCGAAAACTACAAACGAATTTGCTACAGCTTGAAAATTACACAGGACACAGATTAGGTGACCACAAACAACATATCCTGGAGAAACGCAAAAATTCAGGGGATAACATGATCATTTCCAGCCCCGAACACCACCCTTAAGCATTAAAAATTCGCGAAATCTACAAACGAATTTGCTACAGCTTGAAAATTACACAGGACACAGATTAGGTAGCCATAAACAATATATCCTGGAGAAACGCAAAAATTCAGGGGATAACATGGTCATTTCCAGCCCCGAACACCACCCTTAAGCATTAAAAATTCGCGAAATCTACAAACGAATTTGCTACAGCTTGAAAATTACACAGGACACAGATTAGGTGGCCACAAACAACATATCCTGGAGAAACGCAAAAATTCAGGGGATAACATGGTCATTTCCAGCCCCGAACACCACCCTTAAGCATTAAAAATTCGCGAAATCTACAAACGAATTTGCTACAGCTTGAAAATTACACAGGACACAGATTAGGTGGCCACAAACAACATATCCTGGAGAAACGCAAAAATTCAGGGGATAACATGGTCATTTCCAGCCCCGAACACCACCCTTAAGCATTAAAAATTGGCGAAAACTACAAACGAATTTGCTACAGCTTGAAAATTACACAGGACACAGATTAGGTGACCACAAACAACATATCCTGGAGAAACGCAAAAATTCAGGGGATAACATGATCATTTCCAGCCCCGAACACCACCACTAAAGATTAAAAATTCGCGAAATCTACAAACGAATTTGCTACAGCTTGAAAATTACAAAGGACACAGATTAACTGGCCACAAACAACATATCCTGGAGAAACGCAAAAATTCAGGGGATAACATGGTCATTTCCAGCCCCGAACACCACCCTTAAGCATTAAAAATTSGCGAAATCTACAAACGAATTTGCTACAGCTTGAAAATTACACAGGACACAGATTAGGTGGCCACAAACAACATATCCTGGAGAAACGCAAGGATTCAGGGGATAACATGATCATTTCCAGCCCCGAACACCACCACTAAACATTAAAAATTCGCGAAATCCACCTTGAAACCTACACAGAACGAAGGTTAGGAGGTCATAAACAACATATGCTGGAGAATCGCAAAATAATTTAGGGGTAACATGTCCTATTCGGTATACCTATCCGTCAGCTAGTTTCAGTAATAGTTCGGTAATATATTTTGTATATCTTACACACCACGCGTAATTTATGAGTCATCATGTTACCTTTTTAATATGACGTAATTTTATTTCAAGAAAAAAAATTGCTGAGCCAAATAACGGGTTCGCAGTCTTTTTACTATAACTGAGAAACAAAAAAAGATATCGACCTCCGATTAATAGGGTATAACAGCCTAAAAAATTCTATAGGGCTGCATTTAATTTTTTAAATATACTGAAAACTTTAAAATTCACTTTTAAGCTAGCCACCATTCGTTAAATTCGGTGAATCCATACTTGAGTTACGCCATTTTGAAGATTTGAAACTTCTATTCTCCTTCTGTCGTAGTCATAGTAACTAGAAAAAAATGTTCAAACAAGATTTTATAAGAAATAAACATAAGATTATTTTAGACTAACATTGTATTGGAGAAGAAAACGATTCTTTGATATGTCCTAATAAATGCGTAACATAGCGGCAAAGTTACGTACTTCATAATATTTTAAATGAAATCCGGGTGGCCACATTTGTTTAAAAAAAATTTACCGCAAGATTCTAGCACGATTAATTTCCAAGACACTGCCGCTGTCCAGCCCTATCTGATCACCCTGTAGATAGGTATCTGGCGTGGTATTGTATTACCGATATTACAATAACGATGATTTATGTAATTTATTAGATATGTGAAAATTTGATTGTTAGATCCTAAGTTGCTGTAGAGCTGTGCGTTTTATTAAAAAAAATATGATTTTTAAAATCGTTTTCTTTACTGCATACACCATTAGTAAGGGTGGTCTGGTAACATACTTATAATAATTTCTACATAAATACCGTTATCGACTTCAGCTAAATGTTTAGAATATGGACTACTATGATCTTACAAAACATACGTAAATGCAATTTTTTATGGCAATTATTTAAGTGGAAATTAAAATTTGGGCTTGCGCTGCACTGTGTGTTTAATCAAGTGACTAATTAAGTTATACAGATAGTCAATATAAGTATTTGTAAATAGATAAATACCGAGTATCGTACTTACGCGCAGTGCGGATTGCCGCTTGCGTATGCTCAGCCCTCGGCTCAGCTAGTTCACGCGGCTGGCACTAAAAAAGTTTACCTTATGGGTCCGGAGCGCTGCGATTGTATCAGGCAGTTTAACGAATGTAATGCACTTCGCACCGCAGTTATATACAGCAACGGTTTTAAGTTGTTGGCATATATGTTCTGTAGTATTTTGTGTTAGATTTGGAAATTTCAGTCTTATATTTATTATTCTTGCATTTTATGTTATATATATGTATAAATTAGCCAGTGAAAGTAAGAATAACGAGCTTTATGCAAAGTTCTATTAGTTCTTATTTTCTATGATTGTTTTTATTTTTCTCCGAATATTGTTTCTGTATCCGTAATATTTTGGTTTTAAGCTTCTAGTTTTGCCTGTATAAAAATGCTCTTGAATTTAACATATAATTATAACTAGTTTTCGTTTTGCATTAAGGATTAGTTTTCATTTATTTTTTTATATATACTTGCAGCTAATTCTCAGTTTCGTTATATCACTTGGCGTTACAGCTATATCTGTTATCCAACATTTATTTTGTATAGTACACGTTTAGTGGGTTAAACTACTGTTGTCGTATTAAATAATTTGTGTTTTAGTTCCCGTTTAGAAAATCGAATTTCGTTCATATTTCTAAGTTCTTTGTTTCGCATGTTCAACTTTTTCTGAGCTGCGTCAATTGTTGTTCTGTTATTTGACAGAAAATTTGTCTCGTTGGGTATTTTTACGTTTGCGTTTTTTCTTAGCTAGTTTTTGATGTTTTTTGCAACTTCTTTTGCAGACCTATATGTGTAATTTTCAAGCTGTAGCAAATTCGTTTGTAGATTTCGTAAATTTTTAATGCTTAAGGGTGGTGTTCGGGGCTGGAAATGACCATGTTATCCCCTGAATTTTTGCGTTTCTCCAGGATATGTTGTTTGTGGCTACTTAATCTGTGTCCTGTGTAATTTTCAAGCTGTAGCAAATTCGTTTGTAGATTTCGCAAATTTTTAATACTTAAGGGTGGTGTTCGGGGCTGGAAATGACCATGTTATCCCCTGAATTTTTGCGTTTCTCCAGGATATGTTGTTTGTGGCCACCTGATCTGTGTCGTGTGTAATTTTCAAGCTGTAGCAAATTCGTTTGTAGATTTCGCAAATTTTTAATGCTTAAGGGTAGTGTTCGGGGCTGGAAATGACCATGTTATCCCCTGAATTTTTGCGTTTCTCCAGGATATGTTGTTTGTGGCCACCTGATCTGTGTCCTGTGTAATTTTCAAGCTGTAGCAAATTCGTTTGTAGATTTCGCAAATTTTTAATGCTTAAGGGTGGTGTTCGGGGCTGGAAATGACCATGTTATCCCCTGAATTTTTGCGTTTCTCCAGGATATGTTGTTTGTGGCCACCTGATCTGTGTCCTGTGTAATTTTCAAGCTGTAGCAAATTCGTTTGTAGATTTCGCAAATTTTTAATGCTTAAGGGCGGTGTTCGGGGCTGGAAATGACCATGTTATCCCCTGAATTTTTGCGTTTCTCCAGGATATGTTGTTTGTGGCTACTTAATCTGTGTCCTGTGTAATTTTCAAGCTGTAGCAAATTCGTTTGCAGATTTCGCGAATTTTTAATGCTTAAGGGTAGTGTTCGGGGCTGGAAATGACCATGTTATCCCCTGAATTTTTGCGTTTCTCCAGGATATGTTGTTTGTGGCCACCTAATCTGTGTCCTGTGTAATTTTCAAGCTGTAGCAAATTCGTTTGTAGATTTCGCAAATTTTTAATGCTTAAGGGTGGTGTTCGGGGCTGGAAATGACCATGTTATCCCCTGAATTTTTGCGTTTCTCCAGGATATGTTGTTTGTGGCCAGCTGATCTGTGTCCTGTGTAATTTTCAAGCTGTAGCAAATTCGTTTGTAGATTTCGCAAATTTTTAATGCTTAAGGGTGGTGTTCGGGGCTGGAAATGACCATGTTATCCCCTGAATTTTTGCGTTTCTCCAGGATATGTTGTTTGTGGCCACCTGATCTGTGTCGTGTGTAATTTTCAAGCTGTAGCAAATTCGTTTGTAGATTTCGCAAATTTTTAATGCTTAAGGGTAGTGTTCGGGGCTGGAAAAGACCATGTTATCCCCTGAATTTTTGCGTTTCTCTAGGATATGTTGTTTGTGGCCACCTAATCTGTGTCCTGTGTAATTTTCAAGCTGTAGCAAATTCGTTTGTAGATTTCGCAAATTTTTAATGCTTAAGGGTGGTGTTCGGGGCTGGAAATGACCATGTTATCCCCTGAATTTTTGCGTTTCTCCAGGATATGTTGTTTGTGGCCACCTGATCTGTGTCCTGTGTAATTTTCAAGCTGTAGCAAATTCGTTTGTAGATTTCGCAAATTTTTAATGCTTAAGGGTGGTGTTCGGGGCTGGAAATGACCATGTTATCCCCTGAATTTTTGCGTTTCTCCAGGATATGTTGTTTGTGGCCACCTGATCTGTGTCCTGTGTAATTTTCAAGCTGTAGCAAATTCGTTTGTAGATTTCGCAAATTTTTAATGCTTAAGGGCGGTGTTCGGGGCTGGAAATGGCCATGTTATCCCCTACATATATTTTTGCAATTCTCTAGTTGTTTTTAGCCACGTAATCGACGTTCTGTGGTATTCCAAGAAATAGTAAATGCGAATGTCGCATCAGTGGTTTTTAATTCGTAAGGGTGCATGTTGTCAGTTGTAAAAGTCTTTGTTTTTTTTAAATATTTTGATAATTAATATGCACTCTGCTTATCTTTTTTGTAAACGCTAAACTGTAGCAAATGTAGTGGTGCACGCAGTTGATTGAAATATAGGGATAGGTACCTCGATGTAGGTACTTAATGGCAAGGTGTACCTATGTGAACATTTTTTTTATTATTGTCAATAATTTATTGATTTTATATGGATTATGTATATATATGTTTTTTGTTTATATTGTGTATAGGCCTGGCGTGTAGCATATTTAAATCGGGCGTAAAAATCACTAAATATGTAGTAATCTATTCAAATGCTTTACTTGACTGGTCGACTGTAAAAACGCGATTCTCGTTTTTGATTCCGTTGCTAACTTCAACCACATTGATAGGCACACAGTACGTATTACTCTGCGTTTAGGTATTATCAAACCTGATAAGAAGGTTAAGGAATAGGCKTATGAAACCATTATGTAGAAGCCAAATGCGACGAAACAAATCTAACATCAACAATCATATCTTGAATATGCAAAAAGTTCAAAGATTGCGAATGTTTACTACACTGACGTATATAGCACTGTCTGATCCATTCTTCCGCGTGTTCTAGTTTTTGTTTCACTAAAGGCAGAGTGCCGCGGTATGACTGCCTCTAGGCGTTATAACACAAAAGTACGTTGCTGCTGAATGTAAGTATAATCTTTGAATATGGAATACATTCAAATGGTGTAACGTAAGGAATGAATAAAATTTTAAATTATTAGAATAAATCCTTTATTACAGGAACAGCTGATCGTAGAAAAAAATTGTAAAATGATCCACTAGCACGTATATGTATATGTTTTTAAACTTTATTATATATTTCTACTTCATAACATAAGTACACAAATTGCTTAAAAAATATTACAATAAATACAAAAATAATTAAAAATTTTATATCCACCATCATACTCAGCATCAAGAATCACGTTCAACGGCACTCACGAAGCAAAAGCAATATTTTCAACATTTAAGTACCATAGTGCATGCCCATCTTAGCCTTAGTCTAAATTTGACATGATGTAGGTATACATCATCATATTCAGTATGATACATTTAGGGAACATAGTCATAGTCATGTCTTACATCCATCAAGCAAAATTATGATCTTAATCGAAATTTGATGTGTAGCATCATACTGAAAACCAATTACGTTCAACTACACCCATAAAGAATATCGTACCTTTAGGTTAGGTACCATGGCATATGACCGTCTTAGCCTTAGTCAAAATTTGACATGCACTATCATACTCAGCATAATAAATGCGACAACGACACTCATGAAGCAATATATCAAATTTTATATGAGAAATTGCCATTTGACCCTAGAGGCAGCATCATAGCGACCCTCCCTAAATAAAAGTTGTTTGGCTACGCTTACAGACCATAAACTGCGATCAAGCTACGATCTAGCGAAAATCCGAGGTCAATCCGATACTCAGGAGCCGAGATCTCGCTATCTACGGACAAATGAACAGACAGACGGACGCTAAATCGAGCATACAAGCACTCCCACGTTTTAAGAGTTGCGCTTAAAAAAGGGGTAACAAAACACATTCAGTAAATAAAGTGGTTCATTATTTCCTTTTTTACATGTCATATGTACGGAGTAGTCAGAAATACCATTAGGATTATACCGACTGACAGTTTTTATATATTTTATATATAATTTTTGTTCAGTAATATGCTTTAAAAGAGGTAGGTAATAATATTCTGTTTCATTTCTAGCGTGTAAATTAGATCTGTTGTACACGCTATTCATACGGTACGAGAGAAAGAAAATTTTGTAACAACTTTTGTATTATTATATTATTAGATTCAAAAAACGCTAAATATTTAAAATATACAGTGTCCCACTTAACCTTTCCCGTTATGGGAATCTCTAAACGGAAACCAGTACAAATTAATGTAATGGACAAAGCTGCCCTACATAATGACGAGAAGACAGATCTGTTGATACCATTGATCTGAAAAGAAAAACTATGTAAAAGTATATTATTTAGATCTTCATACCTATCAATGACAGTTGCGGATTCCGCCTACTATGTAACAGATTTCCAAGGTACTAAACACATTCTTAATTATTGTGAAATCCTAACTTTTCAATTTCAGTTCAAAAAGTAAAAAAAATCGTGGCTCTTAAGATAGCGTCTACATGCAGGAAATAATATAAAATATTTTTATTATCAGTAAACATTAGTTCACATCATCAGAGCTTCAGAGCAGTCGTACAAAAAGCGAGAGTTATTACTGGAAAAAGGACATGATTTTCCCATTTTTTACAATATCTTAAAGTTTATGCATTATTATCCCATGTCAATTATGCCAGGTAACTTTTGTCCCATTTAACCGAATTTTATATCTCTTGTTTGTTGTTTTCTGGATCCTCATTGTAGAAAAGGTTAAATGGGACACCCTGTATATTTGCTTACATTACATTACCGAATTATTTATAAAGTATAATGGAGTAGTTCTACTCAATGAATAGCTGTCGATTAAAAAATAATAATAAAAATAGGAAAGAGCTGAATTGAAATCTAAATTAGCTACTGTACAGACCGTGATGATTGGTGTCTATTATTTGCAAAATTTAAAATTCGTCATAGATACCTGAGAGGACTGTGAAGTTTCGTCTGCATCACTATTTACTTAATAATAATGATGTTACCTAGTCACTTGCATTAGATTCGTTATCGTTTATTTGTTTTATCTTTACAGAATGGTTTATTTTCACATTTTAAAATATTTGTGTATGGCAGAGAAAAAAGGAAATGGTTCACTAACACTGGTTTTGTGCAGCTTCCAATAACAGTATCTAAAATATAAATCTATTACTTTCTGAGGACATCTTTAACTTTTTAATGTGCTTGCCTGTTACATTTGCCTTGTAACTTATTTCAACATTCTTTGATTAAAACTTAAAACCGCGCGCGCGTGGGCTTGTTCCATTTCAAGTTATTATATCCTTTGATTTCCAGCGTACATAGTTATAGAGTGCCATCTATGAATCTGTCGTATATCCATATACTATTTCATGTTTTGTTGGTTGCACCAATAGCATTGCGACATTTTTAGTAAAGAAGGAGCAAGTTTTTGTATGTTTTGTAACACATTTGAACTTTTGAAGCTGGAAAAGATATTCCTAACTTAATATTTTTGTTTTGCTACCATTTCTTCAGCTTCTTATTGATTATGTTACGTAAAATAAATAAATTTAAAAAATGTGCACAACAAAAGACAAATAGAAACATAACAAAATAAATAACATAATTTGTACGTAATTAAAAAATAATGTATCTTTTGTCTAAACTAACACCTTTTCTTTCAAATGTTCTTTTGTCTTCTTTTAATAGCTATTTTGCCATCTTATTAATGCTGCTTTTGGACTTGATTACACACCAGCATAACCCATTTTTAAATTAGGTACATAATCTACATGGTCTGGTTCATCTATCGATGCAGGTTTTCCTTAAATAACAGCGATGTAATTACATTACATATTATTTTCTATTTCAATATAGTGTTTTACCTGTAACAAAATGATATACATATCGTCATATAATTTATTTTTGATTATGTTAAATCATCTCTGTGAAGGGCCTGAATTCAGGCCTGTCTTCGTTTTATTCGACGTTCTATATGTTCTTTTATTATTTTTCTAAAGGAAATAGTGTAAAAATGTTTTTGCCAATCACGCATGCTATTGTGACTATATTATTGGACATCTCTATAAAATGAGGCATTTTATTCTTACCAATCTCTTGAAAAGGAATTTAAAATATATATGAAAAGAAACAGTTGCATTTGTAACACATATCAATGTCCATGTTACATGCATCTGTGCTTTGTGCAATGGAAAATACCTCATTAGGTATACCTATATTATTTCTGGTTTTAATTCTATTTTTTTTTATTTCCAAACAGCCTAATAACTGTTGTACTTTACTATGACATCACGACATCAATAGCAAATACAAACGAAACTGTATAAAATACATAGGTACCTAGTTTTGGGGTATTCTTTGAATATTTCACCTGTAAAACTGTATAAAGACACATTTTATTTTCATTGTCTCATACCGATACTACTTTGCAAGCTAAAATAACGTATTTAATCTGTAATACGCGCCAGATTCCTTAATAAGTTGCCACGGAGTCGGTTTGTTTACCTCCAGATCTGTTTCAAGCTTACGTGTGACGTCATGTGGAATAACCTTATTATTGTGGTACAGTTATTTTGAATGCTCACATAACATACGGTATGTTGCTTTGCTTTAGCAAGTGTGGCAACCCTGTGATAAGTAGGACAGAGGAGAGAGGACAGAAGGAACGTGCGAAGAAAGTGAGGTTATCCGGTTTAAGGTTAAATTTAAATTTTTAAGTTAAACCTAGAGACTGGATTTTAATAATAAATATAGTTCAATAATTATTTGGATAAATCTACAGGAGGTAACATTTTATTTTTGGTAGTGTTGATATTAATCAATGGTTGTGTTTTTACTTTTTAAAACAAATCTGAAATGGATCCTTTAATTTGTGTTCCTGGACAACGACTGTGCGTTCTTGATCAAACACACGTTTCTGGACAAGGCACGTATGAGAGAGGAGGTTATATTTATTCTCAATTAGCAGGAGTTGTGGACATCGTTGAAAACGATGGTGTTCAGGTTGTGGAAGTACATGTACCTGGTGGTGAAAACACTGTGGTACCAGCACAGGGAGACATTGTAACAGCACAAGTTACCATAATAACTCAACAGTTTTGTAAATGTATTATTAAATGTGTGGGAGATGTCCCATTAAATCGCCCATATAGAGCAATTCTTCGGAAAGAAGATGTACGAGCCACTGAAAAAGATCGTGTTGACATTTACCATTGCTACAGACCAGGTGACATTATTCTTGCCAGAGTTGTATCCTTTTTAATGAAATAAACGTTCATTTAAAACAATTTTGCTATTAGAGAACATATTTAATTCTAATATTTACTTAAAATTTTTGACATAATGTGGTCATTTTGCTATTAACAAAATTTGTATTTTTTTGCTTGCATAGGTACCTGACAAAAATTAGGTAGAATATTGAAGTAATTGATGTGTAAAAGTATGGCATTATCATAAAAACCGAAGTGTCATATTCATTGAATATTAGGTATTTAAAAAAAATAATAGTAAATAAATTGCCTCTCCATATGCCGAGTATTTCTAATATAAATGATGTAGGCTAATAATAAACACTTGTTCCATTTCATTCTCTTCGAACTTATTTGGCCAAAGTCAAAATAGATTGAGAGAATGGATTCAATAATGTTATTATTTAATTATATCCAGCAACTCTACTGTTCATCAGTTTGTTATAGTGTTGATTGCCATTTTCTTCAATGCATAATTCAACGGTTATACGCTCATAAGAAAGCTTATTTTTTTATTGTATTAGTAACCTAAGCTTTAGGTAGTATTACCTACAAAAATTACTGGAGTCTTGAAATTTCATAGTTTCTCATTTTAGTGACCTAAAGAACATTTTCATTTGGTGACACTGAGGGGTTTGCTGGTTGCGCCCCATTAAACTATTGGTGCTAAGATTTAGTTCTTTTACAATATCTTCATTCCAAAACATTCTAGACCGAAAATACCCATAACGAAAACTGTTAAGGACAATTTTTGTCCAATATACTTTTTTGAAAAATAAATTTTGAAATAATTAAATCTGTATTGCAGTGTATTTTTTATAACTTCGTAAATACTACTTCAACAAAAAATTTTATTAATTAACATTTTTACTAGTTTTTTTACAGGTTTTGTTGTTAACCAGGCACTAGGAAATTCTTATGCATTGATTGTAGGAAAGCTGTAACATTTTTTCTATATTTTTGTACATACATATCTTTTATTAATTTTTCTCATGATACAACAGCACTAAATCATTTTAATTGAATACATTTAGCTACTTGACTGCACTTATTATAGGACTGATTGCTCCTCTTTACAGTTAAGATAAACTATATTATTAAAAATAATTTCCTGTATATACTTGTAGCTATATTTTCTATAACGAATGATAATAAGTTAAAATACTTAATTTGTTACTTACTTAAATTTTTAAATATCAAAAACACTTATGTGTTTTCAAGCTACATTAATATTATGGGAATAGCAGTTTTATACATACAAAATTGAAAATAATAACTTGTACACATTTTTACTGTATATTTCTTTAACCAATAACCAGTTACCTATTACTGAAGCTCAGTCATATCAACTCACAACTGCTGAGAATGAACTTGGGGTGGTAATTGCGCATTCGGAGTCTGGGTATCCAATGGTACCAGTTAGCTGGACAGAGATGCAGTGTTCACATACTTATGTTAAAGAGAAGCGAAAKGTAGCTAAAATTGTACCTGAACAGGTTTAACGTAAGTTTTGTATGTCATTGTCATGTTTAACATTTCTTTTTTGATATTGTAAATTATTTCTTTTTTGTGAATATTATTAAAACAATTTAAAAAAGTATTTGTTATGGTTATTTTTTATAGACAAATTAGAAACATTATCATGTGATCATTTACACAATATGCCCCACAAATACATCCAAACACAAGCATAGTAATGTGTGTTGTATATTGTATATACCAAAACTGAAAACTACGAAAACATCAAAACTATCAAAATACATGTAACGACTAAAACTCAATCCACACAAAATTCCTAAAACGTCAAAATCTTTACTAACAAGTCGAAATTTACCAAAACTGCTAAATCTATTTAAATAAACCTCCCAATACCAACAAATTTACAAAACTTGAAGCTCCAAAAAAAAATCTAAAAACTAGCAGAACCAATTTCCTAAAAATTACAGAACTCCCATTAGTGGGTACAAGACGACTTGACGCGAGACGCGCGAAGGCGGGCCTCGTTTTGAAGATCGTCAACTACGTATAATTCCACTTAAGAGGATAACGAATAACGATCTTTACCATCTGTCATGCTACAAAAAAACCCTCTTTTAGAAAGAGAATAATAGAAGACAAGACCTGTAGATGGCGGCAACTTACAAGTGTAAGATTTTTACTTTTTTTTCTTATTCAGAGTGAAACACAATAATGATCATGCAATATAGGTACATAGGAATATGTTACATAAACTTTCAATATGCTATGAACAGTTGTAACATGCTTATGCATGTTAGGTGCTCAATTTTTTAATTAAGCACTGTTTCACAAGTTTCGGAACACAGAGACTAGCGGAATAGTTGATGCAGGCTAAAAATTTGCAAGTGGGTCTCTAATATAAGTATAAATAACATATCAATCAGACACGAAAAAATTCAGAGTCGACCACCCCGAAATCATCCCCGCAAACATTCAAAAATTCACAGAGACTAGCGGAATAGTTGATACAGGTTAAAAATTTGCATGTGGGTCTCTAATATAAGTATAAATAACATATCAATCAGACACAAAAGAATTCAGAGTCGATCACCCCGAAATCACTCCTGCAAACATTCAAAAATTCACGGAGACTAGCGGAATAGTTGATACAGGTTAAAAATTTGCKTGTGGGTCTCTAATATAAGCATTAATAACATATCAATCKGACACAAAAATTTTAGAGTCGACCACCCCGAAATCACCTCTTCAAATATTAAAAAATTCGCAGACAGTAGAGAAATATTTGATACAGATTACAAATTTGCACGTGGGCGTTTAATAGAAGCTTAAATAAAATATCAATCAGACACGAAAAAAATCAGAGTCGGTAAAGGATTCAGAAATTCGCAGAGCGTACATATTTAAAATGAATCTCAATGAAAATCATTTTCTGCTGGAACTTCTGAATTTGCTTTTTCGTACATGGTCAGTAGACGCAAGGATTGTCAGCCTCCATTTAAAAATGTATCTATATCCACCGCAGCGATATCTTTACTTCTATGTGTGTTTGGGGTGATAATTTTAACTTTACGGCACCCTCTCATCTGGGCAAATATGAGTATTTTTGTCTGTTGTGGTGGTAACACACATGCAAATTTTTAACCTGTGTCAACATTTCCGCTAGTCTGTGAATTTTCGAATGTTTGCGGGGGTGATTTCGGAGTGGTCGACTCTGAATTTTTTCATGTCTGATTGATATGTTATTTATTCTTATATTAGAGACCCACATGCAAATTTTTAAACTGTATCAACCATTCCGCTAGTCTATGTGAATTTTTGAATGTTTGCGGGGATGATTTCAGGGTGGTCGACTCTGAATTTTTTCGTGTCTGATTGATATGTTATTTATTCTTATATTAGAGACCCACATGCAAATTTTTAACCTGTATCAACTATTCCACTAGTCTCTGTGAATTTTTTAATGTTTGCGGGGGCGATTTCGGGGTGGTCGACTCTGAATTTTTTCGTGTCTGATTGATATGTTATTTATACTTATGTTAGAGACCCACATGCAAATCTTTAACCTGTATCAACTATTCCGCTAGTCTCTGTGAATTTTTGAATGTTTGCGGGGGTGATTTCGGGGTGATCGACTCTGAATTTTTTCGTGTCTAATTGATATGTTATTTATACTTATATTAGAGACCCACATGTAAATTTTTAACCTATATCAACTATTCCGCTAGTCTCTGTGAATTATTGAATGTTTGCGGGGGTGATTTCGGGGAGGTAGACTCTGAATTTTTTCGTTTCTGATTGATATGTTATTTATTCTTATATTAGAGACCCACATGCAAATTTTTAACCTGTATCAACAATTCCGCTAGTCTTTGTGAATTTTCGAATGTTTGCGGGGGTGATTTCGGAGTGGTCGACTCTGAATTTTTTCATGTCT
The DNA here is from genome assembly GCA_025024175.1 of Rhyzopertha dominica. Lineage (NCBI taxonomy): Eukaryota > Metazoa > Arthropoda > Insecta > Coleoptera > Bostrichidae > Rhyzopertha > Rhyzopertha dominica. Next base: position 19,933,783 of record QCXZ01000003.1, read on the forward strand.
GATTGATATGTTATTTATTCTTATATTAGAGACCCACATGCAAATTATTAAACTGTATCAACCATTCCGCTAGTCCATGTGAATTTTTGAATGTTTGCGGGGATGATTTCAGGGTGGTCGACTCTGAATTTTTTCGTGTCTGATTGATATGTTATTTATTCTTATATTAGAGACCCACATGCAAATTTTTAACCTGTATCAACAATTCCGCTAGTCTTTGTGAATTTTCGAATGTTTGCGGGGGTGATTTCGGAGTGGTCGACTCTGAATTTTTTCATGTCTGATTGATATGTTATTTATTCTTATATTAGAGACCCACATGCAAATTATTAAACTGTATCAACCATTCCGCTAGTCCATGTGAATTTTTGAATGTTTGCGGGGATGATTTCAGGGTGGTCGACTCTGAATTTTTTCGTGTCTGKTTGATATGTTATTTATTCTTATATTAGAGACCCACATGCAAATTTTTAACCTGTATCAACTATTCCACTAGTCTCTGTGAACTTTTTAATGTTTGCGGGGGCGATTTCGGGGTGGTCGACTCTGAATTTTTTCGTGTCTGATTGATATGTTATTTATACTTATGTTAGAGACCCACATGCAAATCTTTAACCTGTATCAACTATTCCGCTAGTCTCTGTGAATTTTTGAATGTTTCCGGGGGTGATTTCGGGGTGATCGACTCTGAATTTTTTCGTGTCTAATTGATATGTTATTTATACTTATATTAGAGACCCACATGTAAATTTTTAACCTATATCAACTATTCCGCTAGTCTCTGTGAATTATTGAATGTTTGCGGGGGTGATTTCGGGAAGGTAGACTCTGAATTTTTTCTGATTGATATGTTATTTATTCTTATATTAGAGACCCACATGCAAATTTTTAACCTATATCAACTATTCCGCTAGTCTCTGTGAATTTTTGAATGTTTGCGGGGGTGATTTCGGGGTGATCGACTCTGAATTTTTTCGTGTCTAATTGATATGTTATTTATACTTATATTAGAGACCCACATGTAAATTTTTAACCTATATCAACTATTCCGCTAGTCTCTGTGAATTATTGAATGTTTGCGGGGGTGATTTCGGGGAGGTAGACTCTGAATTTTTTCGTTTCTGATTGATATGTTATTTATTCTTATATTAGAGACCCACATGCAAATTTTTAACCTGTATCAACAATTCCGCTAGTCTTTGTGAATTTTCGAATGTTTGCGGGGGTGATTTCGGAGTGGTCGACTCTGAATTTTTTCATGTCTGATTGATATGTTATTTATTCTTATATTAGAGACCCACATGCAAATTATTAAACTGTATCAACCATTCCGCTAGTCTATGTGAATTTTTGAATGTTTGCGGGGATGATTTCAGGGTGGTCGACTCTGAATTTTTTCGTGTCTGATTGATATGTTATTTATTCTTATATTAGAGACCCACATGCAAATTTTTAACCTGTATCAACTATTCCACTAGTCTCTGTGAATTTTTTAATGTTTGCGGGGGCGATTTCGGGGTGGTCGACTCTGAATTTTTTCGTGTCTGATTGATATGTTATTTATACTTATGTTAGAGACCCACATGCAAATCTTTAACCTGTATCAACTATTCCGCTAGTCTCTGTGAATTTTTGAATGTTTGCGGGGGTGATTTCGGGGTGATCGACTCTGAATTTTTTCGTGTCTGATATGTTATTTATACTTATATTAGAGACCCACATGTAAATTTTTAACCTATATCAACTATTCCGCTAGTCTCTGTGAATTATTGAATGTTTGCGGGGGTGATTTCGGGAAGGTAGACTCTGAATTTTTTCGTTTCTGATTGATATGTTATTTATTCTTATATTAGAGACCCACATGCAAATTTTTAACCTGTATCAACAATTCCGCTAGTCTTTGTGAATTTTTGAATGTTTGCGGGGGTGATTTCGGGTTGGTCGACTCTGAATTTTTTCATGTCTGATTGATATGTTATTTATTCTTATATTAGAGACCCACATGCAAATTTTTAACCTGTATCAACTATTCCGCTAGTCTCTGTGAATTTTTGAATGCTTGCTGGTGTGATTTCGGGGTGGTCGACTCTGAATATTTTCGTGTCTGATTGATATGTTATTTATTCTTATATTAGAGACCCACATGCAAATTTTTAACCTGTATCAACTATTCCGTTAATCTCTGTGAATTTTTGAATGCTTACGGGGGTGACTACGGGGTGGTCGACTCTGAATTTTTTCGTGTCTGATTGATATGTTATTTATACTTATATCAGAGACCCACATGCAAATTTTTAACCTGTATCAACTATTCCGTTAATCTCTGTGAATTTTTGAATGTTTGCGGGGGTTATTMCGGGGTGGTCGACTCTGAAGTTTTTCGTGTATGATTGATATGTTATTTATGCTTATATTAGTGACCCACATGCATATTTTTAACCTGTATCAACTATTCCGCTAGTCTCTGTGAATTTTTGAAAGTTTGCGGGGGTGATTTCGGGGTGGTCGACTCTGAATTTTTTCGTCTCTGATTGATATGTTATTTATACTTATGTCAGAGACTCACATGCAAATTTTTAACCTGTATCAACTATTCCGCTAGTCTCTGTGAATTTTTGAATGTTTGCGGGGGTGATTTCGGGGTGGTCGACTCTGAATTTTTTCGTGTCTGATTGATATGTTATTTTTGCTTCTATTAGACGCCCACATGCAAATTTTTAACCTGTATCAACTATTCTGCTAATCTCTGTGAATTTTTGAATATTTGCGGGGGTGATTACGGGGTGGTCGACTCTGAACTTTTTCGTGTCGAAGTGATATGTTATTTWTGCTTATATWAGAGACKCACTTGCAAATTTTTAACACAAATTTGCGTTATAGTATTAGCACGTTGGAAGTTCCCATTGTTATATGTAGTAAGTAAGGTATTTTTGAAAAGATATATATATATATATTTATATATATATATATATATATATATATATATTGATGCATGTTAAGCTGTGTCCTCCGTTAAGTTCAACAGGCGCCCCGTCCTGCGGGTGAAGGAGCAATGTTACAGGCAAATTTGTACTAAGGGGAGGATATATAGCACTAGCAACCAGAGAGGGGAAAACATTTTTGCATTTTAAAAATTTTATTTATATAGAAATTTTCAGGTAACAGATAATACTTAGTGTCCTCCGATCTATATATAATTACATGGAGTGCAAAGCACGTTGTATCCTCTAGCAACGTTGTCACTGTTACTGAGGTGACAAAGTGCCTTGAGATTAACACATATAAAGGCAAGTGTATTTCAGCTCGCGTAATGGATTCTCGTAATTGTTTAATTCATCAATGGATGTAGTTAGCAACGGTAGCAATTTCTGCATGCTTTGTATTATTAATTATTATTAAGAGATGGATTGTTAAATTTGGTATAGAGAGAATTATGTATGAACACGAATATTGTTTATTCATTATACAAGTGGTTGTTTATAAGTGTTTAGAAAAAAACATTAAAACTAAGCTAAAATGACATTAGTGCTTGAAAAGGATTAGTAACATTTCCAAAAATAAAGAAAATAACGAAATGCATTGTGTAAGCTACTAATGATGAGCTATCTGCAGTCTTTGTGTTTAACTAGTTTTTCTTAAGCATTACAAAGGTAAGAGAGTTTTAATGTTGAAGAATGTAAGCATTGATAACTTCATTTTCTCAATTTGATAATGTATTTGTTTCCGATATTAAAATACCTTTTCCATTTAATATACTGTTCTTGTTGTATGTACTAATATATTGTTAATAATTACTAAAAGATTTAGAAAAAAATTCTTCAATTTCAGTTATATAGAAAGTAGACGTTAGCTTTGTTATTTTACATTGAAATACCCGGTATTTTGTTGCATTATTGATCTGCTTAGAATTTTTGATTAACTCTATCAATCTATGCCAAAATGGGCCACTATGGCGGTATTGTACAATTTGCTACAAAAAAGGATGCGTTAACGGCAAAGCATAGCAAAGCGAGCCACTATACTGCTGCAGTTAATAGCGTTTTACAGTGGATTTTTAAATACTATGCTTACACATTTTAAACTTTAATGCATGATTACATTTTGGTTACTGCTATTTGTTTAGACGTTTTTCTGTTTTCAACCAGATTAAAACTAAAGCAAAAAAGTATTGTTCTATTAAATATAATTCTGTATTGAAAAGGCAACATTTTTTTTTAATAGATCTTTGTAGCTCAGTTAAGAGAGTAGCTGGCTAATATTCAAAAGTTCGATACAATATTAATTACCTTCATAAATTACAAGAGTATTTTTCTATATATGCTCATACAAGATAAAGTTTTCTTTCATTAATACCTAACATATGTTTTGTGAAAGAATTCATTCTGAAATTCTTCTTTTAAGCCTTTTCAGTATTCTTCAAGATTCGTGATATAACATATTTTATGGTGTTATTCCAGGTTTAGCAAACATAACGTCAAACATCGCGTAAGTATAGTTAATAGTTACTTTAAGGTTTGAAGCAGAAACAAAATGCGAGTATATGTAAAAAACTGAAGAAAAGTCTAGTTTCGTCATAAGGATTTTATAATGTTCTGAGAAAATCGTGCGACATACAAATTTTCATCAGTGAAAAGTTACGCACGTCTTAACTTGTTATGCATGTTTTATAGTAGTTAGTGAAGTGAGTACATAAATTTCTGTTAGCAAAAGAACGGCAAAACAGCAGGTGTCACAAAATGAACTTTCATACCTTAACAATTAACGGTACCACGTTGGTACAATGTAAACCTAAGTTACTGAACAAAAATCTACTTGGGGATGATCACTTTTGAAATGCTGCTACACTGTAGAGGTATATTTTTGGACGTAGATAATTTGGGCCCAGTTGATCTAAAACTATCTACCGAGTCTGATCTAAGACGTTGTCGGTTGTTTTTTGGGAAAACCCCTCCCCTCCGCATAAAATTTACAGTACAAGTGGAAAACAATATACGATTGTTGTCCAAAAACATATTCAGAGAGAGAAAGAAAAGTTAACATGGTGAAGTATCAAAATGGAGCCACATGCATCTGTCAAACTATCTGAATTTGTTGGTTTAAGTCTAAAGAATCTCGGAATACCATTGAAGTATCCCAATCTTTCCAAACGTTATTAAAAAATATGGAAAACGAAATCTTAACAGTGGTTGTAAGGTGTGTGAAATATGTTTAGGACGCAAATGTAGAACTCACTTTTCTTGTCAGGTAAATTTTGGCATATCAACACTTCAAGTCAATTTTTGTCATAATAATACATTTTTTGGAAATCTGCTAGCAAATATACTTTTTTTTGTACAAACTACTATAAACTTTTTAATTTTAAACTAGGTAATACAATTAAATACACACATGATTATATAAACAAGTTTGAAATGATCACGTAGTATTCTATTTATCATAAATGATTTAGTGCTTTATTAAATTAACACTGAATTATTTGTAATAGTTCGTCGAGACATGATAAAAACCAAATTTTGAGACGCAGATTATGCAAATGCATGCTTAAAATGGCACGTTCAGTATTTATTATTTAATGCCGAATTAAATCTACAATTCTATTCTACTTTGAAATTTAGAAGTTTACGGAGATAGAAAAGTTTTACAAAAGAACAGACTTCTTTATAAAAAATATTTTAAACATGTCAAAAAACCGCTTTATAAATTAGAGCGCTTTTATAAATAGTTCACTGCTTATTTATTATAATTATTCGAATAGAACAAAAGTGCCTGTAACCATGGCTGTAACAGTAAACAAGCAGAACTGTCAAAATCAAGTCACATTTGACCATTAGATATTACCTATTAATAGAGATAAAAATTACATTTCCTTTACATAAAATTTTCCAAGAGAAAAATAGTTTTGAAATTGAAAATCCTGAGCCTTTTTATAAATATGTTTCCGCTTTTTCATTAGACGAACACCACTGACAACTATAAATAAAAAATAGTGAAAAATGAGCGTATTAATTAAAGCTGTCATAGCAATTTAATGCAAATCGTAAAAAGCGTTTGTTTGCTGACTTTTAAACAAGCATTTTTGGACCAAATTAGGTCTAGTTAAATCGCTTAATTTTTATGTCGGAAACGTGCTAAAATGTCGTATATGTATTTCAGAGACACCCTATACTATAAAACAGCGCATTCGTAACACTGAATCGTTAAAAGATTGATCTAATTATTTGTATCCTGAACTAGTCCAAGAAACAGAAATTACCTATAAAACAATAGAAATAGAAATAATACGGTGTAGGTATTTAGATCTTTTTAATAAATATTTTTACAGTGTCCATTGTAAAATTCTACTACAGTTTCAATGAAAATTATTCTTTGGTAAGAGTTGCTCTTATTAGATTCAACACAACGCAACGATTTCGGAATAATATCGATTTAAAACTCCCGCGTCGAGAACTTCGTACACATTCACCTAAAACATTTGCAGTTTATAAAATTAAATGCTGTAAGCGATTACAGCGTTGCCAATAATATGGAGGTAATTACGTGCGCTGCAGTTAACGGAGGACACTGTGTATTGTAGACTTAACGCAGAAAATCGACGGTAGCGCTGTGGTACTTCCTAGAACTATTCTGTATAAATGCAAGTACGGGTACTGCCTAGTGACCTCCTCGACAAATTTCGTATTTAGACGTTTTACGTCATCCTGAGTGCGTACACGCAATTTTTAAGGCAAAACGTTGTCACCTCCGAAATCGGGAGGAATTGACGTTATATATGAGGTGACAACGATCAGCCAGTATCTGTTTTTGAGGTGACAACGTACCATGCACCAATATATATATATATATATATATATATATATATATATATATATATATATATATATTATATATATACATCAATATATTATTCCTGAACCAATTGACTTTAGCTAAAATCCTGAACCATCCTTAAATCAGGCTCAAACCAAATATTTTATTGAGTATATTTGTTAATTATTTACTATCACTGTCAATTTACTAAATTATACGCGACAAAATCACAAAATTAATTTTAATTTTTATACAAAGAATTTAGTATGTTCCTGAGCCCATTGATCAATCCGGTCCTGAACCAGTATGTATGTTCATCAGGACATCCTGATCCATGTGGTGGGGGAAGTAGACGTAAGACCAAATAGTTGCCCGGTCAGCCATGAGCCCTCAGTATCTGACTACATAGAATTAATGAATAATAATAAATGTCAATGCTCATTCTTTTAATAATCATAATCGTAGTAAAATATAGGTAATACAATTTTGTTGATTTTTTAATTATTAAAATAAATTACACTATAAATTTAGTGAATGAACAAAATACTATTTTTGATTATAATATGGCCAAATATGGTTCCAATTGAAAACAGACAGTTTGACCAGTACATCAGAAAGAAACCATTATTTTAAAATACTGAAGTAGACTTAAAGAAAAGACAACGAGTTAGTGTAAAATATTTCTGTAAAATTGGACCCCCTGTACTGTACAGTTAGAAAGACTTTTGTAGTATAGTTTTTTTTGTAGTATAGCTGGTCAAATAATTTTTACTTCCGCATCCAATGGATGGGGAAGCACTGTATCGGGAAAAAAAATTTCAAAAATTTTTATTTGCTCGATCGCTTTAAAATGTTCGAAAACGTCCACAAACAAATTTTGAGCAAAAAAATTTTCTCATCTGTGTGTGTACTCCATAACTTTCGAAAGACTTAACATATGAACTTGAAATTTGGCACTCAACTACCCAAACTGTTTATAAGTTATTTGCAAAAAAGTCACTTAAAAAACGGTTTTTTCTAAATATTTCCGAAAATACTTAACATATTCAAAAAGTAAAAGTACCATCAGACAGGAAATAATATTTTTCACCAAAAGTATTGTAAAAAGTTTTTCCAAAATTTTGACATTTTTGAAATATTTCAAAGAAACTGGATTTTGGACCCCGTCCACACGATTTTTTTTAAATTGTGCTATTATGTAGAAAATCAAATTTGCGATCGAAAAGCACTCTTGCAATTTTTTTGTTAAGTTAATAATTTTCGAGTTATTTAGAAAAATCTGATTTTACAAACTTATGGATTTTTGCAAATATCGCGAAAACCGTTTGTCGTAGAAAAAAAATGCTCAAAACCTCATAATTGATCGTTTAATATAAGAAATAAAAGTGTAAATGTCATTTTGACAATTTGATGTCGAAGCAGGTGGAAGTATTGTTTCAATTTGCAGCGGTTTTTAGATATAGCATAGTGCGAGTTGAAAACAGAAATTAAAACTGCTAAATCGTATGAATGCCTAACTTAGGATTCGCAAAGCATTTTCCATTTCATTTATGGACAAAAGGCGTATTTAGCTCGTTGAATAAACGTTGACCTACAGATGACATGTTTAGCTCTTTATAAGATATCTATCTTGTATACTTAAAATGAAATTAAATACATCCTGACAATACATGAAGCGGCACCTTTGATCTTTTCGATTAGGTTTCAATGACCTTGAACAACTAGTCCCTTTAAATGGATTGTGCATTTTGCCCGCGAAGTTCAATTTGATGAAATGTTATGGGAATTCTGTCCGCAGTGTCCGGCCAGTTACGAAACCGTCAACAATGGATCCATTATTTAGGAATAACCTCTATTTGATATTCAGTTATTTTCCGTTGTTGACTTCGTATAGTTTAGCATACGTAGTATTAGTTATTTTTGTAAACAATTAACAGTAGCTTATTGTATTATTAGCAAAGTAGGCAGAATTCAATGTATAAAAACTAATTGTATTGTAATACTTTAACTTTTAGGCAGTTACTCTGTCCGAGGGCATATCGAACAGAGCCTGTTTAATTGTTCACGTTATTTTGTACTCAATAAATTGTTTTTAAAAAGCTGTTTGTTCGAGTACGAAATTTAACTGGCGCAGTCAGTAGGATTGCCAGAAGGCTGTAAAGAACAAGCATCGTCTTCACAGTCGTCGATATCAATCGTTTACTGGCAATCAACCACCTGGGACCTGGAGGACAACATCGCCAAAAGGTTCGCCGATCCAGAGGACAGCATCGCCGAAAGATCGATAGTCACTAAGAAAAAGAGCCGGAGAACAAGCATCGTCAAAGGCCCAACCCCGATCCAGAGGACAACATCGCCGAAGGATCAACTCCCAAAATCCACCTGGTCCAGAGGACAGCATCGCCGAAGGATCATCCCTTTATCTGGTCCAGAGGACAACATCGCCGAAGGATCATCCCTTTATCCGGTCCAGAGGACAGCATCGCCGACGGATCAATCCCAGTCCACTAGGTTAAGAATAGAAATAATGCGTAAACCGTGAGTACACATTTAAGTATTTTCACTGTCGTTTTTTTTAATGTCAAACGAAGACACAAACGTTTCAATTTACAATTCATTAGTAGCAGATTTATACGATATAATTAATAATATTGATAATAATTCGAATAGTACTGTAAATACAAGTAACAATACCGTAAATATGGCAAATACATTCAACAAAATGCATTTAGACGCAGTACCCAACTACGATGGGGAACCTGCAACGCTATCATTATTCATCTCTAGTTGTGACTATTTAATGTCATTTGCAGATTTAGTCAATGTAAATAACCCAGTGAATAAATTTTTACTACATGCAATATTATCAAAATTAGTGGGGCGTGCAGCTATTTTAATAGGAAATAGAAATGACGCAGATACTTGGCCCAATATCAGAAAATTGCTTATTCAGTTTTTCGGAGATCAGCGCGACGAGAACTGTCTCTTACGCGATTTAATGTCTTTAAAACCAGATAAGAACGAGTCAGCATATCAATTTGGAATGAGATGCCAAGATGTGAGAAGCCTTTTGCTGTCTTGCATAAAATTAACAGAGTTAGATGAACAAGTTAGAATCATTAAAACGACAATCTATGATAAACGCGCATTAGACACATTTTTAACAGGACTTAATGGTAATTTAGGCCTCGCAGTTAGGTTACAAAAACCGGACACATTAGAGAAAGCTATGTCATTAGTTCTGGAAGAAGAAAATTTCAATTACGCGAAAAATCATCACATTCAATCATTGAATCAAAAACCGAATCAATTCAGGAATCAAATTCCACAAAAGCATTCTCAGTTGACTCAAAGAATCGCTCCAGTTCAGAACTTTCCCCCCGTTTAATTGGCAACACCCCGTAGTAAGAAATTTCTCAAATTTCCAACCACCAACATTCCAACCAAGGCCAATAACACAGTATCAGCCTCAACAAAGATCTAGTCCGCAATCAGCAAATTATAAAACGCAATCAGCAAATTATAAAACGCAATGGCAGCCTAGAAACACATTCCCGGTGCGCCAGCACCCAAGCTTCTATAACCGACTCCCAATGGACACTTCTTCCGGTAATACCAGAAGAACCCAACAAGTTTATTAACCGAGTACATCAAAACCAAATTTCATTTCGGAAGAACTGTTTTATCATGATTCAGAACACGATTAGAAGATATTGACAACTTACGTTGTCTGGGATCCCTCCGAGGATGAAAACGCAGAAAGCGTGGGACTTGCCCACAATAGATACTGAATACCCCGAATTTCCGCCTAGACCACAGGAAATTCCCGAAGCGGCACAAGGACCTATAGATCAGTACCAGTATCAGCCACTCTGGCGCGTACACGAAAATCGCAACGATAACGCATTCAATGAGTATCGTCAAAATTTTTTTCAGAGACCATCAGTTAGACCCACAGCCGTAGTAATTAACTTAAATACCGAAAACAACACTAATTTACCATATATCGTAATACTCGAATTAATGCTAAATTTATGATTGACACTGGTTCATCAAAAAGTTTTATAAGTCCACGTTTAGTAGGGAAACAATTCTAAATTTTGTAGAACACGACCCGTTTCAAGTAAGTACAGCTCATCAGACCACACGTCACAAATACAGCGTAAATCTTCCATTGCCACCCATTTTCAATACTAAAGACCAGACATAAATTTTATGTTTTTGAATTTAACAAGAAATATGATGGATTAATTGGGTTAGATTTGTTAAAGAAATTAAATGCAAACGTAAATATAGGCAAACAAGTTTTAGAAACAGAAAAAAGCTATAATTCCGCTTCATGTGCAATACTCGAAACAGGAATCCGCAAAATTATTTAATATCACATTAGAACCGCGTACAGAAAGGAAAATTCAAATTCCAGTTAAACAAAATTTAAAAGAGGGTTACATAGAACAAATTTACTTTGATAACAGTTTAGTTATTCCTTCAGCTTTAGTTAAAGTTGAAAACAATAAAGCATTCACTACTATCTTAAATTCGACAGACCAGACACTTTCTTTAGAACTAACAGAAACCAATAGATATTTATGAAATTGACGCGTGTGCGAAAACTCCAAATTTAAAGTCTGTCTCAATAGAACAAGACAACATGCTAAAAGGAATTTAAAAAACCTCAGATTGTCGCATCTAAATTCT